>LPNX010081157.1:81745-124245 GCA_001517045.1 Pseudotsuga menziesii
CTGTACAATGTAATTTATCGAATCGTCTCAGATCTCTCATATCTTTGGAGATATATCTCGATTGCTCCAGAGATATCTCTCATATCTTTTGGAGCAATCGAGATTTGTGGAAGGAAGATTTTGGACTAGATCATCTTAGTCCATAAGGTTATCCATTCTTTGGAAATCACAAAGAAACTAGGAATGTTGATTAAGATGGACTTGGAAAAATCTTACGACATGATTAGTTGGCAATTCATGGAGGCCATACTCAGCTTTTGATTTTAGTGAGAATTGGACAAGATGGATTGTTAATCTATCTTTAGTTGTTTTTTTTTCTATTATGGTCAATGGGGTCCCTGCCGGAGAATTCAGTAGGGTGACCCTCTGTCTCTGTTTGTCTTTATCTTATTGGTAGAAGGCTTGGGTAGGACCATCAAGGCGTTGGTGGAGAACCATGAATTAAGCGACCTCTCTCTTCATCCCTAGGCTCCAAGACAAACACACCAACAATTTGTGGACGATATGATTCTTATGGGGCATGCATCAGTTCAAGAGGCTTGTGCTTTCAAATCAAGTTTGAATCTTTTTCTCAAAGCTTCCAGTTTAGATGTAAACAAAGAGAAATCTCAAGTTTTCTTTTTAAATACCCTTATGATAACTTAATTTAATATCCTCAAAATCTTGGGATTCAAGAGTAGTTCCCTTCCATCCAAATAATTGGGTCCCCCCTCTTCAAATCGGTTAAGAGGAGGGCATCATGGATGGAGTTATTGGACAAGATGAAACAAACGCTATCCAATTGAGTGCTCCACCCCCTCAACTTGGATAGCAGGTTGGTTTTGGTGAAGTCGGTTCTCCAGTCTATGTCAATTTATTTATTCTCGGCCATGGCGCCACCAAAAGAAATTTTAAAATAAATAAGAATTATCTAGAGGAAATTTTGAGGGGGATGAACGAATGACAAGCACAAATGTTCCTTGGTTGGTTGGGAGACCCTCTGCTTACCTAAGTCGTCAGGAGGTCTGAGCTACACGAACTAAAGAAGAACTATGATGTTTTTGGGGCCAAGATCTGATGGTGCTAGGTTACCCACGATTTAGAGCCATGGGCCCTGTTTTGGCACAACAAATATGCGCAATGGTGGGATAAGAAGGATTTAATTCGTTATACAAAATATAATCTGGGATTACATTCCTTGCAATCTTCCAACCAGGTCTGGGATTTGGTTCGGAACCATAGTTTTTGGGAAATTTAGGATGGCAGATTAATTGATTTTTGGAGTGATTATTGCCAACAACTCCCCCACTAAATAATAGTTTCAATCTCTCAGTGAATCGTGCTTTCTGTCAAAGCCAACGGTGGGTAAAAGTTAAAGATTTTTGGTCAAATGACCAGGAGCATGGAGAATTTCGAAAATGGAACTTAGAGGAAATGGAAAGCTACTTGTCGACAGGAGGATTAGCATATCATCTAGGAATAACTATAGGATATATGTGTAAGGCACTACAAAGGACATGACAAATTGCGATGGGGATACTTCACAAAGGCTCTTTTAGTATCAAAGAAGCCTACGTTTTATGGATATGTTCTATCTCTATTCCCAAATTGCTGAAATGGGAAAATGTTCGGGGGGCCAAGCTTTGGCTAAGGATTTCTACCTTTATATTGTTGAAGAGTGTAACTTCAAAAGATATTCTTATTCTACTCTTATTGTATTATTGTTGTACTTCCTTCAGGAGATGTTATTGATGTACTTGGTCATGTAAATGTACTTGAAAGAATTAATGCAACCCTTTCGTTGTAAGTCGAGTCAATAGTACCCACAAGAATTTTATATAAATGTTATTTTGAGTCTCCCTAGGTAAGTCAACCTTGTTTAGAGCAATAGGTCGGCCTAGTTAGGTTATTTGGTCACTCATTTGATGAGTATAAATAGAGAGGGAACTCCTCTCATTTGGACACACATCTCACTCAAGCAAGTGCGCAAGAGAGAGAAAGAAGAGGCTCAATGGAGAGGAGAGATAATTGCTATTGTTTTTGGGATTCATCTTATCTTGGTTTGCATTGCACTTGGTGACGAAATCTATACTAAATAAGTTTTCGAGTTTTCTCCATTGTGGTTTCCCGAAATAAATCTCTATGTTCTTTTCATATTGTTGTGCTTGTATTTCTTTCAGTGATCTTAATGCTATGGTTATGATGTAATGATGCTAAATTTTTAAAGATCTTATATAACCATTAAAATTCTAACATGGTATTAGAGCTACCTTGAAAGAAGTCATTGTGCAACTATGAGTGATGAAAGTTGGAAACTAGGGTTTCATATTCCTAGCACTTCCATTCATAGATCAATTGAAAAAGGAGGACCATTTAACTCGCCCTAGGAGGGAACATATTTTCGTGGAGACAATTTTCAGTTCTGTGGATTTTTAGTTCTTGGCTGGCTACCATATACTTAGCCTCAATAGAACTCAAAGCAACAGCCTTTTTCTTTTTGTTGAACCATGACACTACTGCCGAGCCCAAACTAAAGAAACAACCAGAAGTGCTCTTCCGATCTGATGCACTGCCTGCCTAATCTGAATATGTCAAACCAACCAAGGCCACTCCATCTGATCTCCTGTAGTTGAAACCATAGTCTACTATCCCAACAAGATATCTCAAAACATGTTTTGAAGGTACCCAGTGCACTCTCTTGGGATACATCATGAACTAGATGAGAGTGTTCACTGCAAAGCACATATATGGTATAGTGTTAACCAAATACACCAATGAACCAATGAGGTTCTTATATAGGGTAGGATAAACCAACTCTCCCTCAGAAGCATAAAGCTTCTTCCAGTTGGTGATCATGGGTGTGGACATCGGTCTACAACCCTCCATTTGAAATCTCTTCAGAACATCAACTGCATATTTTCCTTACCCCAATAAAACATGTCCATCCTCCTGCCATACCTCCATAACTAAATAATAATGCATCAGCCGAAGGCCAGTCATCGCGAACTTTGAAGCAAGATCTCTCTTACAAGCTGCAATTAGGTGCTTGTCCCTTGTGATAAACAAGTCATAAACATATAGCAAAAGAATGAGAAGGTCACCTCCAACCATAATGAAATACAAGTTGGGATCAACCTCACTCTTGTAGAACCCAATCGATAGAAAGTATGATTCAATCATCAAATACCAAGCTCGAGGAGATTGCTTTAGTCCATATAATGTATTTCCAGCTTGCATACATGTGAATATCTCCCATGCACCTCAAAGCCCCATGGCTGCTCCAGATACACCTCCTCCCGCAGAAGACAATTCAGAAATGCATTCTTCACATCCATCTGGTGGATCCTCCAACCCATCTGTGATCTGATTGAAAAATAGCGAGCAACTGGCACAAAAGTCTCCTCATAGTCAACTCTCTCAACTTGTGAGAACCCGTGTGCTACAAGTCGATCCTTGTACTTGTCGATTCTGCCATCTACAACATGATTTATCTTGTACAACCACTTCGAAGTCAGAACTCACTTCCTCTCTGGTCTCAAAACAACCGCGCACACATCATTCTTCATGATGGAATTGTACTCTTCCATCATGGCATCTCTCCAAACTTGATATGTGGATGCTGCCTCAAGGTAAAAGGTTCAGACTCATGCAAGCTAATCACCACCACCATGTAACTGGAAAATATCTCTGGTGCCTTGCTCTCTTTGACCTCTCTCCTGCATGGCCACACAGACTCCTCAAATTCCTTCACAAGCTACTTAAGCCAACTTGGATTTCTCTTCCTGGAATTAGCTTCCTGTGGTTGACCCTCCTCTTGAACCTCCTCATTTGAAGACTATCTCCCTGAAAAATTACCTGTGGTCTGATATCTTGTGCCTGATGAACCTGAACCAAGTGAACTCGAATCACGTGAAGGTGTAACCTGTTAACCTATAAGCCCAGAACCTGTCCCTATACCAAAAGTCCCTGTATATTGTGTCCTTGAAACTAATGATCCCGACAGCAATGAACTAGCCACACCTGAGACCTGTGTCCCAATACTCTGATATGCTGTCACTTGTGGAGTAGAAACCTGCTTCTCCTCCATCTTAGATTCTTGATATCTACTAAAGGCATGCTCCTACTCAAATCTCACCTCCCTCTTCTCTACAACGTTTCTCTATGCGAGAAAGTATATGCAGAAATCCTTTGAAGTCTCACCATATCCAACAAAGATGTCTCTCTTTGCAGTAGCCTCCAACTTTGTCCTCTCCTCAAAAGGAACATGTGAATATGTAAGGCATCCAGAAATATAGAAGCGTCCTATCTCAGGCTTCTTCTGAGTAAACATCTCCTCATGAGTTTTACTCCCCAATGCATGGTGAGAACTTTTATTTTGGACATAAAAAACAATGCTACAAGACTCAACCTATAGAAATAAAGGAAGACTTTGGTCATGAAACATGGCTCTAGTTTCCCCCACTATCGCACGATTATTCTTTTCTGCAACTCCATTCTGATGTGGAGTGTAAGGAACTGTCAATTGCCTCTTTACCCCCTCCTTTTTGCAATACTCATCAGACTCCTTGGAGGTATACTCACCCCCATTGTTTGATTTGAGTACTCTAATCCTCCTCACTATTTGGTTCTCCACAAGAGATTTGAAATCTTGGAACATCTTCAATACTTATTCTGACTTCTTGTTCCTCAGGAAGTAGATCCAAGTCTTCCTGGAATAGTAATCAATGGATGTGACATAGTACTCAAAACCTGTGAAAGACGTAGATGACATGGATCCACACAAGTCTGAATGAATCAAGTCAGGGATTCCCTCTAATCCGGTGTTGTTGCTTGGAAAACAATCTTGTTGTACTTTCCCAAAGCACACCCCCTACACACACCACTTTGCTTTGTGCTGAAATTTGACAAACCTGTAGTCATGTCTCTCAACATCCTCAAAGACGAATGATGAAGGTGGGCCATCCTCCTGTGCCACAACTCACACAAATCATTGTTTCTAGTGTGTGCTAGTGCATGATGAGGTTGGAAGAGAATATTTTACAGTTTCTTGCTTCTAAATTCGATGACATATGAAGCAGATGGCCATCCTGGCTTGGGAAATACATGATCTTTCCCATTTAGGACATATTTCCAAAACCCCTTTCCTCAATGGTGGAAACTGAAACACTGTTCTTCTTCAACCTAGGGATGTACAATACATCCCTAAGAGTCATGGGCTCCAGGGAATACCTTGAAAACTGATAGTCCCATTCCCAACTACCATCACCGTTGTATCATCACCCAACACCACCTCTAGATCCAAGCTTATGTCAAACATCTTGGTAAGAAAATCACGTGTACCTGACATATTGGTCGAATCCCCACTGCCAATATACAATGTGGAAGAAGTGGCGGAATCACTCAGTGAATGCCCAACTATCATGGAATGCTCCTTCTGGTCGTCTATATCATCACTGGTGATAAATGATGCTCCCTCTATACAACCACTAGCAAAGAGAGAAAACTCTCTCTCAAATCTTGAAACATACTCATCAATATCCATTGATGCTGTTGTCTATTGTTTTTTCTTGTTCTTGTTTGGACATTGCCCAACATAGTGGCCACACTTCTAATAGGAAAAAGCATTCCACTTTTCTCATATCCTTCTTCTTCTCTCCTATTTGCTGCTTGGTCCTACCCTTAGGACGCTTTTTGGACTTCTTTTTATTACCCTTCACTCCTAAGTCCACATTCTTCTTTTCATCCTTGCTATGAGATATACTCCCCTGTACATATCCTCTATGGGTCTCCTCCCAAATAAAATCGTCCCAAAGAAGATCCCACAAAGGCATGTGCTCACGTGCAACAACTCACTCTACAAAGACATCCCATGGATTTTTCACGCCATTCATATTTATGCGAAGCAAATCAACATCCAATACTCTCTCCCCCACCACTCCAAACTCATCTCAAACCTGTGTAACTCTGGTAAGGTAGACAACCATATCCCCCCCCTTGTTCATCCGAGTACCCTTCGGTTTCTCCCTCAACATCGTTTTACTGTTTTCATCCAAAATTTGGTATAGATTGGTCAAAGTTGTCCACATCTGATATGCATAATATTTCCCAGATATATGTGGTATCACATGGTGTTTTATGGAATCTAGTATGATTCGTTTTGCTTTAATATCTTTCTTGTCAAATACGACCTTATCAGCAACAACTATAAGAACTGTTACTGGATCAGAAAGAGTACTATTCACTATGTCACATAGTTAGTTCTCCTGCAGTATCAACACTATTCTAGCCTTCCATGGGCTAAAATTTACTGCCCCATCCAACCCGTCTTTGATCCTAATTCTGGTAGGCATCACTTCAAATCAACCCAAGAACATGTTTTCTTCACAAAACCTCGTTTTTCCTTATACCTCCAAGTCTGAAATTTATTTCTGAGTTATGTTTTAATCTCTTAACACAACTCTAATACCATGAAATGTTTTTAAACCCTAACCCGATTTCAAGTTTTGTTTCACTGCATGTATTTTAATTCCCAAACCCTAGCATGCATAATCACATAAAATTTAATTTTTTTCCACTTTTGCTTGAAACACATGAAATTATTTCAACATAACAACTCAGAAATTTAAATGGAAGCCTACTTTTTCACACTAAGAAAATTATGACAGCCAACACACACATGAAATTTAGACTCAGAATTTGACCAAAAGGCCCAAGAAAAACCTCGAAGGGAAGACCGGTCTTTAGAGAGAGATTTTATTTCTTCAGAAAATTAAAGCAAATTTATATTGGTACTTAACTGTACAAAGTTTGTCTCGAAATTTGTGCCAAACATTTATTGTCTGACCTACTGAAAATTTCAGACTTTATCTCAAAATCTGTGCCTTCCTGACAGCTGTACAATCTCACATGTGTGGCCTTGGGAAATGTGCTAGAATTTGTCCCAAAAATTTCTACTCTGATTTTTGTGTAAAAACAACAGCACCTTGCCTCGAAACTTGTGTTGTCCTATATGGCCTACTTACAACATTAAATGCTATACTTTACCTTGAAATTCATGTCCACTTGCCTCAATTTTTGTGCAGTTGTATGGTTTGGTACAATATGACCCTCTCCTTGATTTTTGTGCAATTTCTAACTGTTGTACGATGCCTTGAAATTTGTGTTGTACTAGACTGTTGTATTTGAGTCACTTCAAGTTCTTGGGATTTGTGCCATTTTTTCTCTCTCTCAAAGTCGACTTCTCTCCTCTTACTTTTCTCTCCAAAAAACTCATTAGAAAAGTGAACAATGATCCCCTCAATTCCTTTCCCTAGCCTTTTTGTTTGAATAACCACCACTTGAAAATCAATGGTTTAGATTAAAACATAACTAGATGTGATCTACGGCTCATGTTAAATTTCACTTTTCTCATTAAAAACATTTAATTCACTATCGAATAATAAATGAGACTTTATTACTCACCCACTTTTTTTAATTCTCATATAGTCACATTTTAAATATTTAATAACTCAAACTCACTTTTTAAAGTCACTTTATAAACATAAAGTCATTCTCACTTCAAAAAGTTTCTAGGGACCACAACTTAAGTGTTCATGTCCACCCCAAGGAATCATAGGGTGAACAAACACTTCCTTGGTGATTCTTCAACAGGGATTTCATAATCTCTATTCCTTATTCACTGTCGAGACATGGAAATATATTCGGTTTATAAAGGCACAAGTGATTTCAACCAAAAATTGATCAGGGAGTTTAGCTTTAATCATTCAACGCCTTCTTCTCCACTCATGGACATGGGTGGAAGTGTTTTTGTCGAAGTGATTTTAAAATTTCAATCCTTGTTTCATAATGGATCAACAACTGAAAATGTGTTAAAAAGGCCATTTCTAGTGACAAAAATTATTATGTGACGATCGCAGTTGTTCAATGTACCATTTTCCTAGAATCCCTTTAGAGTATGTTGGAAAAGGAACAATCTAATACTATCGTGCATCATGGACTTTGATGAATACCACAAATAAAAATCCATGATGTGATTAGATGGATATTCACCATGCTTCCCCTTGACTTTAGGGATCTTTGAAGGTAATTTCACTAGGATGGGAGGCTAGGTTGAATGATTTTACACTAGGTCAATGGTCAATTTTCTGAAATTTGACAAGTTTTATGTTTCCATGAAATACAACTTGTCAGTGGAAATGGAACTAGGGGTACTATGGATTTGTCCTTACATCCCAATGTTGGCATGTTACCACTCATGAAACAACCACTTGGTAGTTTCCACCACTACAAATGAAATATGAATTCTTTTGAAAACTAGTGTTAGGAGGAAAATTATGCCAAAGGGGGTTTTCATATTTAGAATGATTGTGTTGCCTACCTTAATGCCAAAACATGGGATGAATTAGCTTTCAATAGAGGGTATATATAGAGGGATGTGTCCACCCTAGAAGGAAAATGCAGAAAATAGGCTAGTATTATTTCTCATTGACATATCAAAACTGAGGAAAATGGGTGGAACATTAGTGCTAAAAGGTAAAATCCCAAATGAGATGTTCCACCACTTTGAGGAATGTTGACATGAGTACTAATCCCACTACTCAACATTATCGTGCTGACACTAATTCTCCAATAAAGATGCTCAAGTTCAAAGGATTTATGCCCTTATTTGATGTACTAGTTGAATAATCCATAGAAGACCATTGGTAAAGGGGATTATAATGAAACTAGATCTCTATAGTGTTACACATGGATGCATTCCCTAGGGCTGAGGGCACACCCCCCTCACTCCTCGTGCCCTAGGGACTTGGGGTCTCTCGGTGAAACGGTTCTCCTCATCCCCAATTTGGTGAAACTTAAGAAAACGTAGGGGGGAGCTCGTCCCCCTATTTTGAAGCTTGCATCGATGAAGTGGGGGGTGCCTAGCCGCTCTAGTGGTAATGGTAATATTAAATTCTTAAAGTAAAAGTCGTATTTTCCTTATGTTTCATTTTCTATCCTTCTACTTAAATTTTTAATATTACCATTTAATTATTTCAGGATATCTCAGAGTGGTTCCCACCTCATTAGAGTTCATGTGTAGAAAGTAGAATTTTATATTCAATTCAGAATTTAATAGACTTAACAATTTTTAGGATTTCAGGATTGCAATGTTTCCATTGGATTTTATCATGTATGAGGTTAAGGAATTGTCATTTAATCAAGCACATCAACCGCTCTATGTACCTTGATGTTGGTGGTGTTGATTGTTGAACTCCTCTATCAGGGCCTTAATAAAATTGTACCCTTTAGTCAAGCAAAATCACTTATTAAGCATCTCATTTTTTTTCTTCTAATTTACCTTATTTTAACTCTTGGTGTTATTAATGAATAGGATCTCAATACAAGATTAATAATTCAATCTTGCATACTTGTATGTTGGACTTGGAAGTCTCAAGCAATGTGATGCCCTCTGGAATCATGAAGAAATAGGGTCCCCAGATCACATTTCCCCATTACAACATCTATGCCATGGATTCAAACAATGTTGAAGTGTGTTGAATAATTGAAGAATTAGACTGTATTTACAGGGAACAACTTAAACTATATTTACATAAGATGAATTTCTATTGTTGGATTTATAATCTTTATATTTTTAATAATTTTTATGACCTCAATGTCCCTGCGTCCCCTCGAATTTCCCTAAAATTAGGGGTGGTCTCCACACGTCCACAATGTGCGTTTCCCTGCTCCCATGCTCCTGCGTCCTGAAAACTTGGGGGAACATTGGATCTCTATGTGGGAAATTACATACATGGAGAAGAAGTGAACTCTAAGGATCAACATGTGGAGGGTTAAAATTGTTTAGATTTGGACAAGGCATATCTTTTATTTTAGGTTGTCCAAAATTCTCCCAAGTAAGAGGGGATCATGTGGTCCCTTCTTGTCACTTGTTGGAATATCTAATTCTAGATGTCCTTCCTCATATTTTTGGTGCGTTCGTAATGAGGGGCAGAAAGTCTTTTGTTCCTTGTGTTTTTTTATTTATGTACAAATCGACCTTATATAAATAAAGGAATTTTTTGTACTTTAAGTTGTGGGTCCCATTTAATATTTAATTTTTATTATTTAAATGTGCATTTAATGTGAGCCTTAGATCTAGTAATTTTATTCTACCCATTTACATGGTAGTTAGGAAGTTAGTTACTAGAAATAAAGTATAAAATGAAGAGAAGGGTGATGATCTTTTCTTTCACCTTTTAATAATAATGCAATGGAAAGTTGTACATAAATTGTCAACTTGGGGTTCCAGAGGCTTATGAGATACATGACAGTGTTGATGTCAGACACTATAATCTGAATGATTTGTGATATAGAGGAAGTCAAGGAATTGGTAAAACTAGATTAAAAATGCAACTGCGTGGCGAATGGTCTTTCTAACAAAATCACTGCTATAGGAAAAACATTACAATCACTCCAACTGGACAACTGGAAGCATTGTCTATTGATTACAACTGATTACCTCGCTACGCTATGAAAACAAATTCAATAACAAGATCTAAATTAATCAACTTAGAAATTCTTGTAAGAAACAAATTCAATAAAACAACAACTACAATAATAGAAACGTAGTGTACTAATTGAGTTTTAGAAGCATGCTTCTATTGCTAACAACAGAATTCCAAGAAATATTTAATGCGACTATTTCACCACAGAGTTATTTCTTTGATCCAACATTCACCATCCACACATCCCTCTACATTCAATAATAATAAAAATGATTGCACTACTCGATCATATCACAATTTAAACATTCACACCCATCTATGATCAACACAACAAACTATAAATGCAAAACAATAAATCAAATATGAGACTGCATGCATGAAGGAAAATCCTAACTACAACAACACCTTTCACGGAAGGGGCCCTGCCTTTTGAGACATGGGCTAAACAAGCCAATCACTCACACCAAATTGATTAACACATCCAAAATCAAGAAAGTAGTAGATTTATATAATAGAGTTTGATTAAAGCAACGTTCAATAAGTCTATGTAAAATGATGGCTAACCCCACTTAGAGAGGATTCCAAGTTTTTATACATCAACACCCATAAAGAAAATTATGAATAAGTGTACAGTCACAACTTATTTCCAAATAAGGCTCATCGTTTTGATTTTCAAAAGATCTCGTGATCCAATCCAAGGATAGTAGCGAGAAGAGTGGAGGTGGTTCTAAAAATATATCGGAACAATAAATAGATTCGTTAGATGACCCAACAAATTACAATTCGTTGACCGGTTCATCCCTAAGATCTCTACAGAATCACTGATCCTCGGATTGGATACAGAACCATGAAAAGCGTTCAGTAGCTTGACCAAAAATGATGTATATGTATAATGATCAGAAGGATCACATTAAACTAACCAGGAGCCTCGATCAAACTATACATTTAGCTTTTGCTTGCATAATGTGTATAAACTTGAGACTTATTTGCAAGTCTTTGTAGCCTTCCATGATTACTCCATTTTGCAACCTGGAATTAGAATAATAGTGAACTTGAAACACCACTTCTTTAGTAGGCAATTATGGCAACATAACTCTATCCAAGTCATCAACAAATGACAAATATAAAGGAAAACATAATCAATCCTTACCAAAGCCAAAACCTTGCTAAATGTGGTCAAGAGAGCTAGTGGTGGTATAGGAACAAGTCAAAAAGTTCATAAACAAGGAAAAAATAGGAAAACAAAAAGTGTCATATACACAACCCTTGAAAGGGACAAAGGAAAATTACATCAAGGTTGAGAGAGAGGCTGATATAGGGCACACTTTCCAAGAGAGAAGATAAAGGCACAATAACCAATGTAGCTACAACTGAGTTGACAACATAGGTGCAACTTCCAAGGAAACAACTGAATATTTGCATGAACCACAAGGCAGTTTGACATGAATTTTTTTGCATAATAACTGTATAACAGTCTGTACACTATGACATGTTTTCCAAGGCAGGCATGAGTCAAATCTATTTCTGTAATTTTTTTGATAGGCTGTACAAGAGGTTGTGGCATGTTTTTTCTAGACATCAAGTTGTTGTTTATTTCTGGCACGTATAGAGCAGTTTTGGTAGATTTATTCTGTTGACACAAATTTCAAGAAAGGTACAATAGATGGGAGAGATAAATTTGTCTTTATTTTATGAGAATTAAGATTTCTAAGTTGTAAACAAGTTTTCAGATTGCCTTAATAAAATTTCTCTGTAAAGGGTGTTCCTAGTCTGGGGTTTTTCCCTGATCAAGGTTGACCAAAAATTGACCTCACATACAATGTGAATGTTTAGTACTATGAGTTTGAAGAATTTTTGGCATGGTGTTTTAAATTTTAAAGTCTGCAAGTGAATCTTTTAATTTAAAACCTAGTTGCTAAAGTGTTTGACAAAATGTCTGAAAACAAATCTTTATAATTTTGTCATTTTTCTTCATGGTATCAGAGCTGCACTGAACTAGGAAGCAAGCAAGATTGTCTCACAATGCGTTGAATTTTTCGGTTTATGTGTTAATGGATACTAGCTTGAGGTTTGAATACTAGTTGGATGGAGAATCCAACTTTAGTCCATGGAAGGAACAATTTGTTTTAATGTTGGAGGAAGTTGAACTATGGGAAATAGTTGAGAAGGAAGTCACAAAGCCCGATAAGATTGTTGATGCAACAATTTTTGTAGCCTATAAGAAGAGAAATGTGAAATTCTTGATCCTGTCGAGGATCATATTGTTCCTCATATTGAAATAAAAGTAAATTCCTTTGATATGTGGGCATCTTTGACAAAATTGTACCAAAGTAGTAATAAGAATAGGAAAATGGTACCAATGGAAAAGCTGAGAGACATTAGGATGGATGAGAATGAGATCAAGTGTTGTATCTCACAACAATTACTCAAGTTTGGGATGAACTTGGTGTAGTTGGGGAAGTGGCAACTGATGGAGAAATGGTGAAAACTGCCCTAAATGGTTTTTCAGGTGTATGGAGCAATTTTTTAAAAGGTGTGGTCTCTAGACTTTGGAAGAGAATTTGGGATGATTCCATCCAAGAAGAGACTAGATATGAGTCTCTTACAAGACAACAGTCCAAGGGTGGTGAGATTGAGGAGAATGTGACTCTTATTATTAAGAGCAATAAGAACAAGAAGAAGAAAGATTTACGTAAGATCATGTGTTTCCAATGTAATTAATTCATACACTATGCTTCCAAATGTTTAGAGAAGAATGGGAAGGTGGAGAAATATACAACAACATCTGCCTCAGTGGAGGAACATGTTGCAAAGTTTGAGAACGTATTTTCTCTGGTTTTCATTGACTCTAGTGTGGGGAGTTCAGACTTTGAGCATGTCTGGATAGTTGAGAGTGAGTCAACAAAATATGACTGGACTGTATAATATTTTCTAGATCATTACATATTATATTTTGACTATGAGTGTGCTAAATTAGCTTAAGTGTTGGATCAAAACATTAGTTTAAGTTCTTGAACTTAGGGGTGATTAAAATCTTACTTAAGTTACTTGTTGTTACTCCTTTCCTATAGCATGATGTTTGTTGTTACTCGTAGGTGACTGTTTCCTGCAAAAAGAAATATTTTTAATTCTGTAGGTGTTGATTTGAGTTTTTGAAAAGATTTGTAAGTGTTGTTGGTACTCACTACAACACTCCCTTGTCCTCCATCAATAGAAACCTCTCATAAACCATCACTAAAAAACTTGCATCTTGTTGGTGTGGGAACTACCCTTTCTCATTAAATTGATGGATTAAATAATATTCTAGTTAGTAATGAATCCAATTGCAACTATGAAATGACCTTGTGGGATTTGAAATTAACCATCCATTTGCAAAATTCAATCATCTATCGATTATTATTATTATTATTACATAAATCATGGAAAACATTGAAAGCAATCGTACCACTACAATGGCAACCTCTAAGATCGTCAAATCGGGGGTGACACTGCTCGAGGTCGATTTTCTTGTACTCGCAACTCCAACTTTAACCTTAAATGTCCCTGATATTTGTTTGTTGCTTCTTCCCTGGTAGCACTTGCAAGGACTGGAGAGAGTCGTATGCTAGAACAAGTAGCCAATGCACTTCATCTTCATTTCTATATGTCCCTATTTCCACAAGAAAAAACAAAAAGTTAATATTTGCAAGTGCTAAGCCAAAAAAATAAATCAGGACATTCTGGGAAGTTTCCATTCCGTAATAATATGATTTTTTTTTCAATTTTTTCATTCTTAATTTTTATGGTATAACACTAATTACAATTCAAAAAATTCTTATAAAAAATAAAAAAAATAAAAAAAACAAAACTTTAGCTACACTTTAGAAATGTCAAAAGATTAAATATACTTGTATGAAATTAATAGAAAAGGGAAACAATAGCCTCTCCCTACAAAAGGTACTAATAACTTACAACAGGGACTAATAACTTAACAATAATAAATCATCAATTTTTTATTATTATAAATTTCATATAATTTATGTTTAAATGATTAAAAAATTTACACTTCAATAGATTTGACTTTTTGAACGCTTTAATAAATTTAAAATTAAAATAGATCTGCACATTCAAAATAGACATTAGCTAATATTGGAACATGCCAAACATATTAATAAATGAAAGTCACAAAAGAAGGAAGCATGATTCTTGTGATGATCCAAGATAAACACAAAAATGGTTTTCAACACAAACATATTCATATAAGTAATTAATTGGACATACCTAAACTTGCACTAGTTGAAAGCCATATCAATTAGTAAATTAGATATTATAAGAATTCTAGTTAGCAAAAAGCTAGGATCTTCTCTATATCACACTCATTCACACCAAGAAACATAGAGTTTTATTAATTATTTTAGTTTATATATATTTTGAATTTTAGGTTAAGCGATTGTAAGTTGTTATTTTTCATTGAGTAAGGAATTACACTTTCACTTCTCAAAAAGCACCTTTGGACACAATAAATTGATCTTCTTGAAATCATTTTGAGTGACATCATCAAAATCGCTCAATAATTTAATTAAAAAACATTTAACTTTCTTATTTCTTTTAATTTTTAATTTTATAAATCTTAAAATTCAAATAAATAGTGCATGCCACTATTGGTGAAGCACAAAGGTGTTCCAATAATTTTCTTAGGAAATTTGTCCATATGAATGATTAGTGAAGCCTAGAAGTGTTATAATTACTAACTACGCCCATCACAAGGATCTGTGAAGCATAGAGATATTCCATTAAAATTTTCAGGAACACCATCTCCTTAAAATTCTCAATTAGTCCATTTCGACCTTCTCAATTAATCCATTTTGACCTTTCACAATGGATTGTTTCATCCATCTCTCTGAAATCCTATTGCATCACAATTAGTGCCATCAGACATAGTAACACTGTCGTGCTGCCGCCTGTACCCAACGCACCTTCAGGTGTACCCTAGGGAGAGAGGGCCAATTTTTCGACCAAGAACGATGTTATGGTGGTCATGGCTAGACCCTTTGGTATTCCTTTAAGGGTACTACGACTTAATGTCCCTGTTGAATTCCCTTTAAAGGGGTTTTTAACCTCATGGTTGATGCAGGGGGCCCCTAAACGTTGACCACTGGGTCTCATGGCTCCATCTCCATCTTGCATGCTCTGGTGGCCTTTGCTTAAGCCACACGACACTCATTTTCATTAGCAACCACTTCATAGACCCTCCTGGCCCTTTAGTCAATGGGTCCTTCATCTCCTTGGCCTTATTTTCTCAGAGGAAGACATCCTCCATGCAAGCTCGTTTCCATGCTTTGAGGAGGGCGTTGAGGGATTTTACAGCATTCTAGGGGTTAGATGGGGCATAATGCCCTCCCTCCAGCTCACTTCGGCCTTTCGTTCGGAGTGATTCTCTTATTTGAGCGTGTTTTGGCACCCGGGGATACAAATACCCCAGGTAGCCTACCTTAAGCCTACCTTAGGCTATATTTTATTATTATTTTGTTTTAATTTTAAGTTGACATTTTAAAGGCATGTCTGGCTGGATTTTATTTGTAAAAGTGAGTGCGGGATCATATAAATAGATCTCCTCACTTTCATTTTAAATAAGAACTTATGGGATAAATCACTATGCACTTGTTTTACCTCTATTAGGGTTTCCATGGATGGATGCACTCCTCTTGAGGAATTTTTCTAGTTAATGCAAGCTATTTTTATGGTAAATTCTTTGGTGAATCTTTGCATTGGTGATGCTTGAATTTGTTGGATGAACACACGCACAAGGAGGTTAGGCTTCTTACCTTTTTATTTGGATGTTGGTGGATGTGCATGTCTGAGCCATAGTGGTATCCATAGAGACGCACTTTTCCCTAGGATAGGCCATTACCTTCCTTCTTGTCACCTTAGCAAGTAATGACACGTCTCCTTTTGAGGGTGCCTTAGGTTTCTCCTTAGTTTTCTAGGCTAGTTTCTTAACCTAGGACCCTTCTTCACTAGGTTAACCATCCTCCTAAGAAGTCCTAGGTTGGGTAAGGCTTGTGCTAGGGTTTCCTCATGCCCTCATACCATTTCTCTCACAAATCTAGTCTAGGCTAGGATAGTGTTTTAGATTAGGTTTTAGGTTTGTTTATGTTGACTTAAGTTAGTTTAACCCTCTTCTAACCTTTGTTTCCCTAGTAGCATCTCTCCTAGGCCCTAAATCTCCTTTCCAAAAACCCTCACCACTCTTCCCCTTGTCCTCAGCCAAGCTCCCTAGAATACTTGGGCCTTGATCTTTCACTCTAGGAAAGCCTCGTTGCCTAACCCTCCACCTTTGCATGCCCTAAAACAGTCCCAGCCTGCTTCCCTAAACCCTCATAGCCACCCTTGCTACCTTTTCTTCACCTACCCTAAACCTCGGCCCTTGTCCCAAGGTCTGGCTGCCCTCCACATCTCCCTTTACCTCCGCGCTAGCCCTTCATATACCTTCGTTGGTTCCTCTAAGCCTGCTGATACTCGCGTTTTCCCTTTTCTTTATCCTCGCTGCCCTGGAAACAACCCTTTTCTTCCTCTCTTATCTCCTAAGGACCCAAACTTTACCATTCTCCGCTTTACTGGTCCTTATCACTCCTTCACTATCTTATTTCCTAACTTTCCACCTTCCTTTCCTTTTACAGCCTGCTAACTTATCGCCCTTCCATTCGATGCTCCCCGTTTCCCTAATTTAAAACCCTCGGTCTCCGCCCCTCCTAACTCCGTTACTACTCCTTTTTCCCTTCTCGGGCTTGTCCATGGTGGCTGCCCCTTTGTGACAGCCCAAACATTACCCAAGAGCTGCCCCTTACAGTGGCAACCCTCTCAGATTATTTCCATGCATCATACACATAAATTCCGAAACGTTAGTCACAAATTGCGTTCCTTGTCGGCTCATACACTCGTAATTTACTTGATTATAATTACGATAATAACGATGCTACTATGAGATGATTTAACAAATTCTAATTGTGATACGTGAACACATCCTTGTATAGTGGTTTTATGATGCCATCGTGAATATGGTTTGAACAAATGACTGATATTTTATCGCCAATTCACATATTGTAACAATTGATGCAATCGTTAGGTGATCTAATATATATGATTTCTTGATGATATTGACCGCTAGTATAAACTCTACTTTTTGCCATCATATACGTTTGTGACTGATATTTTTACACTACTATCATGAACGTTGATAAATTGCTTTCAGTTACTTTTCGTGTATGAATTCCCGCACAGTTCATTAGATTGCCAACACTGCTTATTGTAAATGCATGCATGGTCACTGATAAATGCACGCACTTCCTGGTAAATGTACACGCTATTGTTCAACACACGGTTAGAAATAAACATTAGGATTATTATTGCTTATATTGATAAATGATATTACACCTTTGAAATACAAGCACCGCTTATTACCCTTAAACAATATCTGAAACTAACGCATACAGTTTATAAATGACACATGTGAGTTACAATAATGATAATCGCTAAACTACAATGTTATTCCTTATTGTTCTTCATGATGCTATGTACTGGAACAATTTGTTGATATTCTGCTTTTTGATTCAATTCATGACTTACTGCTTATATGTAGCATGTTGATATTCTGCTTTTTGATTCAATTCATGACTTACTGCTTATATGTAGCAGTTATACTGTTGTACATGTGCGTTGTAAACAATTTTGAGACTATCAAATACTAATACTTTTGCCAATATTTGCATATTACAACTGTCTGTTGCACATTGGCTACTTTATTCGCTTACAATATTCATATCATTTCAATTGACTTCATTAGGCACTAGTTACTAACACACATATATGCAAGATCTATTTTTGTGTTTAAGTGTCTTTGCAAAATTGAAATAGGGGTCTCCCTTAGGAGGTTATGACTTCCAAAGAAGTTTGGGATTAGTGATTTAGGTGGCATTGTTCACTCTTCCTGTATATGCTTATTGGTGGCTTAGAGTGTCATTTCAACTGGTAACATTTTGGTGCCGTTGTCAGGGACCATTTCAAAATTTGACGCAGTTGATCTAGAGTCATTCACACCCCTGACAAGAACGACATCCCGTAAGAAAAATTGAGGTAAGTATTTCTGTGTATTTTGAAAATATTATTGAAGATTAATCTTGCAGATATTACCTGGAAACTCCACAAAGAAGAAACCCGACAAGGCTTGACATTTTGGGGCCGTTGCTAGGAACCATTTCAAAATTTGAAGCGGTTGATCTTGAGTCATTTACACACCTGGAAAGAACGACATTCGGTAAGATTTTCTTGACATTTTGGAGATATTATTGTCAAGGACTAATCTTGTAGATCTTACCTCGTGACTAACTCAGGCTACCTCATCAATCATGTACTTCTTTTCTTTTGATACTGTGGTGATATTTGTCAAACTAACTTGCTAGGTCTCTCCTAATGACTCCACTAAAGAAAAAAATAAAGAAGATCAAAGCTGACATTCTCGAGCACACAATATGGGGATGCTTGACCCTTTTGATTTCTCAAATATCCCAGGTTACCTGAACAAGTTCAACCAACATCGTTGTCTTAAGTATATTCCGACATTTAACAAGGATGAAGATACAATTGCTAGACATGTTACAAAGTTTAAAGAAGTCATTGAACGTGGGATATTACGAATGAGGATACATTTATACAGTTATTCGTGATGTCCCTTGGTATAGGAGGGAATGAGGACATGGATGCTTGGTATGATGAACTCCCCCTTGGGGGGATATCTTCCTATCAACCGTTGATCGAGGTATTCTGCGATCAGTGGGATCCTAACCCCAAGAACGAAATCTTGAAGAATATGGAAGATGAACAAGCCTCAAAAGAGCCTAAAGAAATCCTTGACGATGAAAGTAAATATCAAGAAGACACAATTAAAGAAACCAAGGAATACATAGAAAAATTTCCTTGTCCTCCAGTGACGGTTTCTTATGATGTTCTGGCACTCTTGGAAGAAGGTCATGAGAATATAGAAGGAAACAATTATTGGGAGTTCCTTGGTTCGCTGGTATAAGACTCTTTGAGACCTTGCAACATCATTGGAGAGGGATTTTTCCATGTTATCAATGAAGTTCACACTATCCTCTAGCCCATTAGAGCCCTGTATCAACACTTCCAACATAATATTGCGGCTAGTATTAAACAAACTGTTTAGCCCTTTCTATTCTACCTCGGTAAGTCATTAAGGATCCATTTCATCAAGATCATAGTTGGTAGGTGGACATGTGTGCTTTTCATTCCTCAGTTTCATGGTATTTATTGTTTATCTTTTCATTTGAAGCATGAAAGTATGAATTATTTCGCTGACAATATCAAAGTTTCGAGGATTATCTGGGATAATAACGTGTTTGTAAAAAGGACAAGTAATATGCATGTATATCCAAGGGAGTTCTTAGGTGGATGCAGGTACAGGATGTGGTTGACATACAAGGATATGCAAAGGCATGCTTTATCAAGTACCTTTCTAGATCAGAGTCTGGTAACCAATTGCATGCAATTTTTTTTTCTCAACACCAGGATATGATGGAGGGGACCCATATATAAGTCCACTAGAAGCATGGATTAACAAAGCTTGTCAAAGCGATGCTCCTTCGTGGCTCCAGTTCAAAACCTTCCAGGTTTTTTAAAAGGTCCATTTTTCTTTCCTCATCTGGATAAAGATCATGCTACGTACTCAACATATCATCGATGAGGTATTGTCCTGGATCTAAAGGACAAAGGTAAGACATCATGTATGAATTACTTACTTAAATGGTTACACTGGTGGTATGATTTCACCTAACATGTTTGGATACCAAGTTTAGAGTAGGAAGGGTAAGGCATATTTCTGTGCATTGCATTTGGTGTCGTTTCATCCTTTAGTTAGTTTTTATCGTTCTTAGTTTGTTTTCATCATTTAGCGAACAAGGAAGGACGGAATTGTCTTCCGTTAGATGCTTTTAATATCTCAGACATTTAATATGTGTGTAGGTCTACAGGCACTGGTAGATTCATAGGTTCTCAAGCACTCCCAGGAAGAGCACTCGTCCCGTAGTTGGAGCCAGTGTTACGCTGCACCTGTACCCAGCGCACCTTCAGGTGTACCCCAGGGAGAGAGGGCCAATTTTTTGACCAGGAAGGGTGTTATTGAGAAATTATGGTCATGGATGGACCCTTTGGTCCTCCTTTAAGGGTAGTATGGATTAAAGGCACTGCTGACTGCCCTTTAAAGGGGTTCTAACCTCAACGTTGGTGTCCGGGGCCCCTGAAGGTTGAAAATTGGGTCTCATGGCTCCATATCCTACTTGCGTGCTCTGGTGGCCTATGATTCAGCTACAAGACACTCATCTTCATTCACAACCGCTTCGTACACCCTCCTGGCCCTTCAGTTAGTGGGTCCTTGCTCTCCCCGGCCTTATTTCCTCAAAGGAAGACATCCTCCATGCCAGGATGTTTCCATGCTTTGAGGAGGGCATTGAGAGATTTTACAACATTCTAGGGGTTATATGGGGCATAATGCCCTCCCTCTAGCTCACTCCATCCTCTTGTTCGAAGTGATTTGCTTATTTGAGCATGTTTTTACACCTAGGGATTCAAGTACTCCAGGTATCCTACCTTAAGCCTAACTTAGGCTATATTTTATTATTGGGTGATTCCATGAAGGTGGGTAACACATTTTGGCCAAATTTGGCGATGAAAACCTGATTTTTTACTCATGTGCTAGATAGAAGTCCTCAAATCGCATATATGCTATTTTAATTTTGAGTTGTAGTAAAAACAAAATTGTAGAATATTATGTTGGCTTCCCAATGATATTTTAAAAAAAATATTCCAATGTCATTTAATGTGTGAATTTCGCATTTAATGAACCGTGGGACCTTAAAATTTCGAAGAAGTTAATAAGTGGGTCGTGTCCCACCCCAATAATTCAATCTTATAGTAATACTATATATATGAGCATGATCTACGCAAAATGCAATGTGGTCTACATATTTTTTTGTTAATTTATTTCGCAATATACAATTATTTATTATTTTTTGAAAGTGACCACATTTGATTTCAACATCATTTTATACACGTGTGTCCATCCCATATTTTTTTCATTGTTTTCAAAAATTGAAAAACCAAAGATACCATTTTGAAGAGAACGGGCCGATGTGTGGGCTGTGCATTTTTAAGAAATTTTTGGATGTGTATTTTTCACCCTACAGGTTTTTCTTTGAGATGCTTTGAAGTTGTTGTTAGGTTTTCTAAGTGTAAGTTTTAGAACAAATTAAAAAAAAAACCCATATGAATTCCAAAACGCATGCATGATACCTCAATGGATAGAGGATTCGGTAATGAATCTATCTGTACAAACTCCGCTCAGTTATGTGCCATGAATGACAGTGTTTACACCCCCAGAAGACACAGAGAAACATTGATTTTCCTGTAAGAGGGATAACTCTCTGTTTTTCAGGCCCTCGATCGAGGTATTCAAGTCCCTCGATCGAGGTTTTAACAGCAACTCGATCGAGGATTTATTAGACCCTTGATTGAGGGTCTAATAAACCCTCAATTGAGCTACTATTAAAACCTCGATCGAGGTAGTTCTGAAACCCTTGATCGAGCTACGACCTTGATCGAGGTCCTATTTTTGTTAAAATCCTCTAATAAACCCTCAATTGAGCTACTGTTAAAACCTCGATCGAGGTAGTTCTGAAACCCTTGATTGAGCTACGACCTCGATCGATGTCCTATTTTTGTTAAAATCCTAAACAAAAGTGCCCGTGAATGAACTTAGGCATTGATGGAATTAATTCCATTCCAACTACCTTCCCAACTACATTTCCCACCTGAATTCCTAAAGGAATTCCATATAAATATAAAACATAAAACATAAACATGTTACTAATTTTATCCTTCACAATTGATTAACCTATTTGAAACATTGCTTGTGTTCTAATGCAAATTTAGCATTGTGTATTGTGTTTACATATTGTTGCAGGTATGAATTTGGATTGTTGATCAATCACAATGGGAAGCAAGAAACATTGAAATAAAATATCTACTCGGAATCAAAGCAACGTTGAAGAAATAAGAGAGAAAGATAGAGAAAGGAAGGGGAAAAAGAGAGCAATATTGAGAGGAAAAGAAGTTGCAAATCAACCTATGACGAGAGAATAAAATTCCATTGCCAACAATATTGGTGATCTAGTTCATATAATTTCATATTGCATATTCATATATTCAATTTCATAGAGTTCTCATTCATACTTTTTCTATATATACATGTTAAACTGTTTAGAATTTAATTATATATATACATTGTATGTGCATGTATTCATATATTGTATGTGAATGTATTCATAAATGTATGTACATTGTATAATTTTATATTTACATATTGATATAATTTCATATTGCATATTCACATATTCAATTTCATAGTGTTCTAGTTCATAATTTATATATATATATATACATGTTAAATTGTTTAGAATTTAATTATTATTTTGTAATTAATTCATAAACTTATATACATTGTATTTTCATGTATATATACAACCTTCTAAAACCACTTATGTACATGTGAAAGAATGGTATGTGTTGTGAAAGAATTAAAAAAAATGTTTAACCACTACACTAAATTACATATATACAAAGTAAGTGCATTATAGTATGAGTAACTAGTTGTCCAATGAAATTAGAGAATGGTTGATTAATATATATAATTATAGTGCATAATATTCTAGCATAATATTCTAGCATAATATCTAGTTCTAAATGCATATGCATATATCCATTAGCCTCACATACAAATGAATTTTATAATTTGATAATATAGTCTCACATGTAAATGAATTATAATTTGATAATATATCCTCACATATATATCATTTTTATGTTAAAAATTACAAAGATTGTTCTCAATGAGAGTTGCTTGCACCATCATAGGTTGACTTGCATCTTCTCTTCTTAACATTGCACTTATTTTTCTCAACCTTTCTATAGATTTATCTCTCATTTCATTGATTTTAATATGATTTTAATTTCATATTCATATATTCATTTTCATAGTGTTCAAATTCATAATTTCTATATATCGTATTACATACTAGTGTTCATGTTTTATGTTACACAGTGACATGTTCTATGTTACACATTACATGGTGTATGTACTATTTTGATATTTCATATTGTGCGTTGATGAAAATTATTTAAATTTTTCAAATTTAATTAAAAACTTTTTGGTTATCACTCATATTAATGAACATACAAAAACATTTCCATAGACTTCCTATAATGATGAAAACTAACATTAGAATTCATATTTAATATAGAAACTCATTGTTCATAACAACTCACATAACTTCAATAGTTGTGTGTACAATGATTAATGAAATATAGTATATGTAGAATAAATGGAAAGCCTTTGTAGAATTTGGTTCAAGGCTTTGTACACTCTAAATAAGATCATGAATAATTTATAAAAAATGTTTTTATTGAATATATTTCATGTTTAAATTTATTGATTTTTTTGGTGTCAAACTAACTTACAAGTGACGTACTTGATTGAACTTAAGCAATTGTCAATAATCATGTACAAATGACTAGGAATCATATGGATTTAAGCATTGATGACAGTGATGATCTCAAAGAAAATCAACAACTATGACAAATTTAAGAATTCATTTGCCTTCAGTATGAGATGCAAGAGATCATTGTAAATATATGAAAATCAATACATTTAGAGAATATTCAAGCTTGTATAAATATTTTCTATTTTCTAACAAACAATGACAACATGATAAATAAAATAAAATGTTATTCGAAGCTTGTATTTATTTGTTAATTCGTTAACAAACTATGGCAATATGATAAACTTAAAATAAAATGTTATTCAAGCTTGTATAATTTATTTGCTATTTTTAATTAACAATACAAATATGATAAGATAAATAAAATGTTATTCTTGAGCTTGTATTTATTTGCTATTTTTTTAACAAAGAATTGCAATATGATAAGTAAAATAAAATGTGCATCTATGGTTAAAATTGTCATGGATATATTAAACAATTATTATTATTTCATCAAAATATTATAGTTTATGAAGTTATATTTTTTGCTAGGAAGCTTATATGAAGTTATTATTTTTTACGAAAAGAGAATTGATTGCAAGAAAACACAAAGATTGTCCATATTGTTCATTGTATGTTGATGTAACTTGCGGACCAATGGATTTTATATTAAAGTTTGTGCAATGGGTGTCATAGGTTGCATCAAATACATACTCACATAAGTATAAATTATATACATAAGACACTGTAATGTCCCGGTTTTGACCCCGTTTGCATGATGTATATATTGTAATTAATCGCGGTGAGGAGCTCAAGGAAAAAGCCCCACCATCGATTTGGTTGTGTGTGTGTTTCGGCAATGGGGATAGTTGCTGATGGTTTATCGTGCCATTTGGCACATTATAATTCGACATCATGTAAATACGCACACCAATTAAAACTAAAACCACAACTAGCTACGGCAGTGCAACGTTGAATGAAAAGGGCATGGTTCCAAAGGATAAGGGGTGGGGGATGTCAAACCTTGGCCTATGGGGGAAAAACCCATGTGTTACCACCTTGTGTGTTTGCCATATTCCCTTGTCAACCTCTTTAATGTTTTTGTTGAGTTGTTGAGGCAGTTATGGCTGGTGGTGGTTGAGGCAGTTAATGTTTTGGGAGTGGGGTGGCAGGACTGTCAGTCCCTTGCTCACGCGCCCACTCCACCCATGACTGCATTCTCTCCACGATTGTCCGTTCTTCCTCAGGGCACTCCCCACTCTTCCACAATTCTTCTCTCCCATGTTTTCTAACCTTCACGGTGGTGGTCTGTTCGTTCTCTCCATGGTTGGTTCTTCCTCACGCGGAGACCGCTGTCTGTTTTTCCCTCACGCATTCTCCATTACGCAGGTTCTCTGTGGTCTATTCGTCCTCCCGATTGCCTGTCAATCCTCACGTAGGATTTGGTCTGTATATGTCTCACGCAGAGACGAGTTCGGCTTCCTCCTGTGCACCGTTGTTCTGTTCATCTGCGTGCTGAGACCATTGTCTGTTCGCCTCACGCAGAGAGACGTGCTGTTCATTCCTTACGCAGGGCGGAATCCTTGTTCTCTCTCACGCACAGAACCTTCTGGGTTTTACCCACGTAGTTCTTCCTCTGCGGATTGCTGATGGCATGACTGTGTATTTTCCCCACCGGCTGAGTTGTGGGTTCTGCGTTGTTGTCGCTCATGCACGGGCTGGGAGACAGTAATCTCCTCCTCAGCGTGGTCTAGGTATGTTTTCCCCTGTGTTTTGTGGTCTGGTGCAAGTTCCCTCACGCACAGACTGTTTGGGGTCGTTTTCTCATGTTGTGAGCCATGCTCATTGATTGCATTTTGGGACTGTTGTCTTCCCTACATCTTTTATTGGATGTGGTGTCCAAATTCGTTTTGGGCCACTGTGGATTTCTAATCCGTTGGTTGAGTTTCCTTGTTTTGGGACTATGGATTGCTGCTATCATTCATTGTGTGTTTGTGGCTGCTGGAGTACCCTAGTTTTGGGTTGCAACTGAGTTGTTTTGGCCACGTTAGGGCCAAGAACAACTCTGAGTTGTCTTGTGGCTTGAGCTGTGTTCATCGTTTGTTTGGGATCGTCCCCGGTTGTCTTGCCTTCATCACAGAGCTGTAGACCTCTTGTTTTGCCGCGGGTATGCAGTCGTTGTGCCCTTGGAATGTGCTGGCTTGGCCAATCTGTTGAAGGCATGTTAAACCCAGCGGTGATGGTTTGCTGATTGTGCCCCTTGGCTATGTGTAAGCCTGCATTGACCCTTATCCTTGGAGGAATCATGCCCAGCTCGGGGGTGGCAGCGTTGCTGAGAGATTGATGAGCACGCCGGCCTATGGTTGGGTGGAACGTTGCAGCGACGTAGGTGGTTGCGGGGTGATATCTTCATCAAAAGATACGTTACCTTGACTGTTCCATCTTTGCAATTTATATCTATTTTTTTATGAATTGTAATGAACATGTGAATGCTGGAATTGTATATGGTTTGCTTCTGCTGAATGTTGATGAATTATGCATCTTAGTATGCATTGTGTTTGGGCTTTAATATGAGCATTTTTACTGTTCTTATTGTTCATGGGGCTGTTTGTGGTGTTCGTCGCGTCCTCTTCGCCGGTCGAAGGGATGGGGACGTGACAGACACCATGATGATAATCATTTTGATCTTCTAAATGATGCAAACTCTTTGTAATTTATACACTATCTTATCATATTTTCTTAAGGAATATTTTATTGCAATAACATTTAATTTTGGTGATTTAAAAACAAATCTTCTTGCATACTGCATATGTTTAAAATGTTCTAATTCGCTTATTTCTCATTAAAAGACAATGAAATTGAACAATGTAAAAGTCCCTTATTTGGTCAGAGAACTAAACAATTTCAAACTTCAGTTAACTTTTCCAGTGATAGATCATGGCCAGTCATCATAGGATCGTGCACCCTTTGATTTCTCAAGAGTAATTGGGAGCTTCAATGACGTTGGAATGGATGCAAATTATTTAAGAGGGTTGGATGATGCCACACAGGAAGAGTTCGGGAACCTGACCCCTGATCAAAAAATAAAAGAGCATGTTAGTAACATAAACAAGTTGTACTTTGAACAACAATCAGTGATTAAACAAGCTCAATTCCTACATGGATTGATAAAACACAAAAAATTGAAACGTGCCACAAAGTTGTTGGGTTTTAACGATGTTAAAAATAAAAATGCATGTGAGAATGTAATAGAAAATGTAACAACTGCACTATCTGCATTGGAAAGTCAAGAAATGTTAGAATAATCAACCCATAGTTGCCTACATTAGACATTAATTAAATTATTTTTGTCTTATTACCTAGTTTCCTGGATTCCATTCTATGCTAGTTGCCTTCTACATGTCCTAGAAGTAAACACATGTTAAAAATGAGTCTTGGAACGCTTGGGAAACATCCTGGAAACTCAATTTAGCATGTCTACTTTATTTCAGATTCTCTAAAGCGCATATTTGATTTTTCTGAAAAGCTTCCTTGTTTTATTTCTGATTTAAGGCAAAAGAAAAAGCTAGACTATGTGTAGTTGACTTGTTTTTTGCCCACATAATCTTCTCTCCTTTTCTCTAAATAAAAACATGTATGAGTTGTTTTTCCATCCCTTTTTATCTTGTCCACTTGACTTAGCAAATTTGTGAGCATCTACCTAGATTTGGAAACTGCTTTATGCACCTATGGGAGATTTGACTAGATTTGGTAAGCCTGCTTTTTGACTATTTCGAATGGCATATTTATGCATTCAATTCTCTCATGTAATTATATATTACAATAGCCTATTACTTCATAAGGTTGGCTATTGTACACTTACTCAATACAGATTAGCGTTATGCTCCAATTTAGGTCTCCTTTGGTGTTAATTTTGCATGTTTGATTAACAATTTTGTGACTGTAATTGTTCTATCTCTTGGGTTCAATTTCCACAAGAAAAAATGATAGAAGAGCTGCTCGTAGGGAAATTAGAACTGCTATTGTGGCATGAAGCACCTCAAGAAATAGAATGGTCGCAATAATGTCAAAGCTGCTCCACGTTTCAAGAAAAAACATTGCACAAATACAATAAATTTAAAGTAAAGATAGATGAAAACGATGAATCTGCTTGTTGGGCTCTTATTTGTAGTGAAGCATATCAAGATAGGATGGAAGAGGGCATCAGAGAGAAATTGATAGAGTATCGAGACAACTATTCTCATGCTATACCAGATTGAAAACATGTCATGCGACAACGTTCTAGAAGAGGCGTTTATAAGGAGCATTGCAAGCATATTATGGAGATGACAAGAGTTGATTTTGTGAGGAATTCAAAGAATCAAATCACGGTGTCCAGATCTCATTTAATATGTTTAGTAAGTTGAAACTGTGGTATATTAAGCCGAATACAATTCGGGATGCATGTTGTTGTCGATACCACGTTGAATTCCAGTTATACTACGACACATTTGTGGATTTTTTCAAAAAAAATTGGGATGGTGAACTAGCTCCTCACACAGAGCAAGATTTCATTTCTATGATACTATGCAATAAGAATCCTGAAAATGCATTTTTCATTAAAAGGTGTGTAGGTGGGAGAAGATGCCATAAATGTGGTGATTTGGCATTGTTCCATAGGAAGTTTCCTATCGATTCAACACACGCTGGATTGTCAGATATCATAGTTGAGTGAAAGAGATATGAGTATGTCTCCTTGAATCCATCATCTTCTTCACATGTTCCATCTAAGAGGATCGACTTGCTCGAGGATGATATTCCTATTTCAGACTTCATGGGAAAGTTTCAAAGTCAGATTTACAAATACATTAAACACTATGTAATGTCCCAAGTATGGTGTACAGACCTGAACACTCTTCAATTCGGTAAATTATATTAAAATTTCTGAACTTGAATTAATTTACACAATGACTTCTCGGACTATGAAAATAAAGGGTTTATTTTGGGAAATTTTGTAAGCAAAAGGAGTGAGCAAAGGGTAGCAACCAAAGACAATAAGACATGGAATTCCCTCTCCCCTATCACATTTAGATCTGGTGCCATTTAGGTTTCAGAATCCGCTCCGCGGAAACCTACTACCACGCTTCTAGGCAGCAAAACCGTGAAACTAAGGAGGGTAGTTCGGTCTATTTTAACCAGGGGCTTATGGAAACTTGAAAAGGGTTTTTATAGCCTTAATATAGCACAACTAAAGGTTTTATATAGTTTTCATAGATTCTGGAAGGTTTTGAGAAGTTTTGGATGAATTTGGGGTTTTACGACAGTTTTGGCCAAGGAAACCCTGCACGGAGGAGGATCCAAAAAGGTGGTACAGACACAAATAAAAATGGTTCTGGAGTTTTATATGGGAAGGTGGGCCTATTAGTGACCCACAGGAACTGACAGAGCTCATATTGAGTTAACAGAAATGGTTTTACGTCAATTTTACCAAAACTAGTTATTAAAAGCTAGTAATCTAGCTAGGTTCTAAAAAAACAGTTAAATCATCTCAAATGCATTTCTGTGAAACATGAGAATTGTAACAGGGGTAAATATCAGTTCATTTAATATGTAAAATCCCTTCAATTACTTCCCCAACCTGACATATTCCTTATAGCACTCATTTTTATTCAATTTCCCCCATACATTGCTAAAATAGGCCTTTTAGGCAAAATTGAAGACAAGACTCTTTATGGGAAGAGATGTTTCGACCTGATACATGCAATTTGTAGAATATTATGACCCCATATAACATAAATTACATCATTTACTGACCATTACAATGATTCTCCAAAAACAAGGGGCAGGAGGCCGAGATCATGACTAGCAAGGGTTGTGAGCATAAGTGAAGTTAGGGATTCATTGGATATGAACCTGAACTTGATGGAGGCTGCAAATAACTCTGTAAATCCTTCAATTCCTGCAATCTAGCGCTTCATACCTGTAATGGAAGAAAAGGGGATGGAAGGAGAGGTGAATAGAAGGCTGGGGCTCATCGCTCAGTAGTCTGAGGCACAACACTCAGAAGTAATGCTCACATAAGCATTCAACAATAAAATCAACAACCAAACTCAAGCAATGGGTTTTAATTTATCTTTTATAGACTTATGGATGACCTGCTTTGTAAGTTGAGGCCAATGGTGACCTGTGAGAGCAAGTCAACCCCATGGGTGACCTAACCCTAGCCACAAAAGTGCCCCCTTTGGGAAATTATGCAAGTATGACCATGTGGAATTGTTTCCAATTCCAAATCATCCTTCACAATTAGAAAATGCACCCTCCCTTAGTCAAAATCCGCCTCTTTTGAGTTATGACAGCTTTCTGCTTTTCCTGGGTCATAAGGAAACTCTTTCTTTCCTTAAAAAACTTTTCTGCTTTTACCTCTATCTACTTTTTCTGCTTTTAGGAAACTTCCCTTTATTCTCTTGCTTGATTTTGTCATGGAATTTCTTCTTTTTACCAAGGAAAGTTGACTAGCTTTCCCCAATGCACCCTCCTGACATGGTAGCCTTAATTCCACATCATTATTGTGCATAATAAATAAAATTGCTGAAATAAAATTAAATACATGCCTTAGAACAATTATTAGTAAAAAATTATCCTAGGAGAAATAATTAATAACAACTTGAGCCCCTAGGAACTTAGCATGGTCAACACTTTTAATGGTCAATTTGATGGAACATGACAGCCACAAGTATAGGTGGCAAGCTTTAGAATTTAAGCATTTTCGTGAGGTTTTTGAGCCAGGCACAATCCTATCGGTAGTAGACTTTGCTGAGAATTACACATTTTCTCTTTAGAGAGAGATACAAAGTGTATTATCACTCTAACCAGGTGTCCATCTTCATACATGTATTGTATAGAGATGTCCAGGCAAGCATTGATGGTAGGGATAGCACTCCTCAGTCACACGATGTGATCAAGGAATATCTTTTTTATGTCAGTGATGATCGTGCACACGACACGTTGTTTGTTCAACATTGCTTTGGGTTGATTTATGATTCATTAAAAAATAATGGGGTGTCATTTATAGATCAATGGATTTTGTTAGATGGGTGTGTGGGGCAATTCAAATCGGCATGGTCCTTTTATTGGTTGAGTCGCCTTCACAAAGAGATAGGAATTCGACACACCTAGAGCTTTTTTGAAACAGGGCACGGAAAGGGTGAACATGATGGCACATGTGCATGTGTGAAAATGTTGGAATATATTAAACCCACTCATAACTTAGGATAAAATAATTAATCATTATTTGATTAATTATTCACCCACTAGCTTAATTAGTTGGCATCCACTTGCACCTTAAAGTCAATACATGCCATCTATATGCTAGGAATGATTTATTTCTAATTCTGGGTTGATCTTGACCACCTTTTGATCATCTAGAATTAGTATACATCACTCTATAGCAGATTCTACTATATTTTTCTTTTTCTGTTTTTTCTTCTTTTCTATGGATAAGGTAAAGCTAGTCAAACTAGGAAAATGGTGCTTTTGTTGCCAACCCATCCTTGATGACGTTTCCTCCATTTTCTAGGATTAGCATGTTTTTTCCATCTCCTTGACAACTCACTCATGCTTTTGTCAATTCAGGAGGTCCTTGATAGATTTGGGAAGTGCTTTAGCCACCTATGGGGTTTACTATATTTTGGTAAGTCATTCTTTTTGAGATTTATGAGTTGTCTCCATACAACTCGATTTTCCTATGAGGGATGTACTATTTATGTACACTATTATTCATCATTATTCAATGGAGGGATACACACCAATATTCATCTCTTCATTCATGTGATTCGGTCTCTTTTTTTCTCTCTATCTTTCCTGTGTATGCTTGTGAGAATTCTTAGTAGCATGATCTATTTCCTGTGCTTCTTCTTAGAATCATTTCTCATAGAATTTATCTATTATTTCTACATGGTATCAGAGAATCAAGGTTGATCAATTTCTACAAAGTTGAGGAAAGCTTCCAGTCTCCCATCCCTCTCTGAAGAAGAGCTTGTCTAGCTTACAAGATTTTCTCCTAGTTTGTTTTGCAGGTTGCAAAGAGTTTCTTCTTGAGCACATCAATTCCGAAATATGGATTCTCCTTCATTAATAATTCTTACTCCCTTTAACTACCACTAATGTAAAGCCAAAATCTCCATTCTATTGCGTAGTAGAGGATTGTATAGAGTTACTCTAGCTTTGGAGAATGAGCCCAATGCTGTGATTGAGAAAGATAAGTGGCACGATAGGTTGAATGAAGCCTATGGATTGCTTTGCCTCTCTATTTATCGTGATATACTCTTTCATCTTGATGGTTTGACCACTCCAAACCAAGTATGGACTCAATTAGAGTCTCTCTTTGGAGTTCAAGATGAGCTAAGAGCACATCAATTGGAGATTGAGTTATTCTCACTGAGTTCAAGCAATTCTGAATCGCTTGAGGGTTTCTTCACCAAGTTCAAGTCACTTGTTCTAATGCTCAAGCAATGTGGTATTAAGAAAGAATATGATCAATTAATTCTTTCCATTATTTCAAAACTGGGTCCTGATTACTCAACTTTTGTGTCTACTTTTCATGCTACTAGGCTTGCTGTTCCTAAGTGGAAAATTCCTTCTTTAAATTCTTTTCTTGATTCACTAACAAATGAGAAATATAAATTGATCCATATGTATGTCCTTAATTCTCCCAAGAGCAAGGATCATGCTCTCTTGGTTCAAGAGAAAAAGAATGTCAAATCCAAAGAAAAACAAATTGTGAAGAAGCCAAAGTCAAAAATTGAAGAGGAAGATTCTTATGAAGATTTAATGAAGAAAGTTAAGAAGAAAGGGAGCAGATCCAAGTGTTATTATTGCAGCAAGGGTTTTCATTCAGAAAATAAGTGTTTCAAGAAGAATATGGACATCATGTCTCAACTTCTTGAGAAGCAAAAGATTAGAGTTCTAGAAGAACTAGAAAAGCCTGTTGATTCCTTAGAACAATGTCAAACTGCACAGTTCTAAGGTGATATAACTTATGATTTGAGTGCTAGAGTTCTCTCCTTTAATCATGTCTCTGATATATCAGAATCATAAATATTAAATCATTTCTTTGATGATCCTTCTCTCAATCTACTAGATTCATCTCCCAAAAATTGTGATTTTTCACTAGATATTGACTTGTCTTTGAGCAACTCTTCCTCACAAGCTTGTATATCTGATTTAGAATATTGTTTGTAGGTTGATATGCATGTCATGACACATATCATACCACCATCCATACCACCTACCATACCTCTGAATAATCTTAATACTATACAAATCCCGAGTTCACTAGTTGATTCCTCATTGGTCTCTTATGCAGTGATATTTATCTTACATGGTTTGAAGTCTTTCCTATATTTCAGTGGCTGTTTATCCATGTACTTAGTCATATTTGGACTGATATTAAACATGTTTGGATCTGTTCTAAACACTTATGGTTAAGATCTTATGCCCATCCATCATTCAGAAATTTTACACCTATCAATTTTCCTCAGTTGCTCATAATTTTCCTAGTCTAGCCCTATATCCTCATGGAGCCACTGAAGCCTTTGTCCTTGCTGTTCCGTATGCTATTATTTCTAATATATCATAGTTTTATCAGCCTCATATCATATCTATATAGGTGTTACACTAGATTGGAATATTGACATGTGATTCACATCACAATTTTGCACCTTTTCAGGAAATTTGGTGTGAAATAAATTGTTTTAATTTTTGTACTCTTTGGAAAGGAGTATACACAGATCTCTTTTCCATTTCAGATTATATTTGTAGATCAGAGTTTGATAGCAGCAAGAAGCATTCAGATAATGCTCCTACTTCATCAGTTGATGAGATACAAGGAGTCTCTCCGCTTACTTCTTGCAGGTTCTACACTCTAGCGCATGATCATGGAGTTCATGATTTCTTCAACAAGTCTTCCATCAAGAAGAAGTTCATTCAGCTCATTCAAGTGAAGATAAGGATATGTTGAAGACATATTAGTTCAAATTTTATGCCTTGTCTTATCTTGAGGGAGGAGTTTCCCCATGTGGTTTTGTCTCTTTTCACTTTTTTGGACATAATAATTGTTAAAGGGTGACCATAGCGTTGTTGTTGGGCCCTATATGCATCCATATGCATCTATAATTTTTGTCATATCATCATAAAGTCAGAATTATAGGGGGGGGGGGGGTTGGAATATATTAAATCCACTCATAACTTAGGATAAAATAATTAAATAATTAATCATTATTTGATTAATTATTCACCTACGAGCTTAATTAGTTGGCATTTACTTGCACCTTATTTCTAATTCTGGGTTGATCTTGACCACCTTTTGACCATCTAGAATTAGTATACAACACTTTACAATGGATTCTGTTTTATTTTGCTTTTTCTGCTTTTCTATGGATAAGGTAAAGCTAGTCAAACTAGGAAACTGGGTGCTTTTGTTGCCAACCCATATTTCATGACTTTTCCTCCATTTTCTAGGATTAACATGTTTTTTCCTTCTCCTTGACAACTCACTCATGCTTTTTCCAATTCGTGAGGTCCTTAATAGATTTGGGAAGTGCTTTAGCCACCTATGGGGGTTTGCTATATTTTGGTAAGTCATCCTTTTTGAGCTTTATGAATTGTCTCCATACAACTCGATTTTCCTATGAGGGATGTACTATTTATGTACACTGTTATTCATCATTATTTAATGGAAGGATACACACCAATATTCATCTCTTCATTAATGTGATTCAGTCTCTTTTCTTCTCTCTATTTTTCTTGTGTATGCTTGTGAGAATTTTTAGTAGCAAGATCTATTTCCTGTGGTTCTTCTTAGCATCATTGCTCATAGCATTGATCTATTATTGCTACAGAAAAGAGCACTTCAGAGGTCCAAATGAGTCATAGTGCAACTCAACTCAAGTGCTCAACATAAGTAGTTGATTGGTGCAGACAAAATTTGGGTCACCAAGGTTATGAACAAGCAAGGCCGATGCGCAGGTAGGAACAATATATATATGATGTTTTCTATTTAATGCAGGTTTTTTTTGGGATGCTTCCCTTGGTGATGTGCTTAGATCCACGCCATGGTATTGTGAGACCATACCTGGTATGAGAGAACTACATTCAATTCATAGTAAATACATGTACGACATATTTTCCATTGAAACGAGGAAGTATGCATGTTTCTGTGAGTTCTGCATTGATGCGAATGGATTGGGGGTTGATCATTGCATGAACGATGCATATGTCAAAAAATGGAAATATGTCCCTCTTAATCCAAAGGGGCCACATCCAATTCCGACATGGCAAGAGATGCACACTGAGAAGGCAATGGTTTCACTAGATCATGATTGGTTTCTGATTTGGTTAAGAGAGGTACATGATTTGATTAATGGATTCATTATTCCATTCACACCTTCAAGTTTCAAATAGTTTATTGAATGTTTAAACTTCTAGTCTTGTATATATATATATATATTTAAGACTTGTTTAATATTTGAAAATCTTGATGCAGGTGATGTATTTGTTGTAATTGCACCACCGGGAAATGACGAGCATGTGGCATATTTTTTGATGCAGTGTACACAAATAAAAAGCAGTTTGGTGCGGCCCTATGTCGATGGAGAGTTCACGTACCAGGTTGTTGACCTAGTTGTGATGGGCCACTTTTTTGAAAAAGTGAGAATACAAGGTGATTATATTATTTATAGAGATTTCATTCCTGAATATATATCTTGTATGCATAGTCATTTGGTGGTGGCAGCTCAGATACATCTCATTGAAATCAAGGTGAAGAGGGGTGAACCAAAGAGATGGAAGATGTCACTAGCTGACCATGATCGTATAATGGAGACGTGCATTTCCATAACCCATTGGATGGACGGATGAACGTTATATGCCACTTTTAATGTTGACAAAGTTGACATGCTTTTGAAATGTAGCAAATCAAAATTTCTTTTGAAATATATCATTTGTATTTAAATGTAATTTTTGTAAACTTGTATATGTGAGTATATGCATTCACCTATACCTAGGAATACCAACAATGTCCTAAGACCATGTTATGGAAGCTCAATTTTGTCTCTATAACTTTTTTTTGGTCTATTTGTGCAAATACATGTATATCACACTCTATTTGTGCAAAGTTCTAAATTACATGTTACATTGTATACAAGTTGTAAATTGTAAACTTGTAAAATTTTCCAATGTATTTTAGACTAGACTAGACTAGAGATTGTAGAGTAGCTTGCTTCTCCTAACATTATCATTATACGTTGCATATTTTGTTAGTGATATGCAATACAAAGAACAACACATACATTTATTGCGTCCTCATTAAATCCACCAATTGCAATTGATATTAATTTTTTTTCCATTTACTCTTTGTAATATTCATTTGTTGTAAATTGTAAACTTGTAAACTTTAAAATTGTAACTTGTAAACTTTGCAAAATTGTGAATTTTAAACTTGTAAGTTCCTTGTAAATTATTGCAGATGGGTAAATTTTGTAAACTTGTCAATTAAATTAGATTGAATTGTAGATTTTAATTGTAATTGAAAATTGCAAAACATGATTATTGTTTAGTTCGATTGTGATTTTTGTAAACTTGTAAATTCTTTTGCAAATGAAATTAATTTTTATTTTTCTGTAAATAAAAAATTTAATTTAGAATTCTAATTGTAAATTGTAGTTGTAATTTGAAATTCCAAATTGTGAGTGTAAATTGCAACCAATAGATTACATTGTATAGTTGTTAATTTTGTAACATCTTAATTGTAAGTTATGTTAAATTGTAAGTTTCGTTTGATTGACAATTTGCAAACTTGTAAATTTTTTACAAATGAAATCAAATTTAAAATTGTAGTTGTAATTTTTTTTGTAAATGAAATCAAATTTTACATTGTAATTGTCAATTGTAATTGTAATTTAAAATTGCAAATTGTGATTGTCATTTGCACCTAGTAGATCTTACATTGTAAAGTTGTAAATTTTGTAATATTTTAATTGTAACTTATGTTAAAAATTGTAAGTTGAGTTTGATTGACAATTTTGCAAACATGTAAACTTGTAAACTTTGTAAACATTGCAAATTTTGTAAACTTGTAATTTTTTAAATTTCAAAATTGTACAATTTCGTAAGATTGTAAAACATTAATGATTGTTAAATATGTTAAAATTGTAACTGAAAATAAACTTTAAACTATAAATGCAAATAACTAAAACATTTAACAATCCATCATGTTAAAAAAATGTCCATATAAATATATATCGATAATCATAAAGTCCACAAATAACACAGTCTACAAATCACCCCTACGCCATTGATTGAGAGATCGATCATAATGACCACTATCGTCAGCTGCACTATTCCCCTCGCCTTCCTCATGCTCATCACGAAGAAAACAACCTAGGTATGAGAACTGCAGAAGTTAAAATTGTGAACTCCGTAAGTCAGTTTTATACCACATATTTAAATTACATGTACAATGTGACAAAAAATTAAATATATATGAAACACCGATCTATGAACTCACTTTGCTCGAGTCGAGTGTTAGGTTTGGGAGGCTGCCACCTATCTTCCTAGACAAGACTTCACCAGGACTTGGCTGATGAGCACCAAACCACTCATCTGTAAACATCACGGTGGCTTCAACGGCCTCATCTGCAGCTACCTATGTCTGCGTTTGTTTCCATGTCATGAAAATAGTTATATTAATGAATTACAATTTGAACATGAGAATTACAATTTGAACATGTAAATTATAATCTGAACATAAATGTGCAAACAATTCGAACATAAATAACTAGTACCTCGTCGACTGGCGTACCGTGAGTAGGACTCGGGCAGGGCTATGTAGAATCTTGTGCAATCACTAATACATTTGGGAATATTTTTCCATGAAATATTTCCACGTTTTGAATATTTTTGGATTAATACTTCATTTTTTCTATCATGGCGGAAAAACCGTGGCAATATCGACGTTTTTTAATTTTCTACGTCTTTTGTCTCTATATCGACAATATATGTCTATGTTTGCACACCCTCTAAACCAATTCCATCTTTCAATGGCTCTTGGCTATTTACGCGTAGGTCAACTCATGCATTTTCGTCCACATCCAATTAAGAAGATATTGCTATTTGCATAATGGAGTAAACTTGTTTTGGGTGTGAAGTGAATTCCAGCCCTCCCTCAGTTCATATTCTCGTTTCATATTCAAGCTGACAAGCATGAAGCTGGCACCGAACGTCAAAGAAAAAGATTGCTTCTATCTTCTGTCTGATCATAGAGAGAAATCCTGAAATGGAAACCCTCAATAATAATAAAATAGATTTGCCTTTTTGCCCCAGTTGTTGCATATTTTTTTTTGGGTCTGGGTTTGACTGGCTATGTGTGGTATCATATTTTATGTATATGACAGAAGCCGCCTATAATTCTTCCTTAGGCCATCCATGTGCCCTCCTATTTTGCATAGAGACATTTACACTTGTTCATATATGATGTCGCTGTGGATAAATAGTAATTTCCATGAAACTGACTGCCTCATTGCAGCTATCTCTACTACTGCAACCTAGTTACATATACGATTTCAGCATAGATAATTTTACCTTTATATTTCCAGTGGTCCATTGATTAAACTATGCCAGAGAGTGAAATCAAATTGAAATCCAATTTACAGCTCCTTTGGGGGAGCATCCCAAGGTGTATCACTTAGCACATTTGCTATAGTTGCGACAAGGTTCTTTGTGATTGATCGAGCATGGATTGAGCCCAAATTTCTTTATCAACTATATCCAAAACTAGAGAGATCAATGATACTTTGCAGCAATCATTTGGCTGTAAATTCATAAAAGATAAGCATGCATCCTTTTTTGTGGGATACAAACTAACATTGAGGCTCAAAATAAAAGTCGTATTCTTCGGGTCACATACCTTATGAACGAATTTAACAACCCTTCAACTCCCTCCTTTTATTTAAACCAGAGTAATTGCAACAAGAGGGTCCAATGAACAATGAATCTAGCCAATTCGTTTTTTATAGACCTGATGCTCCACTAAGATATTGGTCATTAACACAGTGTTAATTACTTTCCACAGTAGAAGGACAACTTTCAAGGTCTCTTTGTGAGTAAATCAAAGGCCATTGCACAACACTTGTTGGCATCAATGAAAACTTTAGTCTGTTAGACACAATGCTCACTGAGAGGGGGGCGGTGAATCAGTGAGCTAAGGATTCAACTCAATTTCAACGTCTTTTTCTACCAATTTTATCATGCCGGAAACCATCTCTGTCATCAAGTTTGCTTGTCTATTGTCATGTCACCATCTCTTTGTCATCTTTGCACCAACATCTTTGTCTTGCCCAAATCATCTTCAAATGACCACAGAATGGGTCATTTGACTCTCTAGATGTTCCATGCTTGTCATGCTTGCTTGTCAATATCATTATGCATGTCCTTAGTCATCTTTGTCCTTCATGTCTTGTTCCAATTACACCTTGCCATGTCATCATTCTTAGAAACCTCTTCGAATCTCTGTTTGTTATTTATTGTTTTAATGAAATAATCAATTAAAACTTCTTCTAAACATTGCATCTCTCGAAAAGTAAGATGTGTCTCTTCAAAACTCGGTCTTAATTCTTTGTATTAAATTTTATTTTATTTTTCTAAATACATTATTGTATCTTCTTATTTAATAAACTCTGTTTATTATTTTTCACTAACTTTGCAAGTCCATCTTTTGCATATATGATCATCATAATGCAAACTGAAAGTATGGCTTGATAGCCACCTCAACAAGGATAAGATCCATGTCACCTTTTGAAATTTTTGATGCACACGCATTATCTGGAGATCATTTGAAATCAGGCTTCCAAACTGTTTAATTTAACACTTAGACAAAATTGTTTTTAACTTGTAAAAACAATTTTTCTTCTACTTTGGAAGATTGATTTCTCCCTCATGTGATCATCATAAGAAAACCATCAAGCATGGATAGATATCCATTTCAACAATGAAAAATACCATAGCATAAGATAAATTTGTTGACAGACACAACCTCTGGCAAGCATTTCAAAATAGATTCTCAACCTCTTTTGAACATCAAAACATATTTCTTCCCATTTTGGTTGTCTCCTATTTCACATGTATGAACACTCTATGCAGACCTGAAGTCAGGAGAAGACAGACGACTTACCAAAGAATGGATCCATGACAATTGATAAATTTACTTGCACAAAGACAACCCTTGGCAAACATTTCTAACTGACCTCTCAAACTCCCGTTTTTAACACTTGGTTAATTTTCTTTTGTTCTCACTAAGCAAAATATTATTTTTCCTATTTTTGGTAGATTGATATTTTGCATATGAGACCATCATAAGATAACTTGAAGGTATGGCTAGATAGTCAGTTCACCGAGGAACATGACTATGCTACTTGATGAATTTTATCCTCAAAATAACCCCTCCTTGCGGGAATTTCAAAATGCCTTTTCAATTTCCTGAATCTAACAAAACCATTTTTCTTGTGATTCTTAAAATGCAAAATATTATTTTTCGTACTTTTGGCAGATTTATATATTTTTCATAAAAAACTCCACATGATAACTGAGACCATGGTTAGATGCACCCATCAACAAGCTATAGCCTAAAACTTTCATATTATTTTTCTCATCATCCTATGAGATAGGGTGGGAATTTCCCTGAGGCCACCGAGGTAGTTTTGCCAGTATTGGAATAGTGCAAAACAACCTGAAACTCTATTTTGGAAGACCATTATCTTTGTCATAAAACATATTCTTTGAGAACTGAGACCATGGTGAGATAGCCTCTTCAACAATATATAGGATGATAACTTCAGATAATTTTTATCATACACCTATAAGGTACGACGGGCATTTTCCCAAGGCCACATGAGCCAGTTTTTCCAACACTTGGACAATTTTCTTTGTCTGGTCCAATCTGCCTAAAACACTGTTTTGGTAGGTTCATAACTTCTTCCTCAGCTACTTCTAAGACAGTCTGAAGACATAGTAAGGTAGTCCAAATATCAATATACAAGACCCCCATATGGTGCGTGCATTTTCTTCAACACACAATTTGTGGCGGGCATTTTCTTAAGGCTACCTAAGCCAGTTTTCCAACACTTGGTCATTTTCAGGAGCTTCTCCAAAATTGATCCTGAAACCTTATTTTGGCAGATTCAACTTTTTCTTCAGACATGCTTAAGGAGAAATAATACCATGGTTAGGTAGACAAACCAACACACTACAAGACCCCCATTAGGCTGCGGGCATTTACTCTAACCCATAATTTAGGGCGGGCATCTTTCTGATGCTACTTAGCCATTTTTGCTTGCTTTGGCACAAACCCTTGTTTTGGAAGGTCCATAACTTCTCCCTCAGGCACTTTCAGGACAAACTGAAGACATGGTCAGATAGGAAAAACAACAATCTATAGGACCCCCATGTGATGCAGGAATTTATACACTCCTATAAATTATGGTGTGCATTTCCCTAAGGAAATTTTTACTAATTTCCCCATACTTAGTCATTTTCCTATTTTTCACCAAATTATCATATTTTTCCAAAATGATTGTCATTAATGTTGTCATCAATGACAATCCTATTCATCACAGTCTTCATGTTTTTCTTTAGAGAAATGGGTATATAATATACTGCATTTACAAATATACTTATATCTAATGTATTTGACAAGTTATTGTTTGGTATGGTGTAGGTAAGACAATTACTTGTCACTACAAGGATTTTTCACTATGAATGAAAATGAAAGGAAGCTTGCTCAGTTTAGAGCGACATTAGAGGCGAGGGGAGATGAATTTTTTTATTTCCCTTGCTCTGATTGCAGGGGCTTGGTAGTAGTTGGTAACGGTATGATAATTTGGGGATTTTGACCAAGTTTTGAAAAAATACCCTAAAGCAGTTGCCTTATGAAAATGACCACCATAATTCATAAGAGGAAGAAAATACCCACCATGACCTGCCATCCCATATTTTGTTGAAATATCTATCTGACCATGGCCCCAGTTCTCAGAAAAACTCCTTGAAGAAGAATATACAAGTCTCACTGAGTTTATCCTGTCATCATGTCTTTGGTTATCCTTTTTTCATTCACTGAACTCCTTTGACATCAATGACAATCACATTCAACTTGTATCATATATTATATAAATAATTGTAATAATGTAAAAATGACATTTTGATTATTGTGGACTTGTAGGATGTCCCACTTTTCGGTTTCTTATTCTTATATAATAAAATGGGTTCTTCATCTATCGTATTCTCTTATGTCACAAAATTTTACGTTATTGATTAAATATATGAATGATGTACATTGTGACTATGAACAAAGGTGTAATCAACGTGCTTATCCAAGCACAATAATTAAGAAATAAAAATAAATATTGCTTAAAAATATATATGATAT
>LPNX010081157.1:129245-167706 GCA_001517045.1 Pseudotsuga menziesii
ATGTCCTCTTCATTCATAGAAGTGATTGATTAAAAGGCACTGGTCACTAATACAATTGTGTAGAAGATATAGTTGTTTGTGCTTGTAATTAAATAGAAAGAAGGTTCCCCGCAACCAAATGCATTTTCCATGGCACTAGAGTCCATGGCTAGGTTGTCGAAAAGACCAGAATAGGTGCTGTGCCATTAACATTTTGGTACATAAATGTGTGGTAGAAACTAGAAATATGTTACCAGTTACCACTACCAGCCATAAAGACAGATCTAATGGAAACATGTTTCTACAGCTGGAAAAGAATTTCCATGCCATACCAATGTCCATACATCATGTTTTCTTCGCTGAGTCCACCTATTTCGACTTGGTTTGACTCAGTTTTTTACTAGACTTGACCAAAAACGCTGGTAAAAGTTGACATTTCCTCTATATTTCCTTTTCTATCCTTTTACTTCAATTTTTAACATTACCACTAAATGTTCCAGTATGTTTGAGAAAGTTTCCAACCTCATCAGACTTCATATGGAGAAAGTATAATTTCATACTGCATTCAAAATTCAACAGACTTAACAGTTTAAATGATTTCACGATTGGAAAGATTATAGTCATTTGATTGGATTCTATCATGTATAAAGGAATGGGATTGGCATTTAATCAAGAGCACCAAGCCCTTTATGTAACCCGTTGTTGGTGCCATTGATTGTTCAATTCCTCTATCATGGCCTTAGCAAAAATGTACCCTTCACTCAAGCCAAAATCATTGATTAGGCTGAGCTTTTTCTATGATATTTTAAGGCTTGTATTAGATAGTTTTATCAAAATTGAATGGTGTTAATCAATGTCCTTGGAGGATTGAGGTAGAGCCAAAGGCTAGATGAGGAGGCAGAGAGTGATACTAATGGTGAGGATCCCAATATAAGAGAGGGTGTAACTTTTATTTTCATTTAAATGTTCTTGCTAATTTATTCATAATCGTTTATTTCAAAGTTCCAATATAATGTGCTATTTATAAATTAGTGGTCATGTTTCCAGTGTGTTTCCATTTTGGAAACACATACCTATTTCCTTGTATTATGTAACTTAGGTCCACAGCCGTAAATGGAATTGATTTAAATTCATTGCAATTAAATTTGTGGCACTGTTGTGAACTTCCCTAGCCATTATTTGACTAGAATTCAATAAACCCTTTTTCAAATCTAATATTAAATGTCAAATTGGAAGCAAGGGAATACTCATTGTAAAGGTTAATGTGCAGTAATAGGAAGAAGATAGAGATTAACAACAAAGGATAGATCAAGTAATCTTACAGTCAAACAAAAAATATGTTGAGAGAGAAACCAACTTTAGTGAGTTCTGCTTGTGAGTGATCAACTGCAGGAGATGTAGATCTAGTAGGGGTAGCATGACCATTTACAACATTATTGATAGCTGCATCTGCAGAAGGATCGGGTGTGTTTCCAGCATCCTTAGTTTTTTTCAGTTTCAATAAGCTCCACCTCCTCCTCTTCTATCAACTGAACCATAAGAGGTTATCATACACAAATATCCCTACAAATTCATACATCTCAAATGCAGTGGCTTACTAATATAAATTCCTCCATAACAACCAACCGAAATATCTAATTGTGGTAAAAAACAAGCAGAAGTTGTGAAGATAAATCTTATACTATTGTTTAGTACTCTTATTTGATGCTTATGGATGGTTGATGGGAGTACTTCCTAAGAAGAAACCCAAGCCTGAACTTGAGGAGAACAAATTCATGTTCAGGGTTTTGCTTCTTAATGGTTTCAATTTAATTCTGCAGTTGGAGGATGTCGTTGAAAAGATGTTTGTCACCGAGTTTGTAAGGACTGTTAGCAGAAAAGATGAGAAATAAATAATAGAAAAGGGGTTAAGAAAGATCCAATAGGGTCCCGAATTCTATGTGGAAGATGCAATGGGAGAACAGATAAAGATGGAAACAACATATGCAATGATTCTCACAACAAGCCCATGCTCGTAGCTCTAGAGGTTCATCCCTGAAGTTGCTCCCCTATATATTTATATTAAATATAATTATTTTAATATTATTTATTTGATTTTTGATTGGGATATATTTCAGTGATGTAGGTTTTGATATCGGCTCCTCCAGCATTGGTGGCACATCAAACTTCATAGGTTTCAGCTAGATGTACTACAATTCAATTAAACCTTGAGTACAATTGTTAGTTTTTCTTTGATAATGGCCAATTTTTGGAGTTTGAAGCTCGAATGTTCTATAGCAAACTGTTTTTGTTTGCTCAGAGTGGTTTTGAGGCTACTGAGTGGAGCTTTGTAGCAATTGTGGAATGCCAGAGCTTGTATTAATGTCTACATGCATAATTGCTTTGAGTAATTAGTGAGACATCGAACCCAACCATAGAATTCTCTGTATAAACTAATGAAATCCCGTTGCATGCATCAATTGTTGCAAGTTCTAATTGTAGGCAAGCATTGCGATAGAAGAACAAAATATTCCCTTTGCGGTTTTTCGTTTCTTGTGTCCAAGATGGAAGAATCTTCTACCGGGAGTAAAAGAAGCAATAATGAGGGCTACCTTGGAGTGCATCCTAAGAAGAAACCCAAGTCTGAACCCGAGGAGAACAAATTCATGTTCAGGGTTTTGCTTCTTAATGGTTTGAATTTAACTCTACAGTTGGAGGATGCTGTTGAAAAGATGTCGGTTGACGAGTTTGTAAGGACTGTTAGGATAAAATATGATAAATAAATAATAGAAAAGGTTCAAGAAAGATCCACTGGGGTCCCCAAGTCTATGTCGAAGATGCAATGGGATAATGAATAATGATGTAAACATCATATGCAATGATTCTCACAACAAGCCCATGCTCGTAGCTCTGTAGGTTCATCCCTGAACTTCCTCCCCTAAACTATTTCTTTAGTTTTTTTTATAAGTCAACAAAAATTTATTTATAGGTGCGCTACAAAAGCATTCCATGAGCTCCTCAAAGTGCATTGTGTCAGAACAAATATTTCCATATCTAAATATTATTTACTAGATTTTTTTTGTTTAGTAACTATGGGAATCGACAACTAGAGCTGAGATGGTACTCGCGTAACATGGGGTTCAGCGATCCATTCCCACTACCACTATACCTCTAGGTGGCCCACACCTAGTGCAATACATGCGACACAGGTAAAACCGGGTAGGATTTGATCTCGTGGCCTCCAATTTACAACAAGTGACTTCATAACAACTGAACCGCCAATGAACCACACCCATGCAGGCTATTATTTACTGGAAAGTTAATATTTCATAGATAACAAAGATTTATCCAAAGTATTTAGTGACATATTATTCATATAGTAAGACAACATGAATCTTTTCTCTGTTTTTTGTTTTATATTGTTTGACAGGATGGTGGTATTAACAGTTTCCACACATTTCCAGTAAAAACCTATTTATATGTGTATTTAATATATTTCTATCTTAAACTTTAAAATTTGTGTGTTGTTTTTGTTTTAATACAATGGTTAAAGAAATCTTGTCAAATACAAACACAAGTTTCCACATTAGTGAGGCAACGATATTGTATTAAATGCGAGTTGATATTCTGGTGGAAAATGTGTGCTGGATAGATTGATTGTTGATTTCCTTCATAGGACATGTGGAATGTGACTCCAGAACCACATTTCTTGGTGGAATTACCCCAAGAAAACACTTTCTAGACAACATTAGCTGATTTAATTGTATGCCCATTTTTTTATTTCATAGAGTATTTTGATATTTTCCATGCCTAGCAAAATGACCACTTGTGTATAGGTCTCAGAATGGATTATTTATTTAATTTAGAAATTTAATTTCCAGCTAACACAATGGTTTTCTATTTATTAGGAAAACTCTTTGCAAGCGATATGGGCCAATGGAACTGGAGAAAGGCGATTGATAAGGTAAGGGTTCTTTCATTGCCTACATTCTCCCTAGGCATTAATATTTTATATGACTTGCTTGTACCTGTCGTATAATATAACTTTTCTATTTTAATTTCTAGCCTCTTCATTATGCTTCCTATCCAATGTTTGTATAGAAACATAAGAATATTAGACTTAACTATCATTGTTGTGTGCTTGCTGTACCATTCCCTGCTTTTAGCACTCTTATGTTCTCTCTGTGCATTTCCCACCTCTGTTTTTTAACCACTTTCCCTCTATCAGAACTATTTGTTTTCAACTTTAGGCTCCATTTCTTCATCGTTTATTTAAATTACTATTCCAAATTGTGTTTTATTTTTCATTTTCTACCAAAAGCTTGGAATTTTTTGTTACCGTTTATTTTCTACCAAACCAAAATATTGCACGAGAAGCCTTTTTTGGGTGGAAATGGAGGTGCTTTTCATGTTGTCCAAGCTTCTTCCAACCTTCTCATGGGGAAGAGGAGTCTCGAGTTTTAAAACCTAGTAAGAGCAATTATCCTTTATCCTCCATCTCTGAAGCTACCATTTGTAGTTATATTACACGTGTATTATGATATATTTCTTGGTTTGGCATGGGAAGCTTTGTTGGGGTTGAAACAGAGGTATATTTCCATTCAATAGAATTGGTCTTGTAGTAATATTTTTTAGGAATTGTGGTGACATTGCCACCTCGTGGCTCTTGTTTGACAAATATATAATGTCTAGATTAGGATTTTCCTATGGAAGATTTATGAAGTGGATCTAGTTATTAAGGAGTAGATTGGGTTTGAACCATTCAACCCTATCTACTCTTTAATAACTAAAGCATCCATAAGATCCTCAATTGACCCCATTTGCCTAACTTGGATTTGTTAGGAACTAATCACAGCTTTTATGCCATTTTAAATTTTAATTCATATTTCATTTTCTGTTTTATAATATCTCAAATTTTTTGTCATTTACATGTATTAAACTCATCCCTAAAAGACCAAGTCGCATGGTAGGTTTGCCCCAGTTTGTGGCTTGAAATTACCTTATGGAAATCTGTTCTGTAGCGCTGATTAAATCTAGTCTATAAAAGAATTAAAAGGTCCATGAGACTGCACATCAATCACAAGCACTTATTGAAGATACAAAACCGTGGAAAGGAATGTGCCTTTCGATAGTTTTTAAATTTTTTTAAGCCTCCAGGTTTCGTCGCAATATCGACAAACTTTCGTCGCGGGTATTACAAAACCGTAAAAACCATGGGTGTCTTTCCATGAATATTGTCGCTATAGCGACGTAGTTTCGTGGAAAAATTACCATTCAACTTGCAGATTTCATCGATAGAGATTGGTTTTCCATGATTTTGCGTGGAAGAAATTTATGTTCAAATTCTCGAATTCCTCGATAGAGAGACAAACGTTCGTCGAAGCTGTTCCACATTTTTGTGTGGAACCAAAATTTTTCCTAGCAGTTTTTGGCAATATGTCCTTCATTATAGGGACGATAACTTTGTCGGTAGAGCGACGAAACATAGAAAATGAATTAAAAAAAATAAATTTCAAGGCCATCGTATAGAAGACATTTAGCGGCCAGTTTTCATCTCTATATTGACGGCTTATAAAGTTAGTTGTTATAGAGACGAAATAAGTGCCATGAAACATCACAACCGTTATTGTCGCAAGTGAGACGACATGAAAATAACAACGAAAAACCATCGAAAATTTGCTCATATGTATTAGTGAATATCCTTGCATGTATCCTCTACAATCTCAACAAGATAAATGATGAAAGTTAGAACAAACTAAAGTATTACATGTACAACAATTGACTCATTTAGAAATTCAAATTTAGGATGACAGTTAACACATACTTCTTCGACGTGGGTAGACATAACTGCAGCGAGACCTTGAACAGAGGCATCAATGCAAAAAATGACCTCCATGAAACTGGGATCCTGCATGGAGCTCTAACAAAAAGCAAAGTATTAGTTAAAAAAATGATTTATTTGAGGATACATTATAATCAATACAATCAAATGTCAACTTCTAATTTGATAAAACATTCAAAAGAATACGTAATTGTATAAATATATACCTGTCCCATTGGTCGAGGCCTGCATCTCTCATGCAGTCGAAAATATGCATCGTGGGTTGTGATAGAATACTGCACCATTGTGTAGTGATCAATAAGGTGGATAATATCATCGTCCACCCACTGTAACTTAGGCTCTGTAGGTGCAGTGGTTGCTCTGCTTCTCTCTTCCCACACAACCATCATGGTACCATGCATTGCCATGCGTGTCGCCTTGCTAGGGCACTCCGCTCCTCAATTGCTAGCTGAGATGAATTGACTACGTCCCGTGTCCTAAGAAAGGTATTGTTAGGGAGACCTACCAAAGGCTTTGCCTCCGGCTGAGCTCCTGAGTGACTGTGTCCCCCACCAACACCATAGAAGCTTGAGGGTGTGCTAGTGTAATCTGGGTGCATCCCAAGGAAAAACTTTGCATATATATATGTTTTTCAAAGTACAATGGGACATAGTCATGGTGGGGAAACATGCCCCACACTCCGATAAACCTGTCATAGACATAAGGTGTTGCAACCTATAGCTTAAACTCCTTGAGTCTAAGCAGTTGACTAGTGGGGCGGTCAGGAGGGATATCAAATAATGTTCCCTTCACATCATGGCCAGTTTTTGTATCTCTCACTGTGGGCCATTTATCAGGATTGATCACAACAACCCTTCTTATTTGACATGCAGTGAACCAAAGAGAACTCAATGGTATGATGGACCTGTAGATCTATAGTAGATTATCTACTTCCTCTAACATCATCCACATCGAACGTGATGCAGAAGAGTGGTCTTGAATGGAGCAGACGTTAGACCAAAAATAATCACGCTAACTGGTAATGTCTTGTAGCGTGATGTGTGTGATATCATCCTTCCATGGTGCTTCCTCGGGAGGGTCGGGGCCCTGTTGTGCAGCCACGACACCTGAAAATTATATGAAAACATAAATGTGAGTCAAAATACATACATCAACTGTAGGTGAATTTGAAATCAATATAAATTAAAGGTACTGATAACTGAAAGAAAAATATATATGCATTTAATATACCTATCTCATAGGAAACCTCCCCACCAATACCAGGCGAATCCTCCTTGCCGCTCACATGGACAGAGCAACATCCAGAGTGGCTTTCGCTTGGCTCCCCAGCATAAGCATGTGTCAGCATAGGACACCTGTGAGAACCTGTGAAAATAGAGATGTATAAGTTGATGATTAAATATACACATGTGAAACAATTTAATTTTATGTAACTAACAACAACGAGTACATCATGCACAATTGTATACTTAAGAGTCCTCTACCAACCTCCAGGGCAAGCCTATGGTCGTAAATCCACCTGTACTGTGCCTTTGACGAACCGAAGAACCTCATTGTGGAGATGGATCTGCATGAAATAAGGCATAATAAATGCAGTCAATATAGAATATAAGATAAATGATATATATGTCAATAGTAAAGATGTATAAGAGATAATTATAATTTTATTAGCAAAGTAAAATAACAAAGTATAAATAATTTGATACTATTTGATACTATTTGGGGTTTCCTAATATTTTCAATAATTTGATACTTAATAGTTTGATACTTCAGACCCTTTAACATAAATTAATGCTGGTTCCTATTTCATATAAATTCATATGGAAATATCTCTATGTATATGCAAAATAATTATTGTTTTTTTCCAAATTTTTAAATAAATAATATTTAATAATATTTTTCCAGCTAAATACCTCTTTAACTGATGATGTTCTCGTAATAATATGGGAAATCTACATTTTAACTGATGATGATGTTCTTTAAGTGATGATGTTCTCATAATACTATGTTCTCGTAATCAACATTTCAAGGTCTTGTCTAAATAAAAATTCAATTTAAGCTATCGTCTAAAAGGGCTTTCTTTGGTATAGTGGTGAGCTATGGTCTAAAAAAAATTTCTTTGGTCCACTGGTGATAATGAAAGGGTTGAGATTTTGATAAATCATAATTGATTCATTGAATTGATGAGAGATATTCATAAATAATTTGTTTAAGCACTCACTTGTGGATTTGGTTGTTGTCTTTGATATGCATGTTAGTATAAAGGTATTGGTGCCCGATGCACATTACAATGGGAAATATTTGGCACAAATTAAACTTGGGAAGTAATGTTGTGGTATAAACACACTAGTATTCTTTGTCACACACTTTTGGTGTTGTGGCTTTTTTACATAGCCATAAATTTCAATCATATGATATGCATTACACAACATAGTGCACTGAAGTGACTCTTGTTGTAGACATAACACATTAATGTAGTTGAGGATCTCAACAATTTGCATGGAAGGCCAATAGCTAAGACAAATCGTCTTCTAGAAGACTTTGAAATGTTTGTGTCCTGATGATAAATGACATATCATGAGATTGTAAATACTTGAATAGTTGGTTACTTGGATATTTTGGTCAACATCAAGTTGTCCATACCTTGTAACACATTGTCACAAACTTAATGGGAATTTGGAGTTTCTTAGTTGTCAATATAAACATGCTAATGTTTGTGTGAATGAATATAATATACTTTTTATCAGTTCACTAATTAATTTGAAGAAGATAGTGAATAAGAAATATATTTATTGGTGTATGTCATGATCCCTACTCATTGGTTGGATCAACAAGAAAAAATATTTATGTCTTGGGAAAGTGCAACATGGAGTTGTATAGGACCTTATTGGCCAATTTAACAAAAGACCCACCCTTCCAAAAGGATCCTGATGAGTTGTGTTGATAGATGAATGATCAACCCTAGAAAGAGTTAGCCATGGGATTTATTGGGTGTTACCATAAACTTATATTATCTACACACAAATTTCTCTCATTTTTTCAACATATCGAGGTTTTGTTCGGTGTTTCATTTCCCTCACTTTGGGGGTATGCTAGTTATGATGTTGTTTCTAGGTTCAACAAAATTCATCATATTAATACATAAATATTAACTAATCATATTAATATAATATAATTTTACAATAAATTTTTAAATATTAAAAAATGTATAAATATATATTTATTTTAATTATAAAATATTTAAATTAAAATATATGGGCAACTTAGATAAATGCCTCTGCCGGTTTAAGGTTCATAATTGTCTCATGTCTAGGGTTTGGATTTTTCTCAATCCTTCGTGTATTATCGGAGGATTGAAAAAAACTGGGCAGCATTTTTGCTTGCCCGACACACATTTCAAAATTAAACCGGCAGCATAAACGCTGCCAGTTTATAGAAATATTTATAAAAACTATAAATTTAATGTTTAAATTTAACAAATTTAAATTAAAATTTTATAGAAAATTAATGATTTGTCTCGAGTCTGGGGTTAAATAATTGTCTCTATGGTTCATATAGGTTCTATTTGTCCCTGATAATTTGGATAAATCATTCGATAACCTCTATTACAGTGTTGTTAAGCACCTGGAAGAGTGTGTCATGTTTTGGATTGATTATCTATGAGTGGACTATGTTGGTTCCAGAATACAAGGTGAGATAAGCCTAGAAACAAGAATATTTATGTACAATAATAGGGAGTTCATCAAGAATTTAAATGAACCATGTACGTGAAGGGAATCCTACTAGATCAAACGTTAAAGTAGTTAGGTCCACGAGACTGCACATCAATCACAAGCACTTATTGAATATCCAAAACCATGGAAAGGAATGTGCCTTTCCATAATTTTTTAATTTTTTTTAAGCCTCCAGGTTTTGTTGCAATATCGACGAACTTTCATCGTGGGTATTACAAAACCGTCGAAACCCGGGGTGGATTTCCATGAATACCGTCGCTATAACGACACAACTTCATGGAAAAATTATCGTTCAACTTGTAGATTTCGTTGATAGATATTGTTTTTCCACAGTTTTGCATGGAATAAATTTATGTTCAAATTCCAGAATTCGTCAATAGAGAGAAAATCATTCGTTGAAACTGTTCCACGGTTTTGCGTGGAACCAAAATTTTTCCTGGCAATTTTTGGCCATATGTTCGTCGTTATAGGGATGATAAATTTGTTGGTAGAGCGACGAAACATAGAAAATGAATTAAAAAAAATCAATTTCAAGGCCATCGTATAAAAGACATGTGGCAGCCAGTTTTCATCTGTATATCGACGGCTTATAAATTTTGTTGTTATAGAGATGAAATAAGTGCCACAAAAAATCACGACCGTTATTGTCGCAATTGAGACGACGTGGAAATAACAACGAAAAACTGTCGAAAATTTGCTCATATGTATTAGTGAATGTCCTTGCCCCTATCCTCTACAATCTAGACAAGATAAATGACAAAAGTTAGAACAAACTAAAGTATTACATGTACAACAATTGAATCATTTAGAAATTCAAATATAGGATGACAGTTAACACATACCTCTTCGATGTGGGAATACGGAATTGCAGTGTGACTTTGAACAGATGCATCAATGAAAAAAATGACCTCCAAGAAATTGGGATCTTGCATGGAGATCTAACACAAAGCAAAGAATTAGTTAAAAAAATAATTTATTTGAGGATACATCATAATCAATAAAATCAAATGCTGACATATAATTTGATAAAACATTCAAAAGAATATGTAATTGTATAAATATATACCTGTCCCATCGATCGAGGCTTGCATCCCTCATGCAGTCGAAAATATGCATCATAGGTTGTGATAGCATACTGTACCACTGTGTAGTGATCAATAAGGCAGATAATATCATCGCCCACCCACTGTAACTCAGTCTCTGTAGGTGCAATGGGTGCTCTTCTTCTCTCTTCTTGCACAACGCTCCTCAATCGCTCGCTGAGACGACTCGACTACATCCCGTGTCCTAAGAAAGGTCTTGTTAGGGAGACCTACCAAAGGCTCTGCCTTCGGCTGAGCTCCAGAGTCTCTCCTAGCTCTAGGATGCGCATGACTATGTCCCCCACCAGCACCATAGGAGCTTGAGGGTGTGCTGGTGTAATCTAGGGCCATCCACTAGAAAAACTCTACATATATATGTTTTTCAAAGTACAGTGGGACCTAGTCATGGTGGGGAAACATTCCCCATGCTCTAATAAACCTTTCATAGACATAAGGCGTTGCAACCTCTAGCTTAAACTCCTTGAGTCTAAGCAGTGGAACAATGGGGTGGTCAGGAGGGATATCAAATAATGTTCCCTTCACATCATGGCCAGTTGTTGCATCTCTCACTATGGGCCATTTATCAGGACTGATCACAGCGACCCTTCTTATCTGACATGCAGTGGACCAAAGAGAACTCAATGGTCCGATGGACCTGTATATCTTTAGTAGATTATCTACTTCCTCTAACATCATCCACATTGAATGTGATGTAGAAGACTGGTCTGAAATGGAGCGGATGTTAGACCGAAAATAGTCACGCTAAGTGGTAATGCCTTGCAGTGTGAAGCGTGTGATATCATCCTCCCATGGTGCTTCCTCAGGAGGGTCGGGGCCCTGTTGTGCAGCCGGGACACCTGAAAATTAGATGAAAACATAAATGTGAGTCAAAATACATACATCAACTGTAGGTGAATTTGAAATCAATATAAATTAAAGGTACCGATAACTGAAAGAAAAATATATATGGATTTAATGTACCTATCTCGCAGGAAACCTCCCCATAGATACCAGGAGTATCCTCCTTGCCGTTTGCATGGACATAGCAACTTCCAGAGTGGCTTCCGCTTGGATCCCCAACAAAAGCACGTGTTGGTGTAGGACGCTTGTGTGAGCCTATGAAAATAGAGACATACAAGTTGATGATTAAATATAAACATGTGAAACAATTTAATTTTATGTAACTAACAAAAAAGAGTACATCATGCGAAATTGTATACTAAGGAGTCCTCTGCCAACCTCTAGGGCGAGGAATGGTCGCAGATCCACCAGTACTGTGCCTCAATAAACCGAAGAACCTTGTTGTGGAAATGCATCTGCATGAAATAATGCATAATAAATGCAGTCAATATACAATATAAGATAAATGATATATATGTCAATAGTAAAGATGTATAAGAGATAATTATAATTATATTAGCAAAGTAAAATAACAAAGTATAAATAATTTGATACTATTTGATACTATTTGGGGTTTCCTAAATTTTTCAATAATTTGATACTTAATAGTTTGATACTTCAGACCCTTTAATATAAATTCAATGTTGGTACCTATTTAATATAAATTCAAATGGAAATATTTCTCTATGTATATGCAAAATAATTATTGGGTTTTTCCAAAATTTTAAACAAATAATATTTAATAATATTTAATATATATTTAATAATAATTTTCCAGCTAAATACTTCTTTAACTGATGATGTTCTCGTAATAATATGGGAAATAAAAATTTTAACTGATAATGATGTTCTTTAACTGATGATGTTCTCATAATTAACATTTCAAGGTCTTGTCTAAATAAAAATTCAATTTAAGCTATGGTCTAAAAAGGCTTTCTTTGGTATAGTGGTGAGCTATGGTCTAAAACGGATTTCTTTGGTCTAGTGGTGATAATGAAAGGGTTGAGAGTTTGATAAACTGTAATTGGTTCATTGAATTTATGAGAGAGAATCATTAAGAATTTGTTTAAGCACTCGTGGATTTGGTTGTTGTCTTTGATATGCATGTTAGTAGAAAGGTATTGGTGCCTAATGCACATTACAATGGCGAATATTTGGCACAAATTAAACTTGGGAAGTAATGTTGTGGTATAAACACACTAGTATTCTTTGTCACACACTTTTGGTGTTGTGGCCTTTTTACATAGCCATAAATTTCAATCATATGATATGCATTACACAACATAGTGCATTGCAGTGACTCTTGTTGTAGACATAACACATTGATGAAGTTGAGGAGTTCAACAATTTGCATGGAAGGCGAATAGTTGAGACAAATTATCTTCTAGAATACTTTGAAATGTTTGTGTCTCAATGATAAATGACATATCATGAGATTGTGAATACTTGAATAGTTGGTTACTTGGATATTTTGCTCAACTTCAAGTTGTCCATACCTTGTAACACATTGTCACAAACTTAATGGGAATTTGGAGTTTCTTAGTTGTCAATATAAACATGCTAATGTTTGTGTGAATGAATATAATATATATTTTTCTCAGTTCATTGATTAATTTGAAAAAGATAGTGAATAAGAAATATATTTATTGGTGTATGTCATGATCCCTACTCATTGGTTGGATCAACAAGAAAAAATATTTGTGTCTTATGAAAGTGCAACATGGAGTTGTATAGGACCTTATTGGCCAATTTAATCAAAGACCCACCCTTCCAAAAGGATCATGATGAGTTGTGTTGATAGATGAATGATTGACCCTGGAAAGAGTTAGCCAGGGGCTTTATTGGGTGGTACCATAAACTTATATTATCTACACACAAATTTCTCTCATTTCTGCAATATATTGAAGTTCTCTTCGGTGTTTCATTTCCCTCGCTTTGGGGGTAAGCTAGTTATGATGTTGTTTCTAGGTTCACCAAAATTCATCATATTAATACATAAATATTAACTAATCATATTAATATAATATAATATAATATAATTTTACAATAATTTTTTAAAATATTAAAAAATGCATAAATATATATTTATTTTAATTATAAAATATTTAAATTAAAATATATGGGTAGCTTAGATAAATGCCTTTGCTCGTTTAAGGTTCATGATTGTCTCGCGTCTAGGGTTTGGATTTTTCTCAATCCTCCATGTATTCTCGAAGGATTGAAAAAAATTGGGCAGCATTTTTGCTTGCCCGACACACATTTCAAAATTAAACCGGCAACATAACGCTGCCAGTTGATAGAAATATTTATAAAAACTATAAATTTAGTGTTTAAATTTAGCAAATTTAAATTAAAATTTTATAAAAAATTAATGATTTGTCTTGGGTCTGGGGTTGATTGACTGTCTCTATGGTTCATATAGGTTATGTTTGTCCCTGATAATTTGGATAAATCATTCGATAACCTCTATTATAGTGTTGTTAAGAACCTAGAAGAGTGTGTCATGTTTTGGATTGATTTTCTATGAGTGGACTATGTTGGTTCCAGAATACAAGGTGAGATAAGCCTAGAAAAAAGAATATTTATGTGCATTAATAGAGAGTTCATCAAGAAGTTAAATGAACCATGTACTTGAAGGGAATCCTACTAGATCGACGATTAAAGTAGTTAGGTACCGATGTACTCCGATCGATGGTTATTCCTCTATATAAACATTGAGAGTTTAATGATGTTTACATGATCGATGTATGAGATGCAAGTGGCAAGTTGGGCCAGATATATACTTTTTTTCATTTGCGAGGTTCTTTAATTCAGGGTACAAAATATGATGCATCAAACCAGCTAAAGATGTAGATAAGGACCTAATGTGACATGGATTGAGGCAAGCACTTGTAAAGGAGGAGTGTTGCAATGACTAACTCCTTACTTTCGTATGTGATACTTGATCTTACTGAAGTTTGTCGTTTTATTCTTATTGGTCATCATAATGGGGATTTTGTCTCTACTCTAGAAGTTTTGTTGTCTGTTTTAGGAGATATTGTTAGGTTCAGTTGTAAGGACCTATTCTCCAAGAAGAAGACATAGGCTCAATCCCTATGTGATTCTTGCACCTAGAAATAAATATTATTGGATAGGAGACGTGCACCTATAGAGTGTGGGATGAATGTAGAAGATGGGGTGCAATGAGCACTAAGGAGAAAACACACACTATGTACCGTATTCATATACACAAATTAACCAATCAAATTAATTAATATAATATAATTTTACAATACATAAGTTTTTAAATATTTAAAAATGTATAAATATATATTTTCATTTAATTATTATNGGATTTTTCTCAATCTTTTGCGTATTCTTGGAGGATTGAAAAAAACTGCGCAATATTTCTACTTTCGTGGAACACATTTAAAAATTAAACTGGCAGCATAAACGCTGGCGCTTGATAGAAATATTGATAAAAACTATAAATTTAATGTTTAAATTTAACAAATTTAAATTAATATTTTATAAGAAATTAATGATTTGTCTCGGGTCTAGGGTTGATTAATTGTCTCTGTGGTTTATATAGGTTCTGTTTACTTGGTGTCTTATGGATTTTTTTTCTATCCTTTGTGTATTCTTGGAGGATTGAAAAAATTTTGGAATCATTTCTGTTTGCCAGGCACACATTTCAAAATTAAACCGACAACAGAAATGCTACTAGTTGACAAAATATATATAAAACAAAAAAATTAAATTTTAAATAAATAAAAAATTCAAATTACAATTTTATAAAACTTCGGGAGCATTCCTGCTTGCCGGCACACATTTCAAATATATTTTACAAAAAAAACTAACCTAAAAACATGTACAAGAATGATTTTTTAAAAAATTTTAACCTAGAATTTTTAAACTTAAAAAAAAACGTAAAATTTGATTTACATTTCAAAAAAATAGTTTAGGACATTACCTATTTGCTCCGATTCCATCGTGGTGAAAGGTAGGTTGTGGTTGGGTTGTTTGTGTCTTGCATTGTAGCTCCTTCGAGGTCCGTAGGCTATGCTAGCTCAGTCGAGGTCTGTTTGTGTGGAGAAAATGCCAAAAAGAGGCTGCGGGTCCCCGCGGCTTTTTTAATAATTTTTTTTGCAGAGGGTCTTCGATCGAGGTATGTATCTGGATCGAGGTCTTAAAACCTCGATCGAGGTTTTCTTAAACCCTCGATCGAGGTTTCGCTATACTCTCGATCGAGGTGTCAGCACCTCGATCGAGGGTTTAACAGAAGCTTGATCAAGGGTTTAGGAAAACCTCGATCGAGCATTTGTTAAACCCTTGATCGAGGTGTAAGACCTCGATCGAGGGTTTAAAAATTGCTCGATCGAGGTACGTTTTTGAGTTTTTTCCGAAAGAACCTTACCAAAAAGTGTAACTGAGTTCCGTGGATGCACCCTATTATTTTGTTTTAATTTTAAGTTGACATTTTAAAGGCATGTAGATCTGGATTTTATTTGTAAAAGTGAGTATGAGATCATATAAATAGATCTCCTCACTTTCATTTAAAATCATAACTCATGGGATAAATCACTATGTACTTGTTTTACCTTTGTTAGGGTTTCCCTGGATGGATGCACTACTCTTGAGGAATGTTTCTGGTTAATGCAAGCTATTTTTATGGTAAATTATTTGGTGGATCTTTGCATTGATGATGCTTCGATTTGTTGGATGAACACAAGCAAAAGAAGGTCACGCGTCTTACCTTTTGGTTTGGATGTTGGTGGATGTGTATGTCTGAGCCATAATGGTAGCCTTAGAGCTGCACTTTTCCCTAGGATATGTCATTACCTTACTTCTTGTCACCTTAGAAAGTAACAACATGTCTCCATGTGAGGGTGCCCGAGGGTTTCTCCTTATATTTTCTAGGCTAGTTTCTTAACCTAAGACCCTTCTTGACTAGGTTATCCATCCTCCTAAGAATCCATAGGTTGGGTAAAGCTTGTGCTAGGGTTTCCCCACATCCTCACACCATTTCCCTCACAAATCTAGTCTAGGGTTAGTTAAGTTAGTGTTTTAGATTAGGTTGACTTAGGTTAGTTTAACCCTCTCCTAACCTCTAATGCCCTAGTAGCATCTCTTCCTAGGCCCTAAATCTCCTTTCCAAAAACCCTTGCTACTCTTCCCCTTGTCCTCTCCCAAGCTCCCTAGAATACTCGGGCCTTGATATTTCACTCTAGGAAATCCTCATTGCCTAACCCTCCACCTCCACATTTCCTAAAACAGTACCAACCTTCTCCCCTAAACCCTTGTAAACACCCTTGCTACCGTTTCTTCACCTGCCCTAAACCTCGTCCCTTGTCCCAAGGTCTGGCTGACCTTCACAACTCCCTTTACTCCCGCGCTATCCCTTCATATAACTTCGCTGGTTCCTGTAAGCCTGCTGCTACCCATTTTTTCCCTTTTTTTTTAATCCTCTCTGCCCTAGCAACAACCATTTTCTTCCTCTCTTATATCCTAATGACACAGACTTTACCATTCTCCCCTTCCCTGGTCCTTATCACTCCTTCGCTATCCTATTTCCTAACTTTCCACCCTCGGTTTTGCTTACAGCCTGCTAACTTATCACCCCTTCCATTTGCTGCTCCCCCTTTCCCTAATTTAAAGCCCTCGGTCTTCGCCCCTCCTAACCCCGTTACTATTCCTTTTCACTCCTCGGGCCTGTCCAAGGTGGCTGCCCCTTTGTGATAGCCCAAACATTACCCGAGGGCTTCCCTTTACAGTGGAAGCCCTCTCAGATTATTTCCATACAACATACGCATAAATTTCGAAACGTTAGTCAAATCGTGCTCCTTGTCGGTTCATACATCATAATTTACTGAATTATAATTACGATAATAACGATGCTGCTATGAGATGGTTCAACGAATTCTAATTGTGATACGTGACCACATGCTTGTATATTGGTTTTATGATGCCACCCTGAATATGGTTTGAATAAATGACTGATATTTTATCGCCAATTTACATATTGTACGTTACAATTGGTGCATTCGTTTGGTGATCTAATATATATGATTTCTTGATGATATTGGCCGCTTGTATAAACACTACTTTCTGCCATCATATACATTTGTGACTCATATCTTTACACTGATATCATGAACGTTGAGAAATTGATTTCAGTTATTTTTCCTGTATGAATTCCCGCACAGTTCATTATATTTCCAACACTGCTTATTGTAAATGCACGCATGGTCCTGATAAATGCATGCACTGCTTGGTAAATGTACACGCTATTGTTCAACACACGGTTTAGAATAAGCAATTGAATGATTACTGCTTATATTAATAACTGATATTACCCCTTTGAAATACAAGCATCGCTTATTACTTTTAAACAATCTCTGAAACTAACGCATACATTTTATAAATGACACATGGTTGTTACAATAATGATAATCGCTAAACTACAATGTTATTCCTTATTGTTCTTCATGATGCTATGTACTGGAACAATTTGTTGATATGATGCTATTGATTCAGTTAATGACTTACTGTTGATATGTAGTAGTTATAATGCTGTACATGTGTGTTGTAAACAATTTTGAGACTATCAAATATTAATTCTTTTGCTAACATTTGCATATTACACTTTCACATTGGCTACTTTATTCTCTTATAATATTCATATCATCTTAATTGAATCCATTATTAGGTATTGGTCACTAACACACATATAGGTACACATATAGGCAAGATCTATTTTTGTGTTTGAGTGTCTTTGTAGGGTCACAAAGCTTTCCCTAGGAGGTGACGACTTCCAAATACATCCAAAATTAGTAATTGAGGTGACAGTAGTCACTCTTCCCGTATATACTTACAGGTGGCTTAGACTGCCATTTCAAATGGTAACATAACACTATCAACCATCAACTTTGATTAATGTATCAAGCTTATGGGCATGTGCATACAATGCGTGTAGCCCATCATAATCATATTTTATTTTAAAGAGGAAGAACCAAAATAATGACATTTAAAAGTTGGATAAGGAGTCTAATATGTTATCAATAAGGTCAAAATACTTCTTATCCTAATCTCATTTGAAATAAAAAATGACAAACGTCGAAAGTGGAGCTGTTGACCGTGTGTGTATATATTGGTTTTTTATTAATAATTTGTATTTATAATGTTTTTAATTTTATTTTTATATAAATAATTAATTCAATATATTATTTAAAAATATAAAATAAATGAAAAATAATGTATTTTTATACAAATAAAAGAGAAAAAAAAATTACATATATTCTTGTGTTAAAAATAATTAGTAGAGATCTTTGTTTCACTAACTCTTAAAAGATAGTGTCTATTAATACATATATATGTCCATGTTTACATCCTCATGTTGACCCACTATAGTTATTTACTAAAATAAAATTAAAGATAATGGCTATTAGTACATACACAAAAGTATCATCAAGTTATTGTAGGTCTATTTTAATGCTTCATAAGTATATTCTATCAAAAGGGTGAATAGAAAAGATGTGATTTAAGTGATGTGGCTAGTGACCATATTTTGTTAATGACGTAGGACCAAACATAAACAAAATATCATTAAGTTATTGTAGGGATAAAAAAATAGGTGAAGGATTGCCATGGTCATTTGTGATTGTGTACCAACATGTACTAGTCAACTATGCATCCATGACTATTGAATCCCAACTAGCACTGCCTAGCTCATGATGTTTCTTAATCTTTAAAATTCTAAGTGCTAATGTTGGAAAATTATCATTGTTCTTCGTAGGATGAATAGGTCAATTGATCCTCCTTTCTCTTATCACCCTATATCCCTACAAGATCAACAATTTAGACAATAATATTTTTTTTATGACTAGTGGGAACAAATTGTTGTGGTTGGGGAAGCAATAGATAGCTCCCTTCTCATTAAAAGGCGTGTTGACACAACATTTTTAATCTATAGAATATATGGCCCATATCCATATCTATATTTATCACTTGCATAATGATATAGAAGGATATACTAACATGTATTAAGGGTCTCATTCCTTTCCTTCCCTATGAAAAATATATTTGAATAGAAACCATTCATCATGAGGATTGGAATTGTATAGGCTTAGGTAATTTTACATAATAAGAGAGATGAAAAATTCCTAGATGATGTCATGTATTCCTTGTCAAATTTGGTCTCTTGGAATAGACGAGTTTTGGGTTGCTCAAATTTGATGATGTCCCTAAAGCTTCAATTTTGAAGTTGATACCCATCCATTTGTTGTTCCAACAAACAATTATAATTATTTACTAGAGGGAGGTTAGGTCTTACCTCTTCCATTAGTGGTTAGATCCCTAATATTAATTAAGATGTGCTTCCTTCCCCAATGAAGCATGGAATCAATGGAGGCCTTATGACTAAGGTTGTTTTATTTAATGGTTCCTTCCTCTCTTTTATCTTTGGAGGATCTCTATCCAACTTTGTTAGGGAGTTTCTCTTCCTTTGGTTAATATTCTCCTTCAAATTGGGTACCCTTCCTTGATACTAATCCACAAGTTAATACCCATGATGGCTCCACTACTTCACAAGTTCTTACATCATGTTGAGTTGGTGAGAAGATTGAATCATTTAAATTGAAGGGGGACTGCTCTGCTATTGTTTTGGGAATATCCTCTTCTATGGAAACAAAGGAGAAATAATTGGGGAGCGAAGAGGTGGATGGGGCTATAAGTTTGGAGTTACTTCTAGGGGAGAAATCTTATAGGACAGAGGGTCTACTGTTCATCTTTACGCTAGTTGCTCTTGATCAATTTTTCCTTTAGAGCATTAAAATTGTTATTAGTTTAATGGATATATCTTGAGGGGTGGTGAGGATGGATTTGATTTAGATTTGATCCATATTTTTTATTGATAAATTTCCATTTCTCCTGCTTTTTGTCAAGTTAAATTAAGGAGAACCCTTTTTCATTTTTTGGCCAAGTGGTTGTATTCGTGACATTGCTTACACTTCAAGGGGAGTTGTTCATAGTCAAGATTTTAGATATGCCTCTAATTGTATAACTTGCATTTAATGGATTTGCCAAATTCCTTTCTCTGAATTGACTTATACATAAATTTTGACTTATACATAAATTTTAGTGCATGCATATAATCCAAATTTTTGTCCAAATCTATCAATGTACTTAGAAAGCACATTCCTAATTGATCTGAGGGAATCATTGTTCCAGCAGTGGAGATGGAGGGGAGGAAGTTTGACCCAGGATGAGACTACTGATGGGAAATTGTTTTTAGGATTGAAATCACGGTTCCATTTCTTGAGATACATTATATGATATCCCATGAAGTATGGTCCATTTCTGAATATAATATCTTGTTCTTCTTTGAGTTCAAAGAGGAAAGAATAGAACCTTTCCCATATAATAAAAATAAATATTGCCTCTAATCATGACCATCTATTTTTTTGCACCTAAGTGTTCATGGATTTTGGTGACAACCAAAGGGTTTTAAATTGACCTATCAGACACCTATCAGCTAGGGCAAGGAATTTGACGTGAGGGACTAAAGGGAGGATTTGAAATTGAAGACTATCGTTGATATTTTAGATGAGTTGAGAGGTAGGAATATTTGGGACTAGTTGATCTCGGTATGATAAAAATAGATATTGACTCTAATCATGACCATCTATTTTTCTGCACCTAAGTCTCCATGGATTTTGGTGACAACCAAAGGATTGTAAATTGACCTATCAAACACCTATCAACTAGGGTAAGGAATTTGAGGTGAGGCACTAGAGGGAGGATTTGAAATTAAAAGCTATAATTGATATTTTAGATGAGTTGAGGGCTAGGAATATTTGGGACTAGTTGATCTCGGTATGATACCAAATATATAAATATTGAAGTATCATCAAGAGGGGGATCTGGTTGGTTTAGATCCATCCTTGTGGGAGGTGACGACAATGGGTAATGCAAATACAGAGCAGGGCATGCTAGAGGGTGTGATATTTATAGAATTGTTTTATGTTCATAACAATCATTCACTCCTTACACCTATGTGTAGGTTATTATAATCCCCATACCATCCCATTATCTTATAATGAAACATAATTCCTAGTTAACTTTACAAAATCATCTTGTCTTAATTTATTATCCCCGCATAAAACTTCATAGTGCCTTTTCTAGTTGCTAATAGGACTTCATGGAGGGACCCAACATGAAAAATAATAACATTGGTAGAAACTAAATTTTTTATGCAAAGTTGGAATTAAGTTACTAACAACAAATATTTAGTAATCCATTTTAATTTTTTTTCTCAATTCTAAGAGTGGGAACCTCCCAAGGATATTTAGGTTAGTCTTCTAATGAAAAAGAACGAAAATAAATTCAAAAGCATGGAATTTGTTAATATAAGATCACTCCCAAGATTCAAGCCACCTAAGTGTTAAGTTCAAATGACTTTATCTATAACACTAAGTTTTCTCCCACTTGACGTTGCATCTAAAAATACCATCATATATTTGTAAATTATCCTTGGTGTTCTCTTAGGAGACTTGATCTTCCTAAATGGTTAGGAGTGAATCATTAAAAAATATCCATTAACTATTTAACCCATATTAGGTTCTTGCAATAACATGTATTTTATAAGGCCAAGCATCACCTAATTTAGAGAATATATCCCAAGGCTTCAACTACCATGGCATTCAAATCAAGGCTTGAGGACAACCATAAAAGACGGATCTAGGTTATCCAAATCCTTCTATTTTCATATATAGTGGAAATTCATAAAGAAGTTCAAAAATATATTTTAAACAACATTGATGAAGTAGGATCTAAATCACAAGGATTTTAGTATGGATAAAAAGAAAATACACAAGCCACTCCACTTGCTCATATGCTTTTGCAAAGTTAATTTTGATGAAGAGGTCTTCTAGTGCGGGAGACAAATCCAATTTTGTGCCTTCTAAAGAAATATTGACACTATCCAAAACAAAATCACTAAATAAAGTCAATTTATTAATTTCTTAGGATACACAATTTTGGTTAAATTCTTTTAATGTAGAAAGTAAAAGTGATTTTAATGGAGAGAGATACAAATTTTGCTAGTATTTTGTAGGAGGCATTTAACAAAGTGATGTACACCTCCAATTTTTGTTTATATTAGGATATATAGGTTTGGGAATGGATTATATAAGCTCCAAATTGATGTAGGTTCCCAAAAATCATATATTTAATGTTTTCTTATAAGCACATCGGTTGTCTTTCATTACAAATTTCTACATTGTTTTGTAGGAACCCATCCACTTTAGGGGACTTATCATCATCCATTTATTTAAGGGATATAGTCAAATCATCAAAAATCAAACCCTATTCCCTTGTCATTGCATGCTATTGTTCATAGAGGTGGATTGGGACTCTATCCAAGAAAATTTACATATCCATCTAATATTCCTCCTTTATCTCCTAGAATGGAAACAATAAAGTGTTTTTTATTAAAAATTTCTACATTGCTTTGTAGGAACCCATCCAATTTAGGGGACTTATCATCACCCACTTATTTGAGGGATATAAGTAAATTAATCAAATATAAATACCTATTCCCTTGTCCTTGAATGCTCTTTTTCTTAGAGGTGGATTGGGAGTCTATCCAAGAAATTGTATATAGCCACCTAATATTCCTCGTTTTTCTCTTAGAATGGAAACAATATCTTATAGTGATTAACACTTTTAATTTGAATATATTCTTGGATAGTCAACCAACTATATAGTATTAAGCAGGGATGATTTTAAGGAACCATACTTATTTCAAAGTGTATAAATGTTGGCGAATATTACCAATTCTTAAAACACCAACTATAAAATGATTGGCAATATTTTTCAAAAAATATTTTAATTTCCAAGGATTTTATATTGTTTATATAATAATTTGGCGATTTTTAGGGTGAAAAAAATTTACCCCATCAAAATTGGGCGAAACAGGGCTTCAAAACATGCAAAATGGTGAATGTTTTTTGGGAGAAATACATGGAAAAATAGCCCACTAGGATAAAATTCGCCCCTAAAATTATCCTTGGTATTAAGGGTTGTAATTTTTTCTCCATCCTTTTTGATGGTTATGGATTTAATTATTGCATTGATATTTTATCATTTATCTTTAGCCAATGCAATCAAACTTTGAATTATGCCTCTCTGGGCTCTATGATACTCCATTTTTAAAAAATACCTTAGCTTGGTTGTATTATTTTTTTTCTTCATCATAGAGATTGTGTTTTTGTAAATTATAAACATATTAAAACTCCTACTTGTTTGACATATCGAACTCTATGTGCATATATAACATTTGATAGTGAAATCTCCATAAAAAAAACCACAAATTTGGACATAGAAACATCCCACCAAGAAATCCACCCTACCTAATCATATGCAATAGATTTCAAATTGTATCAGAGAAGTTCACATTTAAATTGTATTTGTTAAACACATTTCATATCGCATTTTAAAGATGAGAAACCTTTAAAATAAAATATATCTTATGTACTCTCACTTTCTTCTCATCATGAAATCGATAATTAAATGTTAGTGGTACACCTCTTATAGGGGTTGGATAGCTAAACCACCATTATCAACAAAGTTCGAAAGAATTGTGTTCAAATATCATTGTTGTATAAGCCTTTCCATAATTTTTTTTTGGACCAAGTTTAAATTAAATTTAGAGCATGGATTGGATTTCGTGGACAGTAGATAAATTTCTATAGAATGTTGCATAAAAGTCGGAATATGCATGCAACAAAAGTGGAGATGCCCAAGTATGAGCATGAATTGAGAACTTCACTACATAAGAACATTCAAATGAAAACCGAAGTATCACAAAATGTTGTGAACATAAGTCATGAAGCACATAGTTAGCAAGATGGATACTTATAAATGTGCATTTTCTATAATTTTCTCAAAGCTGATGTGTAGCCTTTGAGGTTTATAAGTTGTTGTAATTAATGAGGTTTATAAGTTATTGTAATTAATGATGAAAAAATTGTCAATATATGTATGTTTGATTTAATGACGGTTTTGGTTTTAATGAGAATCTTGGAGCATACATCTTAGTCTATAATGAATGCACACTAGTTGCATGATCTATGTATATAAACCAATGTTGTTGTTGGAGTTGTAAAATATTATGTATTTTGATTTTTGAGAATAATAAATTTTATATGGTTATGTTTTCTTAAGTTATTTAATGAATGTTTTATTTTGTATAGTTATATTTATTTGTTTATGGTTATTTTTTTCTTAAACAATTACATGATCATTTGGTTAAATCATGCATTGCATCATTGTTCTTTGTCCTAATTTAGATCATGATTATGCTAATCAAAAGGGGATTGTTGTTTAACCTCACATAAATGGATTTTGAAGAATATGTGTAGGGGTATGTTATAGCAATAATTAGTCACCTATGGCATCTACTAAATTGATTGAGAAAACACTATCTATATTGAATCTTTCTAAAAAAAATTAATTAAAAAATGTATTTTTGCATCATACTTTCACCCTTCCTTAAAACAAAATGTGAGTAACTACACTTTCCCTTCAAGAAAGATGCATGAGTACAATCTAAAAAAGGGAAACAATAACTACATATTAATTGCATGCTCCTAAGTGGGGTTTACATGATCTTCATAAGTGTGATTTACATGATTTTCCCACATATGAAACCCTAATTCTCATTACCAATGAAATAAACAAATTCTTAATGCTATAAATTTAGTCCAAAAGTTGAAGGATAGGAAACTTACCAATTTAGCACTAGGTATTGTTGGAGAATTGACTAAGATATTCTACCATGGATTTTGATGCTTATTCCCTTCTAGAGGAACCCCTGTTCTCATAGTTGATTATCTTATTGAGAATTAAGATGTAAATCCCTGATGGTTTTCCCTAAGTATCAACATATCTCTTCTTGTCCACCCAACCCTCCTCCCTTAATTATGGTTGTAAAATGTTTAATTGTTTCCATTTTAATAATTAATTGGTAGTGGCATTAAATCCTTAATAAGTTAGTTATAATCAATACATAGGTGAATTCTTATGTTTATTGTTAGGCTCACATCATTATGACCATAAGCATTTGAGGAAGGTTAAATTTGGTTTTTTGTGTGCAAGAAAATATTGAAATGGTGAAGGAAATATTTAGATCTACATATAATGGAATCTTAAAGGAAAACCATATAAATACATCTTATTTTTTGCCTATTTTCCATAGGAGTTGTATTAAGTAACTTATTATGCTAGAAATAAGAAATTGTTATCTCTTGTTTTCTCTATCAGTGACTTGAACTTAGTCACTAGGGATTGTTCACTATAACATAACTGCTGACTATATTGGGGTTGAACTCTATGAGTTATTCCTAGTAGGGTTTCCTCTTTCTAATTTGTATCTTTTTAATGTTTAATTGTTTATATATATTTGTTTTTTCTTTACTTTCTTACTACAAGATCCATCCCCAATATTTCCCAGCCTCATAGTACAGTTTTTTCGTCCATTTGGTTGCATTGATGCATGTTTCTGGTGACAAAAGTGGGTATCTATGATTTTCATTCACTCAAAGTGTGGGTACATGTTATTTTATTTAAATAAAAGAGCAGGGCATGTTTTTCCCTTTGGAAAGAAGTGGGTGTGCCTATAGGGTGCCATATTATGATGCTTTTTGCATTTTTTATATTTTTTTCTAGATTCTACTAATATTATTTTGGTTCACATGTTTATCAAACTCTTCAGTAAATAATTCTCCTTAAGGGAATCAAAAAATTTATCTCGAGTGTTTTTTTCACATAGAATTCAAAATATCCACCATGTTGCACACAATAAGTATCCTATCTATATTTAAAATTGGGAAACACCTAAGTTAGTAGAGAAACCTTATTCTTCTCACTCCTAAAAAATTATTTATTATTGAATGTAACTTCATCCTTGCTAGGATTATTTCAAAGGTATGTTAATTTATTGGGGATTCACTAAAGGATCTTGGATAAATGATCCATCATCTTATTCATATTCTGATCCAGGAATGTCTAGAGAAACAAATTGATAAGATATCCTATTTCATCATCTTTCTTTTGTTTCCACCACAAGAGGTTGCTTGGATTAGTGAGGGAATTATTCAATGAACTCTATTAGTTCAAGAACCGACTCGATGTACCCATACCTCATAGATTACATGCACATGAAAAAGAAAAAAAGAAAAAAAGAAAATTTCTCTTATACCGTTGATCTAGATTTCATAGAGAACGAAATGGAAGAACATGCAATATTGTAAAGGAAACAAAATCCAGGTATTGGAGAACAATATTGTAGCAAATACCACATTCTATAAATGAATAAGTAGGTAAAAAAATTGTAATTTAGATAGCAATACATATGACTAGAATGATAGTAAATTATCTCTTAAAAGAGCTATGATGACTAACCTCATTCACATGATAACTATATTTTTTCACAATATTACCATAACAAGAGGTTGAATTGCATCTTATAACACTTCCAAATAACCATAGAAAGGTAAAACACTAACGCAAGAATGATTAGGTTGAGAAAAAAAACTTTATCTAGATTAATCTAAGTTCTTTGAGAAAAATTGATCCTTTTTGGAGATTATAATGTTTCAGTTGGTGTTCCAAGAATATGAATGTGTTAGAATAATCAACCTATAGTTACCTACCTTAGACATTAATTAAATCATTTTTTTCTTATAACCTAGTTTCCTAGATTCCACTCTATGATAGTTTCCTTCTACATGTTCTAGAAGTCAACACATGCAAAAAATGAGTAATGGAGTTCTTGGGAAACATCATGGAAACCCATTTATGTCTGGTTTATTCCAGATCCTCCAAAGTGCATATCTACTTTTTCTGAAAAGCTGTCTATTTTATTGAGATTTAAGGAGAAAGGAAAAGCTAGAATAGGTGTAGTTGACTTGTTTTTTTCCCACATCATCCTCCCTCTTTTTCTCCTAATAAAAGCATGTATGAGTTGTATTTCCATCCCTCATTAGCTTTCCTACTTGACTTAGCCAATTCATGAGCATCTTGGTGGATTTGGAAACTGCTTTATGCACCTATGGGGTATTTGACTAGATTTAGTAAGCCTACTTTTTGACCTTTTCGAATGGCATCCTTATGAATTCAAATCTCTCATGTAATTATATATTGCAGCATCCTATTACTTTACAAGGTTGGCTATTGTACACTTACTCAATACAGATTAGTGTTATGCTCCAATTTCAGTCTCCTTTGGTGTTAGATTTGCATGTTTGATTAGCAATTTTGTGAGTGTAATTGTTCTATCTCTTGGGTTCAATTTACACATGGTATCAAAGCATAGGTCTCAATTTCAATTCCCATGAGCTATGCCGGAGGCGGGGTGTTGGAGTATCGGGTACCTCCACATGGTATAACCATTGCACCTCTGGGAATATAGAAGCAAGTGGACTAACTGCCACTCCTGGTGATAGGGCCTTGTGCTGGGTTTCAAATGTTCACTAGCATCTGCAAGTTTTGGTGTAATAGAAAACCTCACATGGTGTCAGATCCTTTGTAGATCAATTTTTTTCCTTCCATATTGCTATTGCAGGTTCGACATCTTGACTGGGAGCATATTCTGCTGACTGAAGGGCACAATTTCTGAGCTATGGACCAATCTCAGAAGGTTATATTGACTCCATTCAATTTATTTGAGTGGAAATATGAGATAGAGATATTGTTGAGAGAGAAAGGTCTCTACAGGGTGACTATGGCAACTGAGGCGGAGCCCAATGCAGTTGTAGATAAAATCAAATGGCACAACAAGAGGGATGAGGCCTATGGTATTTTGTGTCTAAGCATTTCAAGAGACCTGATGGATTGACATCACCTAATGAAGTGTGGGATAAGCTTGTAGAGATTTTTGGTAAGACAGATGAGATGAGAGGACATCAAATCGAGAATGAGCTTATCTCCTTGAGTCCCAGTAGCTTCAAATCCTTGCAACTCTATTTTTCCAAGTTTAAAGCCCTTGTTTTACAGCTAAAACAATGTGGGATTCAAAAGAAGGAAGATAAACTAGTTTTGGCCATACTCTCTAAGCTTGGACCTGAATATTCAGTGTTTGTTTCGACCTTCCATGCCACCAAGTTGACAGCTCGATCCTGGAAGATGCCTAATCTTGGAGATTTCATGGACTCCCTCACACAGGAACAATATAAGTTGGTGATGATGGGCACCATCAAACCTTCCAAAGACCAAGATTTGGTTGTTGGAGATTCAAGGGTGGATTCAAAAATCAAGAAAAAAGCTAAAAAGACACCTTAGCAAAAGAGAGACAAGAACAAGTCTCAAGAGGAGTCCCAACGTTCCATGAAGAACTCCCAGAAGAAGAAGAAGAACAAAGGAGAAATGAGCAAGTGCGCATACTGCAGTAAGGGCTATCATCCTGAGAGCTCTTGTATGAAGAAGGAAATTGAGATGTTGACCAAAATCTTGGAGAACAATAACATCTCCCTTCCTGATTGCTCAAAGAAGAGGGAATGAGGAACAAATTCAGAGGACAGAGAGAGAGTACATGCCTTGGTTGCTGGCACATCAAGCTCACCTAGCTTCATCATAGACTCTGGAGCTTCTAGACATATGGTTTCAAAAAAAGAGATATTCTCCTCTCTTGACATGTTGAAAGGTCCACCAATAGTTAATTTGGGAGATGACTCTCTCACTGACAGTTTGGGGAAGGGAAGGATTGATCTTGACCATGGTAATTTCAATAATGTGTTGTATGTTCTAGGTCTTGCCTCTAATCTCTTGTCAGTGTATTAGATGACTCACACTGGGTCTCCAAATAAGGTTATATTCTCCCCTGATGATGTTGAAATCACCAAGATTTCGAATGATAAAGTCATAGCAAAAGGTGTTGTTGATCACACTTTGAAGGTATACATGTTTTCCCATTTTCTACCCTACTCAAACCCCTATGCTCTTCTGATTCATGCTAATGAGGCAAGCAATCCTTGGCAGGAAATATTTGGCCATCTTAACTACAAGTATCTTTTTGGTTTGAGTGAAAAAGATATGGTCATAGGGTTACCAAAGATCAAGTTTTCTAAGGGATTCTATCAAGGTTGTATCCTAGGAAAACACCCAGAGCACAAATATGAGAGAGATAGTCATGAGAGAACATCTGCACCTCTTGAGTTGATCCACAATGACATTGCTGGTCTATTTCCTCATATGCCCATGATTCAAGCTAAATATGCACCGAAATTCATAGATGAATTTTCCAGGTATTCTTGGGTTCACTTCCTAAAGCATAAGTCTGAAGTTTTTGACCTCTTCAAAGTTTTTAAAGTCTTGGTTGAAAACTAGTTTGGGAGGAAACTCAATATCCTCAGATCTGACAATGGTGGTGAGTATGTCAAGTATGAGTTCATTAAGTATTGTAAATATGTAGGATTTAGATGCAACATTCAATCCCTTACACACCACAGCAAACTGGTGTTGCTAAGAGAAAGAATAGGTCATTGAAGGAGATGGAAACCTGCATGATGGAGGATAATACTTTGCCACCAAAGTTTTGCGCTGAGGCTATAAACTATACATCATACATCTAGAATAGAGTGCCTTATAAGAATCTTGATGGTATGACTCCTTTTGAATATTGGAGTGGGCACAAGCTAGATGTGACCCATTTTAGGATTTTTGGCTCAAAGGCTTGGGCTAGAATTCCAACTGAAAAGAGAAAGGCTTTGCAGCCCCAAAGCCAAGAGTACCTATTTATTGGGTATTCTGAAGATTCAAAAGGGTACAAGATAATAAACTTGAGCACTAACAAAGATTTCATTGAAAGAAGTGTTTAGTTCCAAGAAGAGCCTTTAGTAGCAATTGAAGTTGGAGAGTCTTCTTCACCACCAGATCCATTGATTGTAAGTAGAGAGACTAATGAGTTTGCTGATTCTGATATGTCTGATAATGATGATTTGATTATAGATCTTGACAGTCCTACAAGACCAAAATGGGAAGCAAAGACCATTCATACAGCTGGGGAACTAGTTGGAAATCCTAGTGACATTAGGAGGACTAGATCTTAGTTTGAGAGTGCCCTTTGCGTGAAAGATATTTTATTTGCTGAGAAGTGCTATCTGATGGTTAAATCAGATCCATAAACATATGAATATGAAACACTTGATCCAATATGGAAAACATTCATGAAAGAAGAATTCAACTTTCTCTAGAAGAACACCACTTGGGAACTGGTTGATCTTCCCCCAGGGAGGAAGCTAGTTCAATGTAAGTGGGTTTTCAAGAATAAGTTTGCTGCTGATGGTTCACCTTTGAAATATAAGGAAATATTGGTAGCCAAGGGCTACTCACAGGTACATGGTATTGAATACAATGAAACCTTTGCACCAGTGGCAAATATGGACTCCATAAGGCTAGATTTATCCATTGTAGCTTCGATGTAGTGGGAGGTACATCACATGGATGTGAAGTGTGCTTTACTAAATGGAGATCTCAATGAATAAATTTACATGTAGCAACTTGAAGGGTTTGTTTCTAATCCATATTTAGTGTGCAGGTTAAAGAAATCATTGTATGGGCTCAAGCAAGCCCCCAGGGCTTGGTATGCCAAGATTGATAGATTTCTGCTGTCATTGAGTTTTGTTCGATGCAAGTCTGATCCTAATGTCTATTTGAAGCTGATTCATGGTTCTTTGATGATTATTTTCATGTATGTGGATGACCTTCTAATTATAGGAAGTTCAAAGAAAGAGATTGCCTCCTTGATGGATGCAATGAACCATGCATTTTCTATGACAGATTTGGGATTGTTGAGCCAATTCTTGGGTCTTGAAATTGCTCAATCCCAACATGGAATCAATGTACATCAATCCAAGTATGCCTTAGATTTGCTGAACAAGTTCAACATGAAATATTGCAAGCCAAGAAAGAATCCCTTCCTTTCAGGAGTTAAGCTTGAAGAAGCAGGTTCTTCTCCTATGGTAAATAATACACTGTATAGACAGTTGATTGGGTGTTTGCTTTATCTTAAACACACTCGACCTAATTTATCTTATGCAGTTAGTGTGGCTTCAAGATACATGGATCGGCCTCATGAGATCCACTGGAGAGCAGCCAAAAGGATCCTAAACTTTGTTCAAGGAACAAGAACTCATGGGATCTTCTACAAAGAAAAATCTGATCTTGATTTGATTGGGTTTACTGACAGTGATTGGGTAGGTGACAACACAGATCGAAAGTCAACATCAGGATATGTGTTCGTTCTTGCATAAGGACCAATAAACCGGTTAAGCAAGAAGTAGAGTGCCATAGCACTCTCATCTACAGAAGCATAGTATAGAGGAGTTGTAAATAAAGCAACTCAATGTTTGTGGTTGCAGGGAATACTTGGAGAATGTGGCTTCGAATTAGAGTTTTAAACTATTATCTACTGTGATAATCAGAGCACCATTCGAATCTGCAATGATCCAGTTCAGAGACAGCAAACCAAGCACATTGAGATCCATATGCACTACATCAACAGCTTGTGCATGATGGTACCATTGATCTACTCTTCTGTGCATCTTCAGAACAAGTAGCAGACATCTTCACCAAAGTTTTTTGTGAGAAGACATTCAGAAATCTCAAATCACTGCTGGGGATTGCTGATCATGCTGTGAAGCATGATTGATGACAATATTTCCAAATTTTGTTTCCTGTCCATGTTTAAAGGAGGATTTTCCCACTGGGTTTTTTCCTCTTTCCTTGGTTGTATGGACAAGTAGTATGTAAAGGGTGACTAAGCCTTGTTGCTAGGCCCTATAGTTTTTTGACATTTACTCATAAATTTAGGCTTAAGGGGGGGTGTTAGAATAATCAACCCATAGTTACCTACCTTAGACATTAATTAAATCATTTTTTTCTTATTACCTAGTTTCCTAGATTCCACTCTATGCTAGTTTCCTTCTACATGTTCTAGAAGTCAAAAAATGCCAAAAATGAGTCATGGAGCACTTGGGAAACATCCTAGAAACCCATTTTAGCATATCTAGTTTATTCCAGATCCTCCAAAGCACATATCTACTTTTTCTAAAAATCTATCTGTTTTATTGAGATTTAAGGAAAAAGGAAAAGCTAGACTAGGTGTAGTTGACTTGTTTTTTTCCCACATCATCCTCCCTCCTTTTCTCCTAATAAAAGCATGTATGATTTGTCTTTCCATCCCTCATTAGATTTCCTACTTGACTTAGCCAATTCGTGAGCATCTTGGTGGATTTGGAAATTGCTTTATGCACCTATGGGGGATTTGACTAGATTTAGTAAGCCTACTTTTTGACCTTTTCGAATGACATCCTTATGCATTCAAATCTCTCATGTAATTATATATTTCAGCAGCCTATTACTTCAGAAGGTTGGCTATTTTACACTTACTCAATACAGATAAGTGTTATGCTCCAATTTCAATCTCCTTTGGTGTTAATTTTGCATGTTTGATTAGCAATTTTTCATGGGGGTGTCTCCTAGGGACCAATATGATATCACGTCCATTCATATTGGGGTAGTTAAAAATTAAAAATTAAAATTCAATATATTGGTGGTATATTAGGGGTAAAAAGGGTTTTTTTAAAAATATATAAATATCCAATATGTTTGGGGTTATTTTATTCCAAATTTCTGCCCACGCCCTTCACCACCAATGCTCCACCGCACCCTTCACCACCAGTCCTCCACCATATCCTGTCTGCACCCTACGTATGCTCGACTATTAACAATATCTTGAATCAATCTGTGTTTTATGCGTCTTTGCAGCACCACCCAAAAAACCCAAGGCAAAAGACCCTCATAAGCGTGAGATGATCCCAATGCGCTATTAGATGGATCCCCACCCACCCAAGCTACTGAGCACCTTGTTTCTATCTCTCAGTGCAATGAATATCATATTCTGGGTTTATTCAGTGGTTAATGATCATATAATATTCAGGTGTATGAGAAGCCTTAGATCTAGAATCCATGCCCTTCTTGTTCACTTTGTCTTCCCACGATGTTTTTGCTGTCTGAACCCTTAAAGAATTTTTGTAAGACTGAGGGGCATACTATAGAGGAGTGCTTCTTATAAGCAACCCTTACATTGTATTTTGATTTTTCCTCTTTACAGACCAGATTGGCCGTTGGGGAATACCAATATTTTGATGTTTTTAGCAATGTTGCTTTGTAATTTAGGATCTCTGTTAGTAGATTCTCTAATTCATGGCTTGCTTTACTTGTATGATGTTTTACCTTGCTGGAGATGTAGTAGTAATTCCCTCTACACATTCTATAACATTGTATTTTGTTTTTTCCTGTTTATGGACCAGATTGGCCTATGGGGTATATAAATATTTTGATATTTTTAGCAATGTTGCTTTGTGATATAGGATCTCTGTTACTAGGTTCTCTATTTCTTGGCTTGCTCTACTTTTATGTTGTTTTACTTTGCTAGAGATGCTGCAGTCATTCCCACTGCACATTCTATTCATGTATTGTTTCAGTTCACAGGTAAAAGGTTATGAGTTCCATCCTCGTTTGGTGCTGCTGCATTTTTATTATACATCTCCAACAGGAAAAATATGAATAAGCATCAATTGTGTGGGTACCTGGCCAACACAGGGTTGGTGTTTTGGTTAAAGGTCCATATCCAAAGATAAAAAGATACGAGTTATGAGTTCCATTGCCTATTTTTAGCTGTTTAATTAATGTATAAATTAAATTCCAATGTATGGTTGCTGTCAGCTATCTTGTACTTGTTGCGAATACTAGTGATAAGCTGCGCGTTACAGGAGGCTGTGCTATTTATTTTCCCCTTTGTATGTGTTGCAAAACTTGCATATCCTTTAGTCTGACCAGGTCGGTGTAGGCAATGGCTAATCTTGCACTTAACATTATGTGAAGTAGTTCTTTATTTGCTGATGTTTATTTTTTTTCTTCCCACTTTACAAGTCTAGTTAATGTTGGACTCTTTCTCTTCTCTTGGCACCTATTATAGCTATGTTCTCATCTATCGTATACTGTTGTAAACTTGTAATCTCACCTATTAGATCCAATGTGCTATTAGATGGATCCCCACCCACCCAAGCTGCTGAGCACCTCGCTTCTATTTCTCGGTGCAATGAATATCATATTCTGGGTTTATTCAGTGGTTAATGATCATATAAGATTCAGGTGTATGAGAAGCCTCAGATCTAGAATCCATGCCCTTCTTGTTCACTTTGTCTTCCCATGGTGTTTTTGCTGTCTGAACCCTTAAACAATTTTTGTAAGACTGAGGGGCATACTATAGAGGAGTGCTTCTTATAAGCGACCCTTACATTGTATTTTGATTTTTCCACTTTACAGACTAGATTGGCCATTGGGGAATACCAATATTTTGATGTTTTTAGCAATGTTGCTTTGTAATTTAGGATCTCTGTTAGTAGATTCTCTAATTCATGGCTTTCTTTACTTGTATGATGTTTTACCTTGCTATAGATGCAGTAGTAATTCCCTATGCACATTCTATAACATTGTATTTTGTTTTTTCCTGTTTATGGACCAGATTGGCCTGTGGGGTATATCAATATTTTGATATTTTTATCAATGTTGCTTTGTGATATAGGATCTCTGTTACTAGGTTCTCTATTTCTTGGCTTGCTCTACTTTTATGTTGTTTTACTTTGCTGGAGATGCTGCAGTCATTCCCACTGCACATTCTATTCATGTATTGTTTCAGTTCACAGGTAAAAGGTTATGAGTTCCATCCTCGTTTGGTGCTGCTGCATTTTTATTATACATCTCCAACAGGAAAAATCTGAATAAGCATCAATTGTGTGGGTACCTGGCCAACACAGGGTTGGTGTTTTGGTTAAAGGTCCATATCCAAAGATAAAAAGATACGAGTTATGAGTTCCATTGCCTATTTTTTAGCTGTTTAATTAATGTATAAATTAAATTCCAATGTATGGTTGCTGTCAGCTATCTTGTACTTGTTGCGGATACTAGTGATAAGCTGCGCGTTACAGGAGGTTGTGCTATTTATTTTCACCTTTGTATGTGTTGAAAAACTTGCATATCCTTTAGTCTGACCAGGTCGGTGTAGGCAATGGCTAATCTTGCACTGAACATTATGTGAAGTAGTTCTTTATTTGCTGATGTTTATTTTTTTTCTTCCCACTTTACAAGTCTAGTTAATGTTGGACTCTTTCTCTTCTCTTGGCACCTATTATAGCTATGTTCTCATCTGCCGTATACTGTTGTAAACTTGTAATCTCACCTAGTGGTGCCAAATGATGAATAAATGTTAATTTTGTTAGAAAAAGATACCCACATTACAGGTACAAACAGTTGGCTGCTTCTTTTAGGAATGCTTCCTGAACAAATATAATTATTAGATAATGCTTGGTTGCTAATATTGGTAGGATACACTTTTACATTTTTTTGCAGTTATTCTGTCTTTTTGGAAAATACATTCTACAACCATTTGGTCTCTGTGTCCTTGACAATTTTTGAATTCTCACCAGCCTATTTAAAACAGACACTCTTTATCTGTTGGCCTCCACTTTGGGACAATCTCTTGGAACCTCTAAATGCTGAGTCTCTAGAAAGTAATCCTTACAGCAGAACAAACTTTACTTTAAAATGAAGAGTGATATCTTGCCCTAAACTTGAAGATATAAGCAAGAGTTTTCAGTTTTCTGAAGAAATTCATTCTATATATGTCTCCACCTATGACAATGTGGCTATAGTCAATTTTCAGAAGGATTTCAACTTTCCATTTAAGATGGTATTGCTAAAAATAGTCCATTTGCAAAATACTATTTTATGTAGGTTCCCCTGTCTGCCAGAGTAAATATTTTTTATTTACAATTTTATGTATAAAGTTCAAGACTTTATGTAATTAAAACCTTAGGTAATATATTCTGAATCAGTCCAAAAGTTTAAACTGAAAGTTGTAACATATATAGTTTCACATATATTGCATTTTATCAACTGATATTTATGCCACATTGCTACATGTGGTATTTACCCTTTCTTGCTACATTAAGAATATGGACAAGGTAAGGGATTTCCTATCACCAGAGAATTTAGTCCACTGCACAACTACTGATTGTTTTGTGCATATTATTGTCATGGAATCTTTGGGTAAATCATTCTTAGGGGCAGTTGTGCATTAATCCATGGTAGATTATCATGTATTATGGATGATTTTTATGGGTTGGTAATCATATTATCATAGATCCATCTTGACAGCATCTATTATGTCCAGACTCTAGAGGGATATAAAAGAGTGTACATTTCCAGCTGTAGAGTACACATGGCTTCTCTTTGTGCAATCATTCACTTGTCATGCATCTCTCATATCTACTGAATCAATGATTACAAAGTCGTTATAGTCTATATGATGGAGAAGGTTTTATTGTGGTGAGGTCTGTATCACAGATGCTGAATAGTACCGGTTTCCTAATTTGAATCAACCTAGTGTCTCTTATGCTTTGTTAATTCACATCAGCCAAATACTTCTAAATCAACATGCAATGCTTGGTAGTTATGTCCCTTTTGACAATTCTTGAAAATAAAACAGCAGACCGAGAGCATAAATTTGAATACCTTCCTGCATTGTTTTGTTACTTGTAAATATTTGGGTAGTGGGTATGTCTCATAGGACAAGTGGCTAGTTGTGTTTTATCATTAACGACCCTACCACTGATGTATGTATGGGCCCTAGTATTTTCTGATTGATTACTAAGTTTCTAGCTTCAATCTTGTGTGGGATGGGATATATCCTTTTAAAGTTTTTGGTGCAAACAAGTTTCTCCACTATTCATTGTCTAGGTTCCTCCTTGAATATAGATCTGTACATTTTATTTCCATCCTTACTTCATAGTCAATTTAACTTCTGATACAGCAGCATCTATAATAATAATTTTCTTCCTGTTATGAAGGATTAATAAGAGAACTGATATGCTGATTTCTGAAGCACACCAGCCTGGTGCCTTCACCTATTTTTACCTTGCTTCCTCTTCCCTATTTTCCAGACTAGCCATTTCCCTATCAGTTGGAATGCCATTTACCAATTATTTCCACACGATTGAGGGCCCTCTATGGTATTTTACTTCCTTTATAATCCTCTTTGTCATCCTAAGTTTATATATTTTGCCCCAAAGACATTCGTTGTGCATTAGTCTCCACATCATTTTAGCTTTGCTAATACCAAACCTCCTCTCTGCTTTTAAGCCCCTATCTACCTGTCTGTTGTCTGTACTTGTCCAATCTCTTTATATATATATATATATATATATATATATATAGAGAGAGAGAGAGAGAGAGAGAGAGAGAGAGCAGGTGTTTAGATTATTATGCAGTAGTGATTGTACATTGAACATGCATAGGTGTTGCTATTGATCTTATGTTCTGCCCCAAATCAAATTGAAATACAATGGTATATCATGTAACTATATTTATCGTCTTTGAAAAAGAAGAGTCTAGTCTGTCATAACAAAAAATACCAAAAATATTGTATAATGCTCCAGGCACAAGTAATGCTCAATCTTCTGGTTTATCATGATGCCACCATCTAATGTGCCTTTCAATCTTCTTGTTTGCTATGATTTCTATACCATCAGATTCTGAGATTGGATTTATATTTGTTTTAGGTGATTGCATAAATCAGATTGCAAATCTTTCTAACTTGGTAATAGCAAATATATAGCACATTTTACCAAAATTTTGAAAATTAACCCTCGACAAGCGATGGAAAATTTTCTCGATGGTGTAATAAATATGACGTATATATAACAAATATATTCATTTGTAGGGCATGTTATGCTAGTTAGTTTTAGAGCTATCAATGATGAAATAATTTAGATTGCTTCCCTTCTAGTTGTCTAGCTATACCCATGATGAAATAATTTAGATTTACTTGACATAGGGCTTGTTGT
>LPNX010081157.1:176645-208182 GCA_001517045.1 Pseudotsuga menziesii
ATGTCGAAAGTTAATTACGCCGAAGGCGTTTTCCCTATGGAGATGCATTCTCAAAATATTCCTTGTCTCCCTGGCCATTAACAATTTGATAGGTGTCACGTCGGATTAGAGAATGGAGCATGGACATGTGTTGTGTCTCATTTTTTTTCCATGCTGACCAAATGGCATGATGGACGTTCTTTCCATGCTGACCAAATGACATGTGGGTCATTCTTTGTAGTTGGGTCCCTGATTCTGCAATCTCGTTTGGGAAAATTCTATCCCGGATACTGCAAGTGTCCTCTATGTTACGGATAGTGCTGCACGTGAATGGATTGAGGGACTTGATGGATTGATTTCCAGTTGTGGGCCGTTCTTTACAGTTGGTGTTTAGCATGTTTTTATTATAGGTGGCTTGTGTGTTTTCACTACACTTCTATCTGTTGTCCTAAACCACCGACCCTAGGCTTTTTTTGTACAGGATTTTACTGTCCTTCCCTACAGTTCATTATCTCATTTTGGAAAAGTCCTTGCCAAGACTTTATGCTGACGAATTTACAGAATTTTCAGTCCAACACTTTTTGTGGGTTTAGCCTAAGTTTCGGTCCAACAGGCTCACAATTTGGTCGAGGTTTTGTTTGACTGGTACTTCATTCAATTGAATACACTTTTCCCATGTATCTTAATCCACCGGCATTAATGTTTCATCAATGCATTGTTGCTCAATCAATGCAAGAAATCTTGTCATATGATTCAGACATGGGTCAATATCTTCATCTTTGCTTAGCTTATGACGGTCTTCAAAATCTTGTTACAATACTGCATTTACCGCATTTGCTATTGCACCATATTTGCTTTGCAGATATAAATAGACCTTCAGGTAACCACATATTGATTTTGCAGAGCTTCATTTACACTTTACAGTTTCCAATGAAGGTTTTCACAATTTTTCTTTAAATTTGTAGGCTATCCTTTAGTTTCTTAAATGTTTTGAATATTCATTCAGTCTGATTATGAGATGGTCAAATATCCTTGCATTGTTTTGCTGTTATAGCTGCTGTGTTGCGGAAATAGGATCTTTGAGTTTTGAGGTCCAAAATACTGTATTCCCTCATATTTTTTTTCGACAATAAAAATAGTGATACATTTTTACCTAAAATAAATTTATTTCCATATTCCGCTTTCCGCTGTGCAGAATTTGAAAGACACAAACGAAAAATCCCAACTTTCACAAATTTGGAACTCGATAGATGATGAGATATAAATAGCGTATTCCATGAATCAATATTGACACACTGCAACAGCGGAAAGCATAGGCCGAAAATGCCAAATCCAAGTTTTAGCATTAATATTTATACCAGATAATGAATAATAGTCCATATTTGATTGAGGTTGTTGAAGTTTAAGAAACTGAAGTTGATTGAGGTTGTTGAAGTTGTTACTCTTTCTCTCTGAAAATAAAATCTCTATCTTTGAAAATAAAATCGATTTTGTTGTAACTTCAGAACAGTATTCTACTTTCGACTTCTTACCTAATAGTCTAATTGAAGATTTTGTTTGTGTGTTTCCGCAACCCGCAACCCACAATTTGTGAGATTGTGAATTGCGGAAAGGGATAAATCAAATTTCGCTATTTTTTAATCCCGCAACCTGCTATTTTGTAATTTCCGCATCCCGCTGAATGTGGGATGGTGAATAAAATATTAAATGATATATTTACTAATTAATCTATAAAATGTGTAATATAATGAAGAAGAAAAAATTATTACAATTAAGAATTAAAAAAATTATGGTGAAATATTGAAAGAGGACACAAATTAATCTATTAATGATTATTTCAAATTTTGAACAATTGCCATAGAATCAATCTCGACGGTACTGTCATGAAATATGTTTATGCAAAAAAAATTGTTGTCATATATGCATTTTTTTTTGTCATTCAATCACATGAATATGTTATGTTGCAATTTTTTTTTCATGCCCTGTTTCATTTCATAGGAAAATATAACCATCACGCTATGGAGAGTATGCTATCTGAAGATTCTATTTCACTCTTGCTACATGGTGCTATCAACCTTTGCCCGTTGGTACAAGTCTCCTCATCAAACCAAGTGAACTCACTCAACTCATCATCTATTCGGTTCTGAATTTCTATCTTAGACAGGCTTCACTAGCATGACCTATTGCTTCCAACTATATATAGTAGTCTTGTAGAAACTAGACAACTAAAAGAAGGATCTATAATCAAAGTTACCAATTGTACATGCAATAGTGTACATAATGTAACATATGTTTAATTTTCTTGTTTTCTTTCTCCACTTAATAAAAAAACACTGTTCATGCATCCAAGGTTTTTCTATCCCATTGAACTCTAACATACTTCTTCTCACAGGACTATTGCATTTCTTGCACTCGAGGTTGTCACAGTGGATGAAACAATTATTGGAGATCATGTACCTTACCACTTACCTGTACCTTCTCCATCGCAAAGTTGTTCTCCTGTTCCAGTGAATCCTAGCTCAGTAGATGAAAACCGTGCCTTGCCTGCATCAACTATTCCATTCACAACACTCTCCTCTTCTAACAAAATTTGGAACATTCAAGGCCAAGTTATTTCCAAGACAAAGCTACATGAATATGTCAACCAACAAGGGTCTAGAAAAATATTTGTATTTGACATTGTTGATGCTTCACACGATGAAATACATATATCTTCATTCAATGAATTGGCATTCTCTTTGTATGACCAGATACATATAGGAATAATGTACATAGTATCAAATGGCACAGTGAAAGAATCCAATCCAATTTTCAACTATTTGAAAAGCAATAGTGAGATTTTTCTAGGTTCCTCCTCAACCATCCAACCATGCTTAAATGAATACCCCTTAATACCTTTTTATTACTTTAAATTTAAAACTATTCAGGAGATACAAAGTATACTTGTCAATTCCATGGTGGACCTTGTTGGCCTTGTCATTTCAGTTTCTCCTACATCCACAATAGGAAAATGAGATGGTGTTGAGGCTGTTAAGTGCACTATTGGACTCCGTGACATGTCATGATATAGTATTGACAGAACACTTTGGGGAGATAATTGCCAAATTGAAGGAGCCGAGCTTGCCAACCTGTGTGGTTTACCTACGCCTCTAGTTGTAGAAATCAAAGGTGGCCGTGTTACAGGTTTTAATGGAAAAACTGTTGGAACTATTTACAACACTACTGTTTTTATAAACCCAAAAATTGAAGACATTTCAGTTTTCCAAAAATGGTTTCATGACAATGGATTTCGTTCAGCATCACCATCGTTGAGACAAAAGTTTAATGCCTCTCATTCTGGTTCTTATAAAGTCATTAACATCAATGAATTACAAAATATTCAATCATCTGAAAAACCTGTTTGGTACTCTCTTTTAGAAACCATCACAAATGTTAACATGGATGAATTTTATTTCCTTGCATGCCCTCTTTTTGTCGATAGAATACAATGCATGAAAAAGATTGCCCATAAAGCTGGAGACATTTGGCATTGTGCTAAATGTGATGGAGAGTTTCTTGAATGTGACTACCGATATATACTAAAGGTTGACTTGGAAGATGTCACTAGATACCTTCATAGTGTGATAGCATTTGATGATGCTGCAAACCAACTCATGGGAATTTCTGCAAAATATCTATGTCTTCTCTCAACTAAAACAACATCACTTGATGAAATAGTGCAGAGGATCTGCAACAAAAAATTACTTCTTACTCTTTTAGTTAGAACAAAGACCTTTTGCAGAGTTGCACACTTAAAATTTGTAATTTTCATGGTTGAAAACACATAAAGGACATTTTCACATGGACACATAAATATATACATTTTTTGAACTTGATACTTAACCATTCTTCATTGTTTATAATGAATGCTGTCAATTCTCAATTTTACCTCCTTGTTTCATTGTTCAACATAGCAGGGTATTTTTTTAACTCTCTTATAGCACCACTTTCTTGCAGTCTCATACTTTCAATATACAAGCTATCACTTACCATTTATTATGCAAATTTTTGATAAAACCTATATGGTAGTTTTAAAATACAATACTATTTTTTCTATTATGTTTTTTTATAAAATGGAAGACTTTGTCCTCTTGTTTCTGAGCACAACTTTTCATTACTTTGTACATAACAATAATTATAGTTACTTTTTTCATATATACTTTCTCACAATACACTTTGATCTTCTATATTGCTGTTGTCTTACAATTATCAAGCTACAACTTGAAAAAAAAAATTACTCTATTTATATTATTTTAAGCTACATTCTTACTTCCCCATATGCAATGAATCAACATTTTTTTTTTTATCTTCTGCTTTATATCCATATAATTTGTAGTTAATATATATACAAAATGTGTCTCTGCCAACAATCAAAGCTTCTAAGTGTTTAACAAGTTTACAATTTTCTTGTAGGCATTATGCCAAATCATGACAATGAACAAGCCAATGCACGAAGAAGAGTTTTATATGCAAAACATAGAGATAAAAAAAACAAGAAACAACGTCTTCTTTACATAGCTTCTAGTCTGCATGTGGATATGTCTTCTTCAATTTCTCTTGCAGAACCTGTCAACTCAGCTTCACTTCCATATCCTTTGCCAAATCCATTGAAAAACCACCTCATTGATGCACATCAACGGTTTCGTAAAACAATGGACCAACTAGCTGATATGCATGTCTGCTTGATTTGCAAAGAATGTTACCCTGGTATTGTAACAAAAAATTCCATGGTTCATACGCTTGTTCTCGTTGTATTCTAGAATGAAAAGACCATTGCTTTTCATTTGAAAACAATATGGATCTAGGAAACCAACCAACTGTCCTTGCAGTACTTACATAGGTTGAAGAAATGCTCATTAGTCATGCTAACCCAATATTGCAAGTGATACATGCTCATGGTGGCCAATATAAATAATCTGGCCATACTATTTGCTTCCCCCAAGAAATTTCCAATATTGCCACATACCTACCGCATGTAGTATCAGAACTCGACATCCTTGTTGTTCATAAATGCAATTCTACAAACAATCCATATGAATTGTTTGTTAGTCAAACACATGTTCTTGCTGCCCTTCAATTCAAAATGGAAAACGATCCATACCACAAGGATGTACAAGTCAATCCAATTGTATTAGCTTCTTTTCCTCTTATTTTAGTAGACATTCCATCTTTGATTCCTAATCTTAATAGAAATGCTACATTATCTCATTAACAAATCTTGTCCTGTACAAATCAACCACCAAACTCATTTGAACCCTATGAATTTGAATCCTTGTAATTTATTTCAAAAAAAACTAATGTTATAACTAAGGTTGAAGAAATTAGACAGTTGTTACACATACCAAATATCTCACTACCACCTTCTATTGATTTCCCCCCGCTATAGAAATGTCCCCTATCAATGAGTACAACACAGAAGGCCTTCTTTCCATGGCTTTTCCAACTTTGTTTCCCATAGGTACAACAATGTTATTACGACCACGCATTCATGAGGTTGATATCCACGAATATGCACTTCACCTCATTTTCTATCATGACAACATATTTGGCCAACATCCTCACTTCCTATACTACATATACAATCTAATTATGCATCATCGAAGTAATGCTACTGCCTCTGTTTTCGTAAAAAAAAATCTTGAAGATACACTACCTCCCACAGTACTTGAGCTTGTCAACCAATTGCAAGACATGCCTAATGAGAAAATGGGTGAGTGGGTCATAATATTTGGGTCTTCATTACATGGAACATGTTTGTATTGGAACAAAAGTAGAGCTGGACTGACAAATATGATCAATCAACAAGGTACACCAACGTTCTTCTTCACCCTGAGTGTAACTGACACAAAATGGCCATATTTTCATGCTCTAATGCCTGCTAAACGTTCTAGTGTTTTAGCTCAATACTATCAATGGAAGGTTCATAACATCATATCAAATCCACATATTACATCACAATACATGCACAATAGATTCAAAACATTTCTTGAAGAGGTGCTTCAAAAAGGTTTTCATATAACAGATTATTGGTGCAGGTATTATACCATCTATTCCTTCCCATTTTTCTCTTGGATTTTTTTACTTTATACAATTTATTTCTAATATATGTTTTTTCCTCCCATGTAGATATAAATGGAAGCATAGAGGATCCACACACATTCATGGTTTTATTTGGTTGGAAAATGTACCAAATATGGACACGTTAGATTGGGAAGATGATGTTGTAGTTGAAGCTCCAATTTTTTTTTGACACACATGTGACAACTTGGAATCCTCGTAATTCCCAGTTGTCCACATTTGGGTCACACCATTCTACTACAAATGATCCATGCAGTCTTGCATCACCATCGATATTTGCATCAAACTACTCAATTGACTATGAAGAACTTATCAATTTTGTTCAAAGGCACACAAAATGTTCAGAGTCAACTTGCCTTCGCAAAAGGAACATTTGTTCAATGTCTCTATGGTTTTCCATATGAGCTACAAGCTACTTCTTCATTATTCATTGATCCAAATGGATGGAAAACCTACGATCCTACAAGAAATGGCCCCCTTCTAAATATTCACAACCCTACCATGCTTTCAATATGGAGGGATAACATTGATTGCCAACCCGTTCTTTGTAAACATGCTGTTCTGAAATACATTTCAAAGCATGCATCAAAAGTAGAGCCAAAACCAGAAACCTACCATGAAATTCTCTCTTGCCTTGCACATGCTGCACCAAGTGACAACTCCATTCTTCAACCAATCAAACAATTTCTTGCACAAATAGTTGCAGAAAGAGACATTAGTGCATAAGATATGTGTGACATGCTACAAAATATTCCTCTTGTGCTTTGCAGCCGTCACTTCTTTTCCCTAAATGCGAGCCAAATTGTCTTCCATTGTGTTTCTAATGACACTAATAACACCCATGTAATGCCCCCTTTAATTTTTTCTTACATGCAGAGACCCAATGCTCTTGAACATCTAACTCTGCTTGAAGCTGCTCATTATTGGTCTTTCTTGGCTAATAGGAAAAAGAATCCACGGAAAAAAAACTTGCGTGACAATATTATTAGAGTCTATCCACATTTCACTTCCATTCCTCCCTCTGATTCTTCATCTTTTGAACCGTTTTGTTGGAGTGAACTTATTCTATACAAACCTTTTCGGTCCACCCCTCACAATATTGGAACCAAACCTTTTGAAATTATTTCTCATTGGAATCACATTAAAGGCACATACACTACAACAAATCCTGGAATTAGCGTGCCATTTAGTGTCCCTTTTTGGTGTAATTTTTTTTTACATTGAGTGGTCAAACTAGATGCTAAATGGGACGTGTCACGGAACAAATTTAAAGTGTCTCAAAAAACATCTTTTTTTGCTTCCTAGATAGCATCCTTTATGATGTCCAAAATAGCGTCTATTTGTTTTCTTCCAGAATAGCGTCCAACTTTGCTTCCTAAACAACATCAAGGTTTTCTTCCTAAATAACATCCTATTTTGCTTCCTAGTGAGTGTCCTCTTTCGCTTCTTAAATTAAATCCCCGTTAGCACCATATTTGCATCCTTGATAGCACCATGTTAGCATCTAAATTAGCATCCAATATTGCATCCATTTTTGCTACCACTTTAACATCCCATTTTGCACCATGTTTTACTTCCAAATGTGTCAATTTTCTCTTCCAAATTTGCACCAATTTTTGCTTCCTTTTTTGCATTGTGTTTTTCTACCAAAATGATGCCAAATATTGCTTCTATTGTTGCACCATATTTTGCTTCCTATTTAGCGCCATGTTTTTCATCCAAAGTAATGTCTTATTTTGATACCATATCAATGCCATGTTTGGCTTCATCATTAGTGCCATGTTTTGCATCTTTTTTAATGCCTAGTTTAGCATCTTATTTGCTACCATATCAACGCCATGTTTAGCTTCATCATTAGCTCCATGTGCTGCATCCTTTTTAATGCCTAGTTTTACATATCTCAGTTTTTTGTCACTAATTTATTCATTTTTAGTAGTTTTATATACGAATTTTAGTCATTTTGTTTGGTCATTTATCTCTCATTGTTTGGTCACTTATCTCTCATTGTTTGGTCACTTATCTCTTATTTTTTTCTTACTAATCTAGTTGTTTTTAACCGATAATATAATATCATTAGGGCATGGAGGAATCAAAACACCAACCTCCTTCTTGTAAGGTAGACGCTCTTCCATTAAGCTAGCACCCTTTAAGAATTTGGGAACCTAACTTACAGAGTCCCGAACACAACAAAAATGGTTCAACAAGGTACAAGGCCTTAATTTTAGTTTTTAGAATGCTATACATAATACAATCATGAAAATTCAATAATACAAGCTTCTTCCCTTTCTTCAAAACCTAAGGAAATCCTAATATTTTTTGTCACCCAAATCCAATGACCTTGGATAGTTGAGATACAAGGTGAATATGCAAAGGACAGATTAACACTTCTGTTCAAAAATCTTCTAATGCACTTGTAACAAAAGGAATAGAGCATGCATGATGATCCAGGTCAGTTTATGTAGTCAATATTAAGGCAAATTAGGTTTAAAAGAATGAAAATCCAAATAAAATGGCTTTTGAACTTTGATTGTGTGATCCAAGGATAACCTTTATGAGGAAAAAAAAGCTCGACAACGCCTTTAACATTCCATCAGACTTGCTATACTAGCGACGAAAATTTCATTGCTAGTATAGCAAGCCCATTGGAGAGTTGCAAAAATGGTGATGTTGAAAGAATGCCCTCACTACATCTAGGTCATCGTCTTCATCAATATTCGTCAAACATATAAGGAATTCATACGCCTTTTTTCAAGCATTTCTTCTCTCAAGCGAAGTCTCACATTGATCTACCAACTCTTGGATTTTTGTCCCTTCGATTTTTTTCACTTTGATTTGAACTCTCTCCTCACTTAGGTATTTTTCTCTCTCCTTTCTCTATTTACTTATAAAAGGCCTAGGAGGAATTGTTTTTTCTCTACATAGTCCCAATCATCTTAACTCTCTTTCTAGTCATCATCAAATCATTTTCTTCCATACCCATACTTTACAATCAGTGCCCCAGATAATTCTTTGACCAAGTACTCTTAATATATGATATGTGATATAATTCTCTTAATTAGTAACTTAAATTACATTGCAAATTTATTATATGACCTTTGTTATAAGCTAACTCTAACACAAATTAGAGTAAGCACTATTCCTAACATTAATCATCTTGGATAGCAAAGATCTAATTTGACTTACATAATGATACAACAATTTCAAATTACTTCACACGTCACAAATTCCTCTTCTCACTTAAAATCTATAGAACCCTTACATAGAATGGTAAGTAAAGAAGGAATTGTGCATATTGCAAGCCAATCTGCCCTCAGCATTACAAGTAGATAGACTAAGTTCATGCCCACCTGAGACCAAAGTAGAATCTGTAATTCACAGATATTAGTTGAAACTTCACCAATCTAGATTTTAAAATTGATTTTTGAGACAAAAAATGTAAATCATGGGAAGCACATCCTACCTTTCCCTAGGTCATCCATTAACACATGGACAACAAGCGCCCTACCAATGACTGCATTAGATCCGCTCAACAAAATCTGCATGTAGAAAAAATTATGTCAGGGAATTGTTACCAAAAGAGATGTTATAGAAAAGGATATCAACCTTAATGGAATGCAAAATAATATAAAAATATTATAGAACTAACAAAATCAATACTCTTGCACATGCAATACCATCCTGAAGACATTTGGCAGTTGAATTAGTCTCATGCCAATAAGAATAGTGTTGTAGTTAAAAAATAAAGAAAGCTTCACTCAAAGTAAATTAACTGCTTGAACTACTATACCTTATTATCAACAATTGTTTCCTTTGCAACTCCTGTTATTAAACATAAAACTTTAAAACTTGGTCCTTTAATCAAAAAAAATATTTTTCTGATCAAAGAAAAAATGTTACAAATATGAATTACCATAAGAACTAGCAACTATGTTTCCCAGGTCACCCGCATGGCGTACATCATCCTCACGAGGACCATGTGTCATTTTGTTTCGATTAAAATGTGGTCCTCAAGAACAAGTAAATTTAAAAATAAATAGCCAGACCATCAGTTCATGCAAAGACATATATAGGTGTTAATTGAAGAATTCATGAAACTACAAAATATTTGCTAAACCACACAGATTAGACATCACTTGTTGAAATACACCCATTGGTATTGTCACCAAACATGCTGTAAACAACAGAAAACAGCTATGGGATTAGGTCTAAAAATGTGTCAAACTAAAATAATTCAACAATTAAATCATGCCTGGTGTCTTCCAAGGAAATATATTATTCCATAGTTTACGGTGATGGTACTAATGAAAAGCAACAGATGTGCCATTTTGAAAGAATAATTAATAAGGACCACTAATCTAGAATTCACTTGTAAGTGCAAAAGTTCATCCTATAATCACTAGATGAAAGCCATGCTTCCCAGGAGTCAGTCCCGTGACACAGACCTTCACTGTTGTGAGACCTATCACACAATAATATGAACGAGTTCAAATGTGGCATCTTGATGGTCAATATCATTGCAACAGATTAAATCTTTGACCTATCCCAAAATTTATAACTTTGCCTATTACAAGAGATAGTTGTTGATCCATTAGGGTTCATGTTCATTGGAAAAAAAGTTGAGAAATTACAATAAATACTACCATGTTATTTCGATTTATGTAAGAGTTGGACAATTAGTACTAAATTATAGACAACTTAATTGACAACATTCACTATTTCAGAATTCACCATCTAGAGTTGAGTGATTGACCTATGCATTTAACTGAATACAATCTTGGATTGAGTGGTGTAATAGACAATCATACACCCCTTACTTTAACCACAACTTTCATAACATGCTTAATGTTGAATTTAGGTCCCCAACTGCCACTAGAGTTTGGTGTTTAAAGTCTAATTGTGTCCCAATTGTTAATGCAAATTTAAGAACGAATTTGACTTTTGGTTTTGAATTATAGATTTTAGCAATGCCAATCTTCCCATCCCCACTCCTTATTCATAACAACTTAGTTTACCTTTCATTTTAAAAATTTGGGGCATATTTCCAAAATTCCCAACCCATCAATGTATTGATTTTTTAAGCCCCCATGTTCTCAGTTCAAAGAGGTTGGTCAAAACTATTATATTCTATATTCAAAAATTCAACATTTATGTTTTGGTTCAGTCAAATAGCAGTTTTTGCAATGCAGAGGTGCTTAGCATATGATATTTCAATTGATAATTTCCCAATTATGGCGTATCCAACCATAAATGATATGAAATAGTGGAATACCACAATAGTAGATGACAAGTGACAAAACATTACAATTCCACCAAAAGAAGGCATATGCATTAACAATAAACATCCAAAATGTATGTTTGCCAGAGTCATCTTATAGGATCCTTCCAAGTCTGTAATCGAGATGATTACAAATGTTGATAAGTTAATACCTCTTTTCAAGTATTGAGGGTTTATTTGGTTAAATAACCATAGGGTCATTGATATATTTTACCTTATTGAATCCTAAAACAATTTGAATGTATATTAATAGCAAAAGAACATCTTCACATTGCTTCCTAGTGCATCTCCTTTGATGTCATCACTCCAACTCAAATCCTATAGTACTCAATCTTCAATGAATTACTGATAATACTACCTCCTGATGTATCCAAATATTATTCCAAACATGCATGGCTTGCCTTGTATGTTGCTCTATTTTTTATATATACACAGTACACATACAAAGCCAAATCATAGTAAAAAAATTGTTGTTTTTCATTATTAGCAAAAAATGAAAAACCATTTAGTAAAGCTACTAGAGTATTCAATTATCACTATTGTTGAATGTGTCTTTTATTGGAAAATGACATCAATTTCAATTGGTTGTTTAAAAAGAACAAAATATATTAATTTTGTTAAGCAATCAATTCAAGCTTCATGTGTAGTTAAAATGCTAACAATCCACTAATTCCAGTTCTATGGGTAAACCTGATACCATGGGATAAAAGATAAAATTTATTAGTTTGCAATAGTTCTTGTACAGTAGAAAAACTATGCAAAGTGTATATGCTTAAAATTTTATAAGTTCAAGAGTACAAGGACTATTTCAAACTAAATTAGTGGGGAAAAGGACAATGGAGAGAATAACTTTATTGCCTATTTCACCAAACCGTTAACAAATTTAAGTAAATTCCAGGCCGCTTTGCATAGTCTAATGTAATGGAGTTTATTGTACATACTATATTCTTCCTCAGTTCAAAGTATTTTAGAGTACCTTATAAGGTACCTTGCAGATGGATACAACCCAATTTTTCCTTTAAAAGATAGGAAACAGTCCTAAGCTACAAATGACCACAACTAAGTCAATTGAACCTAACTTCCCATGAAAAAAGTAAAAACAATCCTTTGTGGAATAGAATCCTAGGTATTCGATCTCTTGGATCCATCCCCGCTGCTCTTCTCCCAAAGGAGTGTCCTGTTTTCAGAGTCTATGGTTTTTCAAATTTTATCTTAGATTGATACTTTATTTTCTGTATCTTGTTTGATTTTTATAAGAGATTTTTTGAATCTTTGACTCTCCCCTTTTGTGATGATATATTTTATCCAACAGTTCCATTGACCTACTTTAGTGGCCATTAGTTGGGCATTAATAAAACTATCTTATCATTTTTTGGGTTCCAATCCCGCTAGGTGATGTACACTAGTATATGTTGACAGGTTTACTAGGGATGCCATTCATGAATGTGGGGAGATATCGTTGGGTTTTACCATGATATTTTCCATGGGAAATAAATTAGAAACTGATCAAACCAAGGGCACTAATGCAAGGAAAAATAACAAATGGTGTATTTTTTTGTGTGTGATAACAAAGTGATTCAATGATCAAACTGTTGAAGTTTTCTACCTTGGAAGTTGTTACCCTTAGTGATTTTTCCTTAGTCACTAGGAAAGGGGGAAATAAAGTGACCCTTGCATTAAATCACTTGGGATAATCATTTAATTCAACTTTAGTGATTAAAGTGACTTTTGATAAATTTAATCAAGGTGTTAATTTTATGAGAATTAAATGTGCATTAATTCTCATCCACTCATTTAATTCATTTTGAGCCCTTGGATTAGATGACCCTTCACTGACCCCAAGAATCCAAACAAAAGGCAAGGGAAAGGCATTTTCATTCATCTTTTGAATGAGTTTTAGAGAGAGAGCTATTGAATTCTTGAGTGACAGAGAAGGACGTAGCAGAGGAGACATTTCCATCATGAATTCCAAGGAAATATTTCAGCGTATTGGCATGGATTCCAACACACCCAACACAAAAATCAAGGCAGGAGATTCACATTAAATGCATCCATGCAGTAGCAGTACTATACAAGCTGTTGGAAACCTGAGTTGGCATCGATGTCAAACAAAGGTTGTGTGGTTGAATTGTGCCAATTTGAAGAAGTATATGCAAATGTCAACTTATAGGAAGCTACAGTCACATTACAGGAAGCTACATGAAACTACATTCAACACATAGGAAGCAACAGTAAAATTAGAAAATCTACTGCTAAATAGTCTGAATCTACTCAAGCCTCTGTGATCTGAGCTCATAAGTGATTAAAGTCAACAATTTTAAATGATCAATGGAAATTCCCTAACCGAAATTGTATGAATAGTAAAATATGGTGCTAATTTGAAGAAGACCTAGAATAGGGCATACTGTCTAATCCAAAGTTTGTAGACGTCCAGTAACTCAGAAAAATTGAAACTGGAAAATCCATAGTTAGAGTAGCCTAAAAAATGATAAATGTGGCACCTGCAAAGCCTTATATTTTTATGGTATTTTTGTTAAGGGTTTCAAGTCCACCTTGTATGGTAAACATTGGCCAAATGAAATTCCTTGCGTTGAAAGCATGGAGCCCAGTTATTTTTAAAGAAAAGTTTAGCAAAATAAATAATGCATTGTATGATCAAGGTTTCAAACCCTTGAAACATGGAAGTGGACAAAACATCAGCAGCACTAATGTGTTTTCTTGAAGAGCAAGGGTCACAAAGCTCTTAAATTATTAAAGAAGAAATCCAAATAAGCTGTGGTGTTGCACTTGTGAAACAAATCGGCTTTATGACCTTTTTGAAAAAAAAAAAATACAATTTAAAAATCAATAAAGGTCAGCCTGTAAATTAAGAAAAATGGAAAAATGGAAAAATTACCATAAGGATGTTGGCCTCATTTGTAATCCTTATGTATAAATATAATGATGAATTGTAGTTTTAGGTATGCGTTTTGATGGTATGCGATCCATGGGTGGACTGAGGCCTAGAGATGGGGGACTAATGAATCCAGGAGGAAGGTCCAGTGGATCTTGAAGCAGCTTGGCCAAAGGAAGATATTTTGCACATTTCTTTTTGCTGAAGTAAAACAAGAGGCCAAGGCTGGATGTGCAAGAGGAAACCTATAAAAAGGAAGATTCAGGTTAAAGTATAAGAACTGAAGAATGTGTGGGTTTTCACAGTATTTCCATAGATCCGATCTTTTTTTTCAGAGTCCTTTAGAAGGTGTTGAAATACAGATAGTTACATATTTTAAAGGTTGATATCAATCAAAGGATGGGCAATGAGGATTGCCACAATTCATGGTTATCACAATAGGTCTAGGACATTGTTTCATCAATGTCAACTTGTGAGCTATTAAAAAAGCTATGTCATCATTCACAGTAAGGCTTATTATTTCAATCAAGATATAGGTTGAGGATCAATGTCAAGCCTACTGATGTTCTACTGAACAGTGTATGGTTGAAAGAGTTTGAAAATTCAGAAGGAAGTTGTATTGCAGTTAGTTGATCAAATATTGTTATTAGGGAGGAAGGGTGGAGTAAGGGAAGGATAAATGGATTATCAGGTTGAGTGTAAATTATTTCTTTAGTTGAATCTGAAATCCTTGAAGGAAATCTATTCATGGCTCTATTCATATATTTTTTCATTAGTGAACAGTTTGATTTTCAGAAACTTTCATCATGGATCTGTTCATTCTACATGTTTTCTCCAAGACAATTTTTTAGTAGAAACAGGGTGTTTCCTTGACTAGAGTTGGATGCTATCTTTAGCCCTAATCTTGGCATTTTAATGTTTATAGTGTTCAACTTTCACAAGGAATTGTCTTGTAGAATTGAAGGGATGAATATATGGTTCATTATTTGAGCATAAAAAATCTTGCCTTAGGTGGTATCTTTATGCTAACTGCAGGTTTTTGAAATTGGGGCAATTTCCTTCCTGGTAAGTAATTTTATTGTCTTTGTTCATGTCAAATTATGATAAGAGTGCTTCCTTTCTCAACATGCTATCTTATTTTTAGATCCCATAACCTTATAAATCAATACTTTAATAAGGTTCCTTCCCTTTCTAGAGATCTCTAATTTTCAAGCCTACCATAGGCCACTTTCATGCCATATTGGGAGGTGGTTTGACTTGGCCATAATAAATGTAGAACCACAAATATTTGAAAAGTTGGGCAAAGAATCATTAATTATGTGTAACGAAGTGAGGTGGGTAGAACGTAGAAGTGGATCCAAGCACCTGTATGGATTCCAAAATAGGAAAAAAAATGATATTTTAAGAGGAGTGTCTAGTTGGAAGAGATCAAGATGGACCCAAATAATTATATTTTAATAAAAGGTGGTTGAAGGATTTTCTAAATACCTCGACAAAATCATATAGGGGTGGAAGAGGTCCAGATGTACCTAAAGGATTATATTTTAATAAAAGGTGGTTGAAGAATTTTTTTAATACCTCTACAAAATCATATAGGGGTCATTTGAAGAAGTATAAAAGGAGGATAATTTTCACTTGCAAAGGGTGGATTCATCTATGTCTTTTTTAGGTTTTGGGAGGAGAATTTGTGGCAAATTTGAGTTTTCATTTCCTTCATCATCTAACTTGTAGATATGGATGCTATGTATTGATGTAAATTATTTCTATTGTTGTAATATACTTTTCCAAGGCTATTTTATACCTCTTTACTACTTTGAATCCTTATCCATAATTATCAAGGCACTTATTCTATTGAATTCTCTAATTTGGCCAAAGACAAATTCTACCATTGGATTGGTTGTTTTAGCACAAAGTCGACAAACCTGCTGGTTTAGGCTTATATGAGTAGTATTGACAGGTTAACTAGGTGGCCATCTGTGGGCCCATTCAACCTACAAAGATTACATAGATTCTCAAATATTAGCTTAGGAAGATACTCCATAGTTGCTCGATGGAATGTATCTTCTTTTGCCACTTTAAGCCCCTCAGGGGTTTCTAGATTCGCTGCTTCTCCACAATAACAATATATCTAGAGACAAAAAAATTGAGCAGGCCATAGACAACTTTTGACTACTTAGTTATTTACATTTTCCAGAGGATAGAATGAGCTGCACTACTAGTCTACTAACTGACACATGTAGCTTTACAGAGTTTAAATTTTGTTCACCATACCAAGTTCCAACTGCCGTGCAAGGTTTTAATTCAAGTATTTATTTAGTTTTAGGATTTTAGCTCATTTTGTTCCAATATGTATGCAAAACCAAGGTGATAGATACCTTGTGCACATCCCCATATGTTCTTCTCAAAATCACCATCATTAACTATTTTTGGCCATTCATGGCCATCATAAATTTTCTTAAATGTACTATATTTTTCTCTCACTCTTTCCCTTGATAGCTTCCTAAAATGGGAGTGTAGTGTATTAGAACAACGTCAAAATGTAGAAATTTAGATTCAATGCCATATGAGGTTCCAGATAAATTCCCCTCTCTATTGGTAAGGTCAATTATATGTCATTACAGTCATTTCGATGATAATAGGGTTGCTTAGATGTCGTTATAGACATTTTGGTGCCATTAGAACCAATTGGGATCCAAAAGTGATACCAGATGCATAATCATCATTGACATCCACATCCACATCATCATCATCATCATACAATAAATCAACACCATTGTTAAAATCGTAGTCATCATCAATATAATTGCGATAATAATGAGCAAGGAGCCATACTACCTCACAATAATGGATGATATAGTATTATACTTATCAAATCATATCCATATGCTCCATCATAATTATCGTAATGCATCATCGTCATGTTGTTAGGGCTAATCATATGCCATTAGGGTCTATCAAATGTTGTTGGGGACACTCAAATGCCATTAGAGCACTTTAGGTGACATTAAGGTAATTTACCCCTCATTAGGATTAATTAAGATCCAAAAGTTCCATGATTACGATAATTTAGGTGCCACTATGATAATCAAGATACAAAAGTACTATCACATGAATCATGATCATTGACATTGACAATGATATATCTGGCGTTATGTCAGATGTTTTCCAAACACAATTCCTAGCTCTAATCCTAGTTCAATTCCTAGCGTGGTTCCTTTCAAAATTTCTAGCATTATTCCAGGCCTTATACCTGGATCTATACCTGCCGCTATGTTGGATGTTTTCTAGGCGCAATTCCTAGCTCTATACTTGGCGCTATGTTGAATGTTTTTCCGGTTGAAATTCATGGCGCAATTTCGGTCGCTAACCCTGGATTAATATATGGTTCTATGCTATTCAGGATGTTTTTTTGGAGGCTATTCTTGGTGTTAATTGGGATGCTTTTGTGGATGTTGATTGGGACGTTAATTGTGATGGTAATCGGGATGATAATTGTGATGCTAATTGGGACGCCAATTGGGATGTTAATTGGGATGCTAATTATCATCCAAAATAGCGCCAACTTTTAAAAAGGGACGATAATTGGGATCAAATTGGGACGCTAATTGGGATGTTAATTTGGATGATAATAAGCATCCAAAATAGCGCCAAATTTTAAAAAGGGACTCTAATTGGGATGCTAATTGGAACGCTAATTGGGATTCTAATTGGGATGCTAATTGGGATGCTAATTGGGACATAAATTGGGATGCTAATTAGCATCCAAAATAGCACCAAATTTTAAAAAGGGACGCTAATTGGGATGCTAATGGGGATGCTAATTGGGACGCTAATTGGGATGCTAATAAGGACGCTAATTAGGATGCTAATTGGGATGCTAATTATCATCCAAAATAGCGCCAACTTTTAAAAAGGGATGCAAATAACGCAATTAAAAGCACAATCCCCTAGAAAAGCATCTACTTTGTCCAAAAAATGACGAAAAATACACTAAAAGTGATAATGGACGCTAAAAATGAAGCTAAAGGAGAAGCTAATAACATGGTTTTGTTTGTTGTAGTGATATGTTGTGTGGCATATTGAACGTGCATAAGAAGAACCCTCTACACCTCTATCCGATGATTTAAACTATGATGCTATTACCTTTCTGTTTCCCCATACCATGGATGAATGGGAACTTCTCTCTCAAATGAGACTAGGGAATAACATCCAAGTTAATGACCTTGCAATGCTTGGCCATTGTGAATTTGACAAAAATCACATTTGGTCACATAACAATATACCCACCCATTTCCATGAGACAACAACATCATTTATTGACCTCAATTGCTTGTGCATCCAACTACATGAAGACATCCCATCCTTCTCCAATTCACCTAATTCCTTGTCTCCTACACAACGCATAGCCTTTGATCTTGTCATGTCCCATTTCAAAAACACTAGATATGCTCAACCACTAAAATTGGTGATTCAAGGTAATGTAGGCACCAAAAAATGTTACCTCATATCTTACCTCAAATTTTCACTTCAAACTACATCTGAACAAAATGCCTCCCCACGTCTTCTCCTTTCTCCAACTAGTGTTGCTTCTTTTAACATACATGCATCTACAATACATTCTTCTCTTCAAATACCCATGGGTGAAATGCACCCTCTTGAAGGTCAATCCCTTTCAAAATTTCAAGAAGAACTTTTCCAAAGTTCATTATGTTCTCATAGATGAAATGAGCTTTATTGGCCCAAAAATGTTAACTCAAATTGATGCACGCTTATGTTAAGATGTCCCCTCGCAGTATACAATCCCATTTTGTGGTTGCTCCATAATTCTTCTTGGTGACTTTGGACAATTTCCTCTTGTAAAAGACATCCCCATGTATGCAGGCTCATCCATTGGAATTTATCTTTGGCGTACACTTGATACTTTTATCATGCTCGAAACAATTTTTCGACAACAAGGAAATAGTCCTTCTCAAACTGCCTTGCAGAAAATCTTGCTAAACCTTCGAAATGAAACACCAACTCTTGAATACTTAGCACTCTTTATGCCAAGAAAAAAATCATGCCTTTCACATGTCAAAAATTCTTCATTTGAACAATCTATTCACTTGTATCCCACAAATAGCTTTGTTGCACTACACAACAAACACATGCTGGAACAACTTAATATGCCAATTTCACATCGCTTTGTAGAACAAAGGAACCAAAATTCCCATCAATCCATTAATGACGAACAATAGGCATTAAAGTTCCTTCTTGCTGTTGGTCAACAAGTCATGTTAACTGCTAATTTATGGGTTTGAGTAGGACTTGTTAACGACTCACTTGGAAAAGTCATTCATATTATCTACAAATCAAATGAGCAACCTCCTACCTTGCCATCATTTGTTGTTGTTGAATTCATACATTACAAAGGACCCTTATGGGATGATTCTAATCCTACTTATGTTCCAATATCTACAATAACAAGAGGATCCTGTAGACAAATACCACTTTGAATGGCATGGGGTTTAACAATTCATAAAGCCCAAGGTATGAACCTAAAAAATGTAATAGTAGATATTGGAAACATTGATAGACAATGGCTTACATTCACTGCAATATCAGGAGTTACATCTCTTTCAAGCCGATGCATTTCTCTACCTTTCTCTTTTTCCAAATACTCTCGAATGCAAGGCAATCGATATGTCGAACGTAGGAAACAAGAGGAAAGCTTACTTGCTTCAAAATATTTAAAACCAAATTGTGGTTGAATCTTCACATTGTTTGCAGTATAAATGTATTGTTTTTCTTTGGTCACTTGTTCATGTAAAATATCTACTTTTGTTTCAATAAAGATCCAAGAAAATTTGAAATATTTGGCTTCTAGACTAAACTGTCTCAGCAAACTCAAATAGTAACCGCGAAAGCTTTTAAGTAACCCAGTTATGATATACAATCGATAGCTAAAAAATAATTACTCATTGCACATTTGATATGACAAGATTTTAATGCAAACTCAATACACAAATCAACACATTTAATACATCCATAACCTATAGTCAATATACTACAAATACTAAAGAATAACTCAAAATTGATAAAACAAATTTAATAAAATTTGGGATATGTCGTTCTTCAATACCGGTCAATGGAAATTTCAGAATATGGGTTGCGAGATGACACATGATACTATTAGGTATTATGTGTCATCCTGCAACCCGGTTCTCAAAAATTCAGGATGCATGATGCGGGTGTAGTTTGATTGATTTATTTTGTTGTGTGGTCCCGCAACCCGCAAATTGCAGGATGCAGGTTTTGGGAAATATTGAATACAACTTCATTTGTTTTGTCTTCCTGTATCCCACATCCCAAAATTTTGGAATGTGGGGTGTGGGATGGTTAATAACATTTAAATATCACGTTATGATCTTGCATCCCGCCAGGTTTCCTGATATATCTTTCTTTGTCATTCTTCAATACTGGTCATTGGAAAATTTTCTTTAGGGTTTCAATAATCGACTTCCCACTTGACTAAATAAATATACAACATGAAACAAGGTTTCAATAATTGAAAAAGATAAAGATAAAAATTATTTATTTTCTTACCACATAACTATTCAAGTTAGCATCAGTCTCTACAACCAAGTTGACATAAATCCCAAAGAAAATATTGTATAAGGTTTATAAACAGGCTTAAAAATATTCAATACATCCAAGAAGTAATACTAATTAAATACAAGAACATGTTATCTAACACATCTTATTACAACGGAAACCAGATGAAAACAAACATTGCGAAAAAAATCAAATTTCATATTTCTGCATACAAAGAGGAAGTCGGGAATCATGTTTAATTCGTAACTTTGTTTGCAATAATTCAGTTATTTTTGGCCATTTAGAGGATTTGGGTACAAATCTATATAAATTGTGAGCATTTTTTGGTTTTCTTTCATTTCATATGGGCATCCTTGCTCATGTATTTTTTGCTTGGGTTCAAATCATATCCCCCAAAACTATATTCATTCGTAACAAGAATGAGCGATCCCTTTGAATAATGCTTTAGGATGAGCAAACCATCAGAATTTGTACAGAACATTCAAGTTTGAATCCAGCATTAGACTGAAAGTATGAATACCAATGGCTAAAGAAACTCACTTATGACTTAAACCTTGGCTGTGAAAGGTGTCTATCAAAGTGCTTAAGACCTGGATCCAAAACGTTATATATTTTCTTGTTTTATTTTATTCAATTATCATCTTTCCCTTGTTGGTGTTAATATTGAGGTATGTTCAGTCTCGAAGTAATGGATTTCATTTAAAGCAGAGCCTTTTGGAATTGCTTCTTTAGTGGAATGGTGGATCAAGTCAAGAAGGTGAGTGTTAATTCAAAAATAAGGTGGGTGTTAAATTTGAATTAGGAGATATGTTATATTTGAATCAATAATCGATACTTCAAATTTAATTTTTTTGCTAACTGAAATTAATTTATGACGCAGAAATTATGGAGAACTAACATTAAAACGGGGGATATTTTCTTACTCCAACAAACACCTCTGGGTTCCATGTGAAGCTTCAAAACATTCAATCACAAGGCACCATAGGGAAGTTCTTTAACACCTCTACAACCTTTATTTCATGTAATAATCGAAGCATTTAATTATTGTGGCCTTACATAAGAGATGACTGAATGGAAGAGTGATTTTAAATTAAATTATGGAGTGATTTGTTTATTTTAATTTTTGGATTTTATAGTGAGAGTACCATTATTCAGATTATGAAATTTTCATAACTATGATTTTGATTTTTTTAAAGATTTCTAGCAGCTATAAATAAAAAATGTTTAAAATGGCACATGAATCTTTTCCATGAGAGGTTTAACATTCCTCCTCTGCAATTTTATTCATCTCTGAAAGAACTGAAACCCATTACAATGCAGATCCTCTCCTCTCTTGAAAACTCAACCCCTCTCCCATCTGTGGGGAGCCAATTGATAATGTCTCATACCCCCGAGGCTAATCCATTGGAATAGGATTTGAAACAATTTACAGTAATAATCAAAACTAACAACTAGAGCATGGTACTTCTACCACAGTTTACATATATTTAAATAGACATCATCGAGTTAATGCATGTGCTCAATCTTGATGGCAGCATGACATTTCAGGTTCTGAGTTTGCAGGTCGTGAAAACGACATCTCATGATGTTTCTAGTGGCTCATTTCTGACTAGGCTCGACCACATGTTTGTCTATTGAGTCAACAACGTGTCCTACCCTTTGTGTTCATTCCATGCTCAAAAGCACCTTTCTGCATGGTTTCAGAGCCGGCAAAGGATTTTATATCCTTTCCATGTTCAACCTTCTTCACAGCTCCCTCCTCTTCAGGCAACACTGTTGTATGAGGGGACTTGAAGAAGGGCCACATTTCTTCTAGAAGAAACAAGCCTCTGCAGTGGTGAGGTGGGCTCTCCTACAGGAAATACGGTGGGGTGCACCTTCGATCTCCTCACCACCTCAGACAAAGTTGGCAAGTGGAATTCACAAAGGTGGTGATGAAGACTTTGGACACCCACCCTTCCAGTACAAGCATTCGCTCCTACTGGTCACTGCCAAAAATGGTCACCACGTATCGAGTATTTGGAGGTAGTGATTGCATACGGGGGTTATAGAGGGACCCCCACAGGACATCAAAACCCAAGCACGACGCAGCAGGAGGTATGGCTATCTGAAAATAGGTATATCTCTCAAAGTGCTTCACATCTATCTCCCCATGGATGGTGTTTTCCTGGTGTAAACACCTAGGATGAAGCAGGAATGTAAAGTCATGTTCGCCAACCATCAACACTCCGTGACAGACAAGCTTCTCAAACCAAACATCCTTTGAAATTTTCCAAAAAACTCAAGGCCTTATGCAAATTAATGCTCTAAATTTTCTCCTTAGCACTCACTCATCTCTTGTTCTTCGGTGGTTCAGGAAGGTGGCATTTATATAGGGTGATGAAGATGGAAATGAAGATGACTAATCAACATTAACATATAATCCTTAGTTGGTGATCATAATGGTTACACGAGTGGACACGTGGGTGGAGATTTCCATTTGCTGCTGAGAATCCAATCATGTTGCCTCCTTTGATGTTACGTTGCTGCCCATATGGATCATGACATTTAGGCCTGAAATTATTTTCCCTTTCACTTATGCTGACAGTGGTATTCAACACGGTTTTGTCTAACCACATCCCTTTGCTTCGTGTAAAGGTCAGATTCGCTGCTTCAAAAATCCAAGTTTCATGATCTCTTGCTACTTCTTACGTAAGCCTCATGATGGATCTATGGAGTCGGGAGGGCTGGTGATGCCATGCACATAATTTTCACCTAATGCATGTCACACATAGAGTTGAGCAATATGATTATTTGTCAGATCATACATGAGGATATCCTTTATGCACCAGACCTGACTAGGACACAACCTTTACCAGGTTGAAAAAATTCTAGACCATTGATCTAGACCCATCCTGTATCCATCGTACATGTGTACATGGCTTACTCTTGTTGCTATTTTTAGAAACACTCAGAGGGTTCTAGAATTCCTACCTTGTCCATTCTCTCAGTATTTCGATTCTATACATGCTAGCACTTCATACATTCAATCGGGTTATCGTCAGCTCCATAGCTTGGAAGGAACAAACCTTTTCAACTCCACGTGGACCCTTTGCTTTGCAGTCTAAGAATTTGGTATGTAGCATCCTCAAGCCAGATTCCAACATTAACCACCTACACAGCTTGATTGGGGAGAATCACCATCGATCGTTGATCAGTAAACTACCTTCATTGGGACCATTTCACTTGGGAGACCTTAATACTTCATAAATCTTCCCTCATTCAATCAATTGGGCACCTTCAGATCACGAAATTTACCACATCCGTTGATCAACCCCGACCTAGTGTCACGACCGTTGATCTATGTATCCCCTACCACTTTTTGCGATTCAAAATATCAACTTTATCTATGCTAGTTCAAATCACAGAATTGACTATGACCATAGATCTATATAAGCCTTTATCTTAGCTGTCTGATCCTTTCTCCTTTTAACACATTCCATGATTTGGAAAATTTTCTTCCTCTACGCATGTTTATTGAGCAGAATCATTTAGGGCCATAAATCTGGATTTGCATCAATCTCGACCCTCCAACACTTCTCCTCTTTAACTAACTTTGCGAACCTCAAAATCAAATCCTTCCTCGCATCTCTGAATGGAGGAATTTCTTTCCATTGTTGATCTTCATCAACTTGCATCTGGACCGTCGATCTTATCATTGTTTACCTCCTCTCCACCACTGCACTCTGCGAAGATAGAGTGATCCACCGCTGTAGATCAAACTCATTTTCATCATCCAACAACCTACGATGAAGATCATGCCAACTTGTTAATTTTAAGGGATTTCATGAAATATTCAAAGATACCCATTTCCAAACCCTATGAGCCCATAATTCCAAATTTCAAACATAATGCTAACAGTTGGCTCCATTAGGGATTCTATCCTCCCAGCAAGGTAGCAAAGAACCCCATAACATTTGTCATGGTTTCTTTAATCTAAATTAGTTGAAATTTTGGAATTTATGCATAATTTGTTTTCTTTTAGGTGAGTTGCGAAAGAGAATCTTTTGCAAATATTATTTCATTCCGCATCCCGAATCCCACATCCTACTCCTGAATCCACCATCCCGCAATACAGTTTACGGAAGCTTGAAATTTATTATTTGGAAGTTTTCCATCCCACAACCCGCATCCCAAAATTTTGGAATACAGGTTGCAGAATGACACATAATACTATTAAGTATTATGTGTCATCCTGCAACCCGTATCCCGAAATATCAGGATGCGGGTTTCAGGAAATATTGATTAAAAATTCGTTTCTTTTGTCTTCCCATATGCTGCATCCCAAAATTTTAAAATATGTGGTGTGGGATGGTTAATAACATTTACATATTGTGTTATGATCCCGCATCCCTCCAGTTTTGATCTCGACCGTCCATTTGTTTTACTCCTATGGTCCTAATTTCAACCATGAAAAATCTATATATAGCTTGGTCTTTTACAATTTATTTATCATTTTTTTACTGTTGTGAATTACTGCGGTGCGTGAATTTTCTTTGTGTTTTTACCAGACAACGTCGTCACAGTCTAGTTTGATTAAAGGTTAGTATATTGGTCATCTATTCATTCAATTTATTAATGTACTCAAGCCTGAATCAGTTTTGATTTCACGCTTCCCATTGTTTTTTGTTTTAAACAGAGTTTTTCCAATTTCCAACAATGGTAAGAATTACCCGTTGCAAAAACCTCCAAAAGGATATGTTAACCAAGGAACCAAACTTTCATATTTTCTTAGATACCAGTGGTAGAATCACTGATACCTGCCATATTGAATGGCCTAGGGTTTATGCAATTTTTGACAATGACAATTTTTTGATATCCAAGACAACTAGTTGGCTTACCAAACAATCAAGGATTTTGGACTTCACTCTATTGCTACTAGACCTGCTATCCTCCCCTATAATGACGTAGTCAAATGGATTGTAGAACATGCGAACCCCAAATGCCATTCTTTCAACGATAGTGTGGGGTCACAGCTAGCTAATTTTAGTCTTGAGGTATTTATCAGAGCATATGACCTTAAACCAATAAGACAACCGCTCACCACAGAATTTGCAAAAGACACCAAAACTAGGTTTAATTTCGATGAAATGTTAAAATCTTGGATGCACCAACCTAGTAAATTCTCACAGAGGTCTGACGACATTTACCCTTTTACTTGGTTCAAAGAACCCTATTCCTTATTAGCAGCTATGTTATGCAGATTGTATGGCCTTCCTAATTGTTTAGTGTTCAAGGATGAATGGGATCCATTAGCTCATCATGTTTTAACAACCATCAATTCTTTCCCGTGGGCATCCATCTTGTCGCTAGAACTCAAAAAATCCATCCAAGACTACCAGAAGGCCACTGCTGAAAAGAAACCCAATTTCTTCTTTTCATCCTTCAGTTATGATATATTTTTCACCAAGTTCCAATATCCCAATTTGTGATGGAACTGGACTTTACCTGCTCCCCCAGTGCCCATTTATTATTCAGAATTGTGGGATACTAACTATGCACCCAGGTTCTATGATATATGTGAACACTTCCTTGGAAACATCTATTTTTCAATATTCAATAAGGAAGCTCCCACATTTTCAGCTAAAGCCACAACTTTGATTGCTATAATGGGTGACTGGTATGTTGGTGAGTCTTTTTTGTATAATAGGATTTGGCCCTGGAAACACTGCTCATATGCTACCAAAAATTGTCCCTAATAGATTGGTCCTAGAAGAAGTGGCTTTTCAGATTGTCAATGAAGCAGTTTACAGGAGGCTCATTGGCCCTAAGAAAAAAGCTTGGCCCAAATTCCATTTGAACCTTAGATCGTTGGTTATACCAACTTCAACCTGGGATGCAGTATTGGGTGAACAGATACAATCCTTGAAGGTTGGTTTTTCCACTAAGAGGAAACATGATCCCAAGGGATAGCTCGATGCCCACTTAAACAATACCATATCAAAATTGCTTATGTGCATGAGGAAATTCTCGATGATTCCATTTACCAGGGTGTTAATAAATTTTCTGAAGTCTTGGATAGAGCTAAAACCAAGGATGAACAAGCCCATATCTTGCAATATCAAAAGGAACCGAAAGAGAGGATTCAGAGTTACAGGGTACTGCAAGTTGGCCTCTTGGACAAAATAAGAAAGGACAGAGAAGAAAAGGAGGCCCAAGCAACAAAAAATCAATCAGTGGCAACTCATCCGGATGGAGAAAAGGAAAAAGGTCTAATGGAATACCTTCCATAGGAAACAATTTCCCAGAAGCTCAAATCATTAATACATACCTCAACACAGTCAAAATAGAAGCTGGCAATGATGACCTCTATGCTGGATACTTAGGCAGCTGCAGGTGCTCAAACTATTACTCATATCCCGATGAATGTTGGAGACACTCAACCAACTGATAATCAAGAAATGGATGAAAACAAGCCATTCAAAAGATTGAAGGTGAAAGTTTCTTCCCCCACAACTCCTACTATATATTTGGATGATTTAGACTCAGAAGAAGAAATGATAGCCTCTGCACCTGTCACTGATGAGGTGGGTCGATATTTGCAATCATTCACACATTTGCTCAATAGTGAAGGTAAGAAATTTTTTATCCCTGTCTCTATAGTTTCACAATCTTGTTCTGTTTCTAGCTCCTCATCTTCAACAGTACTCCTTTCATCCATTCAAACTTTGTCTACCTTGCTTGCTGGAGCACGCATATCACCTGCACAGTCTCAATTGTATGAGGCTCTGACCTCCACATCTATATCTGTCACATGTCCTATTGTGCAAACCTCCATGTTACTACCTACCATTTCAAAAGCACCAATTATCAAGATTCCCCTACACCTACCCTCAGTTACTTTGTCAAAATTATTTGGTACTAAAAAGGTTTTGGTGTCTTCCTCACCACTTCCAGCTGTCAATCTCCACTTCCCAGCTTTCAAATATTCAACCCCACTCTTCTCTTCAATCTCTGAAGCAACCCCTGTTCAAAAAATTTCTCCTTTCACAACTAACATTACCATGACCATGCCCTCTCCTATCATTACCCACACATCCTCTTTGGTGTCTATAGTGATTGAGACTTCTATATTCACTGAGCAAAGAGCTAAGCTTAATCAAGACATTGTCACATCTGCTACTATGCAAACCTCCATGTCACTACCTGCTATTTTAGAAGCACCAATTTTCAATATTCCCCTACACCTACCCTTAGTTACTTTGTCAACAACATCTGGAACTGAAAAGGTTTTGGTCTCTTCCTCACCACTTCCAGCTGTCAATCTCCACTTCCCATATTTTGAATCTTCAACCCCACTCTTCTCTTCAATCTCTCAAGTAGCCCTTGTTCAAAACATTTCTCCTTTCACCACTCATATTACCATGACCATTCCCTCTCCTATCATTACCCACACATCCTCTTTCATGTCTATAGTGATTGAGACTTACGCATTCACTAATCCAAGAGCTGATTTTGATGAAGACATTGTCATCTCTCTTAGATATTATTATTATAACAAGTCTGATAAAGCAATCGTCAAAAAGAGAAAAAATACAACTAGGGATCAAAGTGGGATGGACGTATCCATTTCTACCCAAATAGTTTGGACTTAGCAGTCCGATGACCCATAGGTAGATGCAATAGATACAACTGCTGATTTGGGTGCATTCACAGGTGCCAACCTTGATGCTGTTAACACTTTAAATAGAGAGTTTGTTAGGAGGAAAGAAGAGATAACCCAGCTGAAGGAAGATATTGAGAAGACTAAAAGGGAACATGAGGCTCATGTTGCTGATCTTATGAAGACATTTGAGGATAAGTATAATGAACTACAAGTCAAAAGTGCTTCTCTTCAGGTTGACCTACAAAATGAGAAGATTGAATTTTTTTCCTTTACACAGAGGATAGCCTCACTTCAAAAGCAATGTGAAGATGCAACTGCAAGTGCAACTTCCTCTTTGTTCTCGAGGTTTTCACAAGAAGAATTTAAGGAGTTGGCTATCAAGACAAATCAGGAGCATTATGACTTAATAACTAACTTGTTCCACACTTTAAATGATATTTATGAAACCCGTATATCTTTTGGTCAAATGGCTGTTGTACTTGAAGATCAGGTGGAAAACAGGGAGAAAGCTTCCAAGGCTTATGATGAGATTCTAGATTGGCAAAGGTACATGAAGGAAAAGATAAAAAACATTATCATCCTCAGCAAATTTCAGCTAAAGAAAGTCAGAACAGTACTACATTCTTGGCATGATCTTAATGAGATGGTTGAAGAGACTATTAAAAAGGAACAAGCCATGTGTGGAAGAAGATGGTATGCTATTGACAGTATCATGGATATTTTTCTTTTTCCCACAGTAGATATTATTGACAACGACTGTCCTCCAAAATTGCTGATCAAGCAGGTTGAACGCCGATGAGATGAAGTAAGGGAGAAAATCCAAGGGCTCGATCATATTACCATTCAAGACGTGGATCAGTTAATCAGACAACCATGGGCTATTGAGGGCAAGGTCCACATTTACAACCACATCTGGCATAAGTTAGCTAAAAATGAAATAGAGAATTATAAATGTGATGCTCAAGTTGGTTTTGAATCAGCTAACTATCCCAACATTGAGGAATTGTTAGGTATTTTGAATAGATGGTGGGATCTCCTTAGATATTAGTTTCATTTGCACTTTTCGATCCCAATTTTATGGAAATCTACTCTTTGTAATAATTATTGAAAGGGTAGGTTTCACATGTAATAGGGAAAAATATGGACAAGAGACTGGAGATACCTCTGTTTAATTGAGGTTTTATAATTTTTTTATATCTATTTAATATAGTTATGATATTCTATCATATCTCTTATTGTTTATTTGATTAAGTTTCCTTAACGAATTATGATTTTTCATGTTTCAGATGGATCAATACCAATATTACTGTTAGTGTTTTGTGATCAATCAGTGCATTAATATAGTTTATTTTATTAAAATCTTTATCTCTTTCTGCAAATCATTATACAATAAATTCGATAATACATATGTTAATTTTTTAATTGGCATGCTCATTGCAGGTTTACCTTGAATGTGTTAATTTTACGTTGCTGTCAGTTAATTTTTATTAATTGATTGTAAGTTAAAATGATAAGTAAATGATCTGGTTTACATTTCTGTTAATTGGATTAAATGCTTGCTTGTCTTACATGTTAGGTTAATTTGTGAACAAGCCAAATACATATCTTAGGATAGTGTAGGTATATATTATATTTCCTTTTATTTATAGCACTATAGCACTCATGGAGTCATGTAAAAAGTCAATTTATACACTATAGAACTCATGGATTTATAACTTATATTTAATGATTTTAATTACTACATTATATTACTTATCTTATTCTTGTATTTTTTATTTTGAATTTTTTTGGGATAAATTAACTAAATAATTTAATATTTTAATAAATGGTATTAAAGTTAAAGACTAAATTCAATAGAAGTATTGGTACGTTTAATGATAAAAAATAGAGATTCAATCAAAACAATTTGTCAAAATAAGAAAAAGTCGTGAGTCGAGTCAGTAGTACCCACAAAAGTATTATTAAAATGTAATTTCCAATCTCCTAAGGTAAGTCAGAAAGGTTTAGTTGCAGAGAGATTCAATATTTTTACACTCTCGGCGTACCTCTTGGTGCAAATGCTAGTTATAAAAGATAACCTTGAGTGGGTAAGTTCTTGAAGACATGAACTATATGTTGAAAATGGAAGAATGAATCTAGATCATATGTAGTTCAATGGTTGTCAGCACTGTAAATGGTGTAATATTTTGAATTTCTACAAATATTAACAACAAAACAAGATTCATTATTATGATTTTATTGGCTACATCAAAGATTAAAGAGTAAAGTACATTACCTTGGAAACCTAAAATGCATAATTAACCCATTAATTTGACCTTTCACAATGGAGTGCTCCTTCTGTCTATATGAAGGCGTGTTGCATCACCATGTGGTAGTAAGCTAAACTCTAGATCATTTGCACCTAAAATTTAGGAAGTTTTTTTTGGCCAAAATATGGTGGAAATTGTTCAAAAGGTAGTTTTCACTGATTGGAATTGCATAATTTAGGTGTTCAAGGGTAATAGAAAATCTTGAATCCATTTATGGAGTAAAAATTGCAATTTTAACACTAAAAATTCTCATTTTCAACAACAAATTGTGTTGCTGAATTCCAACCAAACTTACCTAAAAAGATGCAAATTACGTGCCATCCATGTTGCAACTTGCATTACAATAAGTGCCATCATCCATGGGCCTTGATTAGTGTATGAAGCATATGGGCCTGTGCTGTAGCTAGGGTTTTCACCCTAGCTTGTGCTAATGAGCACCTACTAAGGAATCTGGATTCCTTAGTAGCAGTTCGATTGATATAAATAAAAAGCAAACTAAACTAAAACAGTAAAAGTAAATGACAGAAAGTAAAAATGACAAGATGTATAAAGAATTTTTGTATTTGTATTACCTCTGATGAAGAGGTTGGTGGAGTCCGTTGCGCTGGTCCGATGTCGGTGGCTTCGAGCTCCGAGCTGGTCCTTCTCCTTCTCCGATGGTGGAAAATAGGCCAAAGATGGGTTCTCAGTAGTGAAAATAGCTTGATGGTAAGCTAGGGTTTCAC
>LPNX010081157.1:208686-226073 GCA_001517045.1 Pseudotsuga menziesii
CCAGTTATTTGTTCCTGTGGATGTCCGGGCTGCGTTGGCGATTGTATTCGGAAGCTATTCAGTTCTATGCTTCCTTGAGTACCCAGTTTCGTTCCAGATCAGTGTACCATTATGAGTGTGACCTTTGTCACTCTGATCCAGCAGCGCATCAGTTCCTTCAGAACCACATTTAGTAGCCCTGCTGCCATTCCAGTGTATCAGTTTTTCAGCTCAGACAGGGTCAGCTCAGCAGTATGCTCCAGATTTGTGTCCCCTCTGGACACTTATGACATATACAGCAGTTCCTATGTATCCTACAGGTCCCTCTTTTCGAGGCTCACAGTTATTTTCATGTATCTTGATACGAGCATGGGTATGCCCGCCTCGTCTATCTATTGAGATCTTTCCTCATCCAGTATTTGAGGACCATTTATATTGTTATGTTATATTCTGATACGAGCATGGGGATGCCCTCCTCGTCCATATTATCAGATGATCCCTCATCCATTATTGAGGTTATGTACTTTTCAGTCCTTGCAGGTGGTTCGAGATCGGTGTCCCGGACTCCAGTTGCTTCCTCAATGACAGAAAGTAAATGACAGAAAGTAAAAATGACAAGATGTATAAAGAATTTTTGTATTTGTATTACCTCTGATGAAGAGGTTGGTGGAGTCCGTTGCGCTGGTCCGATGTCGGTGGCTCCGAGCTCCGAGCTGGTCCTTCTCCTTCTCCGATGGTGGAAAATAGGCCAAAGATGGGTTCTCAGTAGTGAAAATAGCTTGATGGTAAGCTAGGGTTTCACGAGACGTTTTGGCAGAGTAAGGGTGCTATGACTGTGTATGTGAAATGAGGGGTCTCCATCACTTATTTATAGTTTTTTGGTGGTGGAGTATTTGCCCATGGTTTTGGGAAACCATATGGTTTAGGGCAGCTTGTTTAGGGTTTTTGCTGTTTTTAGGGTTTTCCTCCTTTTTCCTCATTATTTTATTCCTTTTCCTCCCCTTTTGGGGATTTTTGCTATTTTTAGAGGAATTTTGGCTATTTTTGGAGGAAAAAGGGGTTTTTTGGCCTTTTGGAGGCTTTTTAGTGGGATTTTCAGGGAAATATGGTAGGCAAATGGACAAATGAGCCATGTAGTGAGGTAGATGAGGTAGTTAACCATTTTTGGGTGTTAACATGTGCCAATGCCTGTACACCAGAATAATCATATTTTAAAGAGAGAGTTCACCAAATCGATGACATTCAAAGTTCCATAATGAACTTAATATGTCAAAATACTACTTAACACAATCTCATTTGAAACTGACAATGAAATTCGTCAATTGGAGCTGACCACCCTCCAAAGCTCGCCCCGCCAAACATGATGTAGAGTGATGGATTGATTGAACACATATGATAAATATAGACTAAACACCATGTGAAACATGATGGAGAGCGACGGATTGATTGAACACATCATAAATCGATAAATCCTCTCGACAATGATTTAACAATCTTAAGACGATATATTATTTACACAAATATGAACTAAGAAAAATATGGTCTTATTTTAAACTAACATATTTACTTAATTTGTGGTTAGATTAGATTAGTAGACATTAAATGGTTGAGAGATAGTTATGGAATGGAAGATAGTTTAGAAATTGTTTTTTGTTACTCATATTTTATTAGTTAAAGGGGTTCAACTTTGAGTTATCTATCACACATTCTTCTTGTAATCTATGAAATGTTGGTTGTCCATTCATAATCTATGAATTATGGATGCATAGCTACTAGTTATCAATTCATCAACTACCATTTATTTTTTATAATTGTGTATTTCAAATTTTGAAGTAGTACCATAAAATCAATCTTGACAGTATACTTCTCATCAAAGCCTTGGTCTACCTCAAATCTCTATCTCAAATCTCAAATAAAAATATCTATCTACGTAAATATATATATATATATGAAATATAAAAAAATTATATAAAACAAAAATAAATTTGTACCAGAAAAGCTTTAAGCTTTACGAGAAATGGAAATGAAGGCGATAAAAGCTTTAGAAAGGGAAATGGAAAATGGAAATTGAGGCGAGCAAGAGTTGACTACAATAAAAATCAATCCATTCCCATGCATAATTGACAAGGAATAAGTGTTTCATGATGACAAAATTGTAAGCATCGAAGTATTTGGAGTATTATATGGGTAACACTCTTATCAATGATAACTAGAAACTACACAAATAAATCTATTTTAGTTTTTAGGCATTCCATAACTATTTTAGTTTTTAACCCAAGGCTTTAGAGGCTTAATAACCTAATGAGATAGTGATCATATCCAATGATAAGGTTGGCTTAAAAAGATATATTCATTTGTTGTACTCTTGGACATTGACCATATTCAAATGATAAGGTTGGCCTAAAAAGATATATTCATTTGTTGCACTCTTGGACTCCTCATTTGGTGCTTTGTTACCCACCCGGTGAAGAGAACTTGCTTAGTCGAACAAGAAAGAAAGAATGGACCATTTCATTTATTGCTCCCTTGGGCTGGCTTAATAAAAAAAAGCATTATTCACATTTGTATGTTTATATTTGGTAAAGTTTTTAGTCTTTTTCTATTTTCAATACTTTATTAATCTTAGGGAATATAAAATCCTATGTTGATCATTATTGACTCAAGGCTAAAATATTGGATTCTATCTAAAATGATTTTATTAGGTAACTTCCTCATCATAAACATGACCTTTATCTTTATCTATGAGATCCACTCCCTTATTTGAGTGTCATATAGATCCATAGATATAACAGTCCCATTTTTATATAGTCCGAGGGTTAAGAAATAAGGAATTTTAGCTAGGATTTTTATTTCCTATTCTAGTAGTCGAGGAATCCATGAAACAATAGTAATTAAGGGAGATACTAGTTCTCAAAGAGTAGACCATCTAAGGCAGGAATGTTTTTAATATATTCGTAAGATTTCTAGATGTTTTAAGCTACAAAGGAACCTTTAGTTTTCACCGTTGTGGGAGTGTTGCTGAGGGACATAAAATTAATCCCTTGTTAATACTTTTCCTCCAAACGGATCTCCAAAATGTGTCATTTTTGAAAGAGACCTTTAATGCCTCTTTTCCTTCCAAACTCTAATTATCCATTTTCCCCAATGATCTTAGGAATACGTGGAGGCTATTATAATTCTCATGCCTACCCATTATCTCATACTGCGGCATTATTCTCAGTTAACTCTATGAAATTGTTGTTTATTCAATTTATTATCACTACAGAAAAATTCACATGACATTTTCTAACTACTAGTATACCTTCATGGAGGGGATCCAACATGAAAAATAATATACATTCGTAGAAACAAAATTTCAGTGCAAATTAGAATTTAGTTACTAAGACCAAAATGATCCATTTTAATTTTTTTTTCTCAATTTTGTGAGCGAGCAACTACCAAAAATATTGAGGTGAGTCTTTTAATGGCAAGGGAATGTAAAAACATTAAAATGCATACCATGGATGCATCAAAGATTAGCCTCAACCTTTAATTCACCTAGATGTAAATTTTGGATTTATCTATAACACCAACTTTTCTCCCACTTGAGATTGGAGCTAGAAACACCATCAATAATTTTAGATAGTGGACTTGGCATGGAAAATTTTAGGAGTAAAATTTATCCCATGGGCTGATTTTTATGTTTTTCTTCTTTCTAAAAAATGGATAAACCTGGTTCCATTTTTTTGTAAATGATTCACCTAAATTCCACACGGATAAAAATATTCTTCTCTAAACATTAATTATCTAAAAACTATGTAAAATCCTTAGAAATTTGAATATCTTTACAAACACATTTCCAAACATTTTATGGTTGGAAATTTAAGAATATTAAAATTCACCAAGATTTCTACCATTTAATAAAATTATAAATGCTTAAAATTTTCACTTGTTCATTATCTCATCTTATGAAGCATAATCTTCCTAAATTGTTAAAAATAAATTATAAAAAATGTATCCTTTTACTAATTGACATGTGATGAAATGCCATTATTAAATCTAGGTCTCTCTTGTTATATGCAATATATTCTAAGGGTTCAACTACCATTGATATTTAAAGGATGCTAACTTAGACAACCATAATAGTTGAATCCCTTTCTCTATGCATTTGAGTAACAGGTCGGGTTTCAAGCCCTGAAGATGGGTTTCTCGGCTCTATGGCTGGCATTGGAAGTGCACAGGATTTGTTAAATCACTAGACCACTATTTACCTGCCAATCGCTCGATGATATCTTCTTTGAATGGACATTGTTATCCTTTTATTCACTTATTTTGGTATGGATATTTCTTTGGCTCACTTTGACACCTTTCATGGCGGTTTGGCACTCTGTGTGGTCATTTGTCTTGTTTCCTCACCACCTTTCTTGGAGGCACGACGTTTTATTTTTACATCATCACCTTTTTGTTGGGTGACATTAACTTCACCATCGACTGACACATCACATGCAGTCTTGTGACTACGCTGGGTCAGCTGCGGGTTTTTTGTTTGAAGACCATCTTGACATCCGTTTCATCCAGATTTTAAGGTACACATTTCTTTGACTGATTTTTTAACTATTTTTGTTATGGGTATTTCGGGAGGTTTTGATACCTACTTGTATTGAGACTTAGCCACCTTTATGGATGCGGTCTACCCCACATGGAGTCCACCCTCTATTATCAAAGGGTTAGTACCAACCATGTAAAAATAAGTGGGAATTTGAGGGTTTTTTTATTTCTGTCATCTCTAGCGACTGGTTTCCTAAGGTTTATGTCTTGTAGTTTGTCTTAGTGGAAGTTGTTTTCTTTTAATTACCTCATGTTAAACCCTTTCCCATGGAATCTATTTTTACGATCATCCAGTCATCTTTTGATTGTTTTTTATGTCTTGGGTCTAGCCTCTGATCGTCTAGGATTTTTAACTTCTCCCATTAACTCACCTGGGGACTGGATCTCCCTGGGTTGATATCCTTTGTATTGGTTTATGGGCGGTCTAGAATCATGTCTGCGGTGTGTGGGAATGGAGGAGTATCTGCCCATCCTCCACATAACCAATCATCCTTTCACTCTCGCCATAAAAAGGTGATCAAATACCTAGACTCTAATTAGCAATATGTTTTGGGTCATGACATTTTACTCAATAAGGTTGAGGTGCTATGCTGCAGAGCCCTCATTGGTAGACTAGAATATTGTTCGTTGTCAAAGGACGAATGGATAGATTGGGCCATCATACACTTGAAGCCCCTTATTAATTATGTTCCTACTATCAACTTTCTAGAAAACAAGTGGCTTGTCTTTGTTTTATTGAGGAAAAGGATGCCAGTAGAATATTGAACACTCTTTGGACCATCCAAAAAGGCTCCTTGGTATTAAGCCGCTGACATTTGGTTTTAATTCGCTCTAGGAAATGGTTATTAAGCATCATCTCTGGGTCCTTTTTCATTCCCTACCATTTCCCCTATAGAACAAAGAGTTTCTCACTAGCCTGCAAAACTCTCTAGGGCGCTCTGTGGCCTTTGAACATGATTTCCACCTTATATTCGACAAGCGCATTGCTAAGGTCCTTGTAGAACTAGATGTCTCTAAGGGTTTAATGGTTGATATTGATATTGTTTGTGGAGACCATGTCATCATCCAAAGGCTTGATTATCTCAATATGCCTTTGCAATGCTTGTACCTTGCTCCTTCATGGTACATTGATCATTCGTGGCTTTGACCTGAGCTCCATGCCCTCTCCTTTATCTACCAAACACCCCTCCCTTTCTTTGGATCACCCTTTCCCTTCACAGGAGGATCAATATGTTGATTCCTCTCCCACCCTCTATGATCACCTTACTAAAGTTGAGCTTATGCATATTGAAGATGTGGAAACTTTATCTTGCCTCCCTTGACCTAACAATTCAGAGGTCACACCCTTATCTCATCCCACCCTGGAGACTCTTTCTCCTCTAGATCCAATACCCTTACCATTTACCTCTTATCCTTAGATTTCTCACCCCATATCTTTTGAAGGTCCTCCTCCCTATACCTTAGAAAACTTCCCCACTCTTCCTAGCAGCACTCTTGTCACCTCCTTTTCTTCCCCTTCCTTTGCTCCTTAACACTCTGTCCCCTCCCCTTCCAGCGCCAAGGAATCCCCTGCCTTCATGGACCCCTCCCTCCTTAAATCCCTCTCCATCTTTACTGATAAGTCACCAATCTGACCTTCCACTCTGCCTTTGGAATCCATCCATTTGGAGAATGTGACCATACAAAAATATTGAAAGGCCATCTCCTCTTCCACAACTTTGGACCCTGGATATTTTGATATATATACTCCCCTCTCTGTGAGGCTTAAGGTAGCTGCAAGATCACCACGGACCTCTCTACACATCTCACCACATGTACTTAGAGAAATGACACCTGAAGAATATATTTTCCAATGAAAATACTCTCCATAAATATCCAAGGTTTTGAGGGGCTCACCACACAAACTCCCTCTGCTCTTTATTTTCTTCCACAAAACTTGACATGATTCTGATTCAAGAAACTATGTGTAGTTTCCCCCATGCTCTCTACCTGTTCTCCAAACTCAAACTAGGATTTAGCTTTCCCCAAGCCTGGCTATCACACACCTCTTTTTTGTTGATGATGTTATCTTATTTGGACTTGGTATTGTGGATGAATAACAAGCCTACAAGGAGGCTCTTGATCTTTTTTTATCTACTACTTGTATGACTGTCAGTCTTGAAAATTCCTCCTTCTTATATAGTGATGTTGATGAGGAGACTAGGATGCACATTTTTTCCATACTTCCTTTTAAAATGGACCCTATTACCACGGGTTTCAAATATTTGGGCTACCATCTCAAACCCCCAGGGTACCACACATCTGATTGGAATTGTTTAGTCTCTATGTTTGAAAAAAGAATCAACAATTGGACCTATATACTTTTGTCACTTGGAGGTAGAGTGATCCTCATAAGATCTATACTCACTGGCCTGGCTGTTTATTGGTTTGCACTGTGTTGAGCTGCAAAAATACCACATTTTATTCATCATTTCACATACTATTTATCACCTTATTCCTATTTTATCATTCCATAAAACCATTAATATTCACCACTTTCATAATAAATATGGGTTTATATTACCATTTTCCAAATCATTTATTTTTGAGTATTTTGAGTGAATTTGTGGTTAATTATTGAGAAAAATAGCATATTTTCATTATGCTTTAAAGTTGGATGAGTTTGATGGTGCTTACAAGTGTATTTGAAGACTTTAACAAGCTCAGAAGTCACCACCTAGCCTTAAATTCGAATTTCATCCTCAAGATGTGGGCTAATTTGAAGGAGAACATCATGGAAATGTGGAGAGAATATCTCATCCAATATTTGTTGGAGGATTTGAAGGGATAGGTTGAGATAAAAGTGGATTTGTTGAGGATTTTGAGGGATAAGTTGAGAGAATAGTTGATCTATAATTATGATTAGTTATCTTGAATTCATGTATAAATAAGAGGGATATCTCCTCATTTTGTTGGAGGCGTCTTTAGTGGTTTGGTAGTAGAGAACTGGTTCATCTTTTAGATGGTCATAGATTTGGTCCTGTTGTAATATATTTCATATTTTAGAATAGATAGTTTGATCTCTTCATATTTTGATGTCTTGGTTATGAATTAGTTGTGTTAATTTTATGTGAGCTCACGAGTTAATGTTGATTGCTTTATATCAGTTTATTTTATGCAATTTCATGTTTTCTGCAATTCGATTTTTTTCATGTCATTTCTTGTTTTTGCAAGCTTAATTCAATTTCACTTGCATGTTAATTTCAGTTACCTAGATTAAGTTAGCAATAATCTGCCCCTGCATATATTTTGTCTGTACCTCACAAGTTTACACTCTCTCTGGGTTGACAATTAAATCGTTAAATATATGTTATAAAATTCTTTATGTGTTTATTTTAATATTATGTCAATGTGTTTTTTTTCTAACGTTTTTAATTGTTTTGCAAAAAAACAAAAATAAATTGGATTCATGCGTCTTTATATAAAGATTGAGAAACAGAGGGAAAGGGTCGACCCTTATGTCACAAGGTTTAGGTTCGACAAATTTTAGGTTTGTATGTATATAATTATTAATTATACCTATATTTTAATTATTTATATTTGTATTAATTTTTATATCTAATTATATTAAACTTTTAAAATTATATTTAAAGTCTAATATAACTATATATACATATAATTAGAAATTAATACATACATATATAAGATAAAAGAGGTGAAAAATAACATCCGTAACTATACAAAGGTGTTGTCCTAGCTTTAGATCCAAATATAAAAATGTGATACATTATTATATATGTGGCTAGTAAAATAATTTAACCCTAATAAATATCATAAAATATGGAGATTGGCAGGTTAACTGAGTTGAAGGTTTTATTGTATAATCGTTCACAGGCATGGTTTATATGAAGATCATAACAAAATTGAAGCAAAAACCAACCTCCCCCACACTGAAGATGTGCCAGGTCCCATTCTTAATTTTTATTTTTGCATAGTGGGACCTAGCACATCTTCAGTGTGGGGGAGGTAGGTGTTTGCTTCAATTTTGTTATGATCTTCATATAAACCATGCCTGTGAATGATTATACAATAAAACCTTCGACTCAGTTAACCCACAAATCTCCATATTTTATGATATTTATTAGGGTTAAATTATTTTACCAGCCACATATATAATAATGTATCACATTTTTATATTTGGATCTAAAGCTACGACAACACCTTTGTATAGTTACAGATGTTATTTTTCACCTCTTTTATCTTATATATGTATGTATTAATTTCTAATTATATGTATATATAGTTATATTAGACTTTAAAATATAATTTTAAAAGTTTAATATAATTAGATATAAAAATTAATACAAATATAAATAATTAAAATATAGGTATAATTAATAATTATATACATACAAACCTAAAAGTTGTCGAACCTGAACCTTGTGACATAAGGGTCGACCATTTTCCCTATATTGCTTACTATTTATATAAAGACGCATGAATCCAATTTCTTTTTGTTTTTTGCAAAACAATTAAAATGTTAGAAAAAAACACATTGACATAATATTAAAATAAACACATAAAATTTTGTTTTTGTAAAATCAAATTTAAAATATATATATACAAAAACACTGCAATAATAGCATTACAAAAATAAAAAATAAAATAAAATTAAAAACTAAAAACATATAAATAAATAAAAAACATTTGGTAACAAATCATAAAATTTTAAATTATAAATGAACTTGGAATATTCTCAATTTTATGATTGTTGTGCTAACTTGTTTTTGCAAGCCACTTAGAAACATGCTTTGACAAGAAGCATTGCAACTTTCAGGTATAAGAGAATTTTTATTTGTTTTCTTTAACTTTTGATTGAGCACATAATTTCATGTATTTTCAATGCTCTAACAAGTTTGTTGTAGGGAAATGCTAACATTTTTCATGTTTAAAGACGAACAAATGGTATGCAGAAATAATTTCCAGAATCGTAGAATATTTTCAGAAAAAATGTTCCATTGACAGTTTGAAGGAGTTGATTTTCCCTTGTGTATGTCATGACATTTGCTGCCACAAATAAGCCTTTCAGAAACCAATTACGCCATGTCATGATTACTTATCCTTATCCTTCTCCTTCCAATCCTATTCTCCATCCATGTTAGAGTCTACTTTTTCACTGCCTTATACATCATAACTTCCCACATGTCTACCTTTTTGAGTTGCACACAATTTCCCCATTTTTAGTTTATCTTTTTCCTTCTGAATAAAACCATTCAGCTTCCTTTCCATGACTACATTACTTTGTTATCCCTACCATAAAAACTATTTTTGACCTTCATATCTTTCATCTATAGTCCTACCACTTATTATGTACAACTCATGTTAACTGATGTGGGATTCCTTAAGGCCCACCTTTCAACAAGTCTTGCCCCATTGACCGCAACACCTTATTGGGATAGAGACGAGAGTTCATTTTTAGTACCTTGAGGCTTGCATGCCTTAATGGAAATTTCTCTCGCTGACAATCATGGGAATACATCAATGTCCCTTGATCATTAGATCTTGCAAGTGGCTCGACATCAGCTCATTTATTCACACTTCGCAAGATGTACTTAGGTACCTTCGCACTCATTGACATAAATGGTGAGATTGCCTTGCATTAGTTAACGACATCCATTAATGGTCGGTAATCCAATGACTTCTTTCCATGTTCGACATCGACACATTTATTCACATGGTAAGAATTGTACCATCGGGTTTTGTAGTAGGTGAAGACTATATACTTTGCTTGACTCCATCAACAGTTTTACAACAACATACTTCAACCATATGAGAGTACCAAAGTTCTATTTTCAGCTCTCATATTTTACTTTATCCAACCAAGCAACTATTCAGTTTCTTTCACTTCACATTCTATTATCCAGCAGCATCAGCCACATTCCTATTGCATAAGTTCATCAACTTTGTTGGGTAAGTGGAGGTATGTTGTTTTCTAATATTTAGCCATTTAATTCCATAAATGCTAGAAAACGAATGAATTTGGAAAATTCCCTCACTACATTCCCTTTCTCCTTTTCATAAACCTAATACATCTTAAGTTGGGGGGGGGGGGACTATTCCTTACCATTTTACATATTCATCATCTAATTTACCCTTAATCAACATGTCTTTTCCAAACTATGATATATATATTGGCATGATTCATAATATGAAGAAAATGATTTCTAATATACATTAATGGTTCATCACCTCTAATGCGTGTATACTTTTAAATATTATGTATTGCAAAAAAAAAAGATGTAAAAAAATGAATGTTGTTAACACAAGAACCAACATTTGTTACACTTATGGTTGTCACACAAGAACCAACCATAAGGAAAATTGCTGCTACTCATGCATGTCAGATCTTGGACTGATTTATTGTTACATACCATCATCATGTGAAGCCTAGCTACAAAGCCAAAAGTTAAAAAGAGAATCAATTCATAGTTGCATGAGGACATGCAAACAGTCAAGTTGGGGGGAATGTTGAGCCGCAAAAGGACCACATTTTATTCATCATTTCACATACTATTTATCACCTTATTCCTATTTTATCCTTCCATAAAACCATTAATATTCACCATTTTATAATAAATATGGGTTTATATTACCATTTTCCAAATCATTTATTTTTGAGTATTTTGAGTGAATTTGTGGTTAATTATTGAGAAAAATAACATATTTTCATTATACTTTAAAGTTGGATGAGTTTGGTGATGCTTACAGGTGTATTTGAAGACTTTAACATGCTCAAAAGTCACCATCTAGCCTCAAATTCGAATTTCATCCTCAATATGTGGGCTAATTTCAAGGAGAAGATCATGGAAATGTGGAGAGAATATCTCATCCAATATTTGTTGGAGGATTTGAAGAGATAAGTTGAGGATTTTGAGGGATAAGTTGAGAGAATAGTGGATCTGTAATTATGATTAGTTTTCTTGAATTCATGTATAAATAGGAGGGCTCTCTCATTTTGTTGGAGGCCTCTCTAGTGATTTGGTAGTAGAGATCTAGTTCATCTTTTAGATAGTCATGGGTTTGATCTTGTTGTAACAGATTTCATATTTTAGATAGATAGTTTGATCTTTTCATATTTTGATGTCTTGGTTATGAATTAGTTGTGTTGATTTTATGTGAGCTCACAAGTTAATGTTGATTGCTTTATATCAGTTTATTTTATGCAATTTCATGTTTTCTGCAATTAGATTTCTTTTCATGTCATTTCTTGTTTTTGCAAGCTTAATTCAATTTTAGTCACCTAGATTAAGTTATCAATACTCTACCCCTGCATATATTTTGTCTGTACCTCACAAGTTTGCGCTCTCTCTGGATTGACAATTAAATCGTTGGATATGTGTTATAAAATTGTTTAATATTTTCCCCAACACACTGGCACCTATTCCTAAATCCATCTTGAATTCTATGAGGCACTGTATATATTCCTTCCTTTGGGGAAGCTCTGATGGTAAGCAGAGAATACATCTGGTGGATTGGCACACCATTGCTGCACCTTATGAATTTGATGGCTGGAGTATCAAACATTTTCAATGGTTTGGAATTGCTCTCAGACTAAAAAGTCCCTCGACAGTACTAAATGGAAAGGGTATTGGAGTTAGATAATTTCACACAAATACCTAAAGAATCATACCGTTGATGTTTGGATTCATTCTCGGCACTTTCCTATTATTGGAACCTCATACATATGGAATAGGTTTATCAGAACATTGTCTTGGATCACCTGTCAACTTGGATGGAAGGCTGGGAATGGTATTCACATCAGGATGGTAATTGATCCCATTGCTAGATTAAATGCTTCCTATTTACTCTCATATGATCTCAGAGACTATCTTGGTGATCTTGGTATTACTTACTATTGCAGCTGCAACTATTTCCCAAATTTTTGAAAATTTTGGACCCTCCTTTTGATTTTGTCTAGCTCAGGTTTGTTGATTTCTTTTGACCTTTGGGAATTTAGATGATTGATTGACTATTTTTCCTGTTGTTTCGGAGGTTAAACGAGCTAGTATTACCGTTGCCCAGCCAAAAGTCTTTCGAACACTTAACATTTTTGATTTTTCGATGATTTTATTTATCGCTGTCGAAAGTCGGTTGAAGAATGAAACGAGGCATTAGTATTCTATGCTGCCGATGTTTCGAAAGGGAAATGATGAAAGTCCTAATGGACATCTCTTATTCTCATCGATCCGTGGCCTTTACCTCCTTTTGGTTTATCGTTTAAACTTTTTGACTATCGATGACTTGGTTTTTCTTTATTTTATTGCTATCGAAATGATTTTTGACATTGATCGGAGGGATTGACCTTTGCATTGCCGACACTGCGGAAACGTTGAGGTTTGGAGTTCCGGCCTTTAGCCTTAAGAGCCTCCAATTGCCAACAGGTTTTAATTTTGTCACAAAACCATAGTAGTTTGTTGTTCACCGTTGCGGCTATCGATTAGACTATTTTCCTGACATTTAGTGTTTTCAACTGCTGACGCATTAGTGGTTAGTGGTTCCGATCTCTGATACACAGCCATCGTGACGTTAATGCTCAGAATCACCGAAACTATGGTAGTGTTTAGCTTTGAAGCACCAACACTGAGGGGATGTTGATGAGTGAATCCCCGATCCGTAGCGTGTAGAGCTTCCGATCGTCGATGGTTTTTCCCACCATTTCTTTTACCAACGGTTATATATAGAGGTGGAGTATTTTTTTTATTATTATCTTTGATTGAAAATAATGCTTTCTCCAGTCCTCGTTGATCGAGTTGTACTAACATTTGCTCAGCTGTCCGGATTTCATTCGATTGGCGTGCTGCCATGGAGGTTTTGAGTCATCCCGCTTACTATACAGCATTTTTCCAGGTAGGCCAACCATGGTTTCTTCTTTTTGATTTTATTGGTCATTTTGAGAACCATGGTCTTCCCTGGTTAGGGTTTCCCATAGATTGTACCATTTTTCGTTACAAAAATATTTATCCTCGCGGTATGCTTATTATCATAAGGTAGAATAGCTAGTTTGATAGTTTTCTTTGGCAGTAGGGGTTTTTGAACCTGTTTTTTTGAGCCGTTATGTTTGTTTTATCCTAGTCCAAAAGATTGAGGGGTTGGTGTAGACAAGCATTACACTATCCGCACCACCCATTTTTGGGTTGTTCATGGTCATCCAGGGGGGTTTAAATTTTCATATGCATTTACCCTATTTTTATGGGACGATGGAGATTTTGATTTTTGATCGAGTTGGGGTTTTCCATGATGAGGATCAATATAGGGTCTAGTGATTTGAGGTTTAGTAGTAGCAGCAATGCGGGTCCACATTTTATTGAGGAGTTAGATTATTTTGAATGTAGTTTGGATTAAATGATGAGTTTTTCTATCAAGGTTGCGTTTTTAGTTGCAGACGGTGGACTTAGAGGATTTTAAGACACAAATTGCAGGAGTATATTTTGCCTTGTCATTTTCTTTTATGCATTAATACTCTGTATTGTTTATTTGTTAGAATGCATATGGAAGAGGTAAATAGGTTGATACCGTTTTTCCTCATTACTAAAACACTTACTAAAAGCTCAAATGGTCTAAGAACATACTGTGTTTATGATAGGGTGACTATTCCAAAGAAAATATGTCCAAAAGACAAAAGAAGAAGGTTCCTATTGCCGAAGGAGAACCAGAGGTTGAAATCATCACCAAGATTGAATACATATATGAATATACCAAGGCTACCAGCGGGGTCGAACCAGATAACAAATGGGGTGAAATATACAGGATGATTGCAAATCAGAATTGGCCTGATGCATGATTTGAAGAGTTGACTATTCATGCAAACATTGAGAAATTGGCTCTTATGAAAGTAGACACAAGACCTGAGTTGTTCCCATGCTCAGAGTTGATTAGCTGGATTTTGCCTCGGGAAAAAGTAACTACGATGATCCTTGAAAATATTGCCAAATAGGGATATGCTGCATACAGCACTGCTTATGTCTCCATGGCATATCATCTGCCTCCTACTCAAATTTACTTAACTAAAAGCTGATTGAAAGAGACAGATTTGGACCTGGTAGAAATAGTTAAAAGAATGATGATACTAGGGAAAAAATTTCGAACCAAGCCCTCAGGAGAATATGATACATCCACTCTTCAGAATCCCTATAGATTTATTGCACTGATGCTGAATAGAATTTTTGGGAGAGCTCACAGAAAAAGATTCAAATGGTGATGGATACCAATTATTTTCTATGTGGCCACTCAAGGAACTATATTCAATTGGGAACACATATCCAATAGCCTCTCAACATGCATATCTTCAGCTTTGGGAGGGGTGTCACAGAAGAAGTCAGAGTTCTACATGAGCTCTATCTTAGTGGACTGTATACTATGTACCCAGTCTTTTCCCACCTTGAGGTGTAATTGGGATAGGGATAGGACCCTTGTATATACGGCATATAAATTATTTTGGGCACACAAATACTATAGCTACTACAGAGAAATATGTGAACACTTCATCATGTATTTGTGCACTCTAATTTTCTTGACAGAATGTAAATGCATGTATGAAGAAGCGTTCAAAGTTATTGAAGAATATGGAAGTTATTATTTGACTGAGGAAGGAATGTATACCAGGATGTATGGTGTCTCCAGGGCACCTTCTCTGCTCCCTAAATATGCCAATGATTATGTGCTACATAAAGAAGCAGTAAGGCAGGTATACATTGATGGTGTGGGAAGGCGGAATATTCTACCATACCTTTCTGGCTGGGGAGTTATAAGTTTTCAAAGGTAAAACAGACTGCAAAATTTGTGTAGGAGCTGGAGCACTTCTGTTTTGGTGAGATGAACTTTCACAAGAATGACTCCCAAAATAAGGTTGTAGATCACTGCAGGGAGGCAAATATTCATTTTGAATACACCAATTTCTGGGACAAGGATGAGGAAATATTTAGAAATGCAAGGAACATGACTGCTTTAAAGAAGATATTTAAATAGAAAATCACTACTGTAGGCAGAAAATGAAAAACTGCATAGAAGACTAAGACAACTGAAGAAAAAGAGACCAGAAAGAGGGAAGAAGATGCTAGAAGGCTAGCACAAGAGGCAAAGAGATGGATGAATAATGAAGAAGAAGAAATAAAGAGAGCCGCAGTGGAAGCAACAAATAAGGAAGAAGAAGAAAGAAAGAGAGCTGTAGAGGAAGCAACAAAAAAGGAAGAAGAGGAAAGAAAGAGAAAGGAATAAGCATAGATAAAGAAACGACAAGAAGAAAGTGAAGGTATGAGATTAATAGGATCTAAAAAATACCAATAGTCTACTGAACAGGTGGATACACAAGGGGAACATGATCATACAGACCAAGGGCATGGACGAGATAATCCTGATCCCTAGGAGCTTGTTGCAACTTCTGGCAGCACTCAAGGGCAAGTTGTGTTTTCTGGGATGAATTTGATACCTTTCATGCAGAAAGAAGGGGAAGAGGTCCCTTATTTCAGCACCATTTTCTATGACAAGGAAAATAAAAGGATTGTTAAAAAGACCGAAAAAAAGGTTGAAACAGGAGGACAATCAGGAAAAATGATAACTGACAAGACTTTGGTGTATGGGATAGATGCAGATCCAAGATTAACAGCAAGAGCTGGGGTGGCGTTAACCCAAGCTATTGAAGATAATGTAGATAGGCTGATGACGAATCTCGAGCAGTCAAGAAAGAATGCAGCTCAATTGAAAGAAACACTAAAGAAAGAGAGGGATGAAGGTCATTAGTTGAAGAGGAAATATGAGGACATGCAGAATGAAGTGAGGACATCAAAGATAGAACTCCAGACTCTGGAAGCAAATAAGATGGCCTTAGAAGTTTCCATAGAGAAAACAGAAAAGGATGCTCAGAACAACTTAGCAGAATTAGAGAGGTTACAGCTAAAGTATAAAGTGCTAAAAACTGAGAAAAATGACCTTCAGGTGTCCTATGAAACTCTAAGTGCAGAAAAGGTCCAGTTGCAAAATAAGGTCATTGAGTTAGAATCAGAGAAGGCTTCCACTAAAGAAAAGGAGAAACAGTATCAAATGCAGGTAGCAGTTTTGGAGGGACAAAATGCTTCATTGATAGCATCACTAAAAGATGCTAGGGAAGCGAAGACAGATGTCCAGCCTTTGAAGGAACATGTTCTATCTCAAAGAAGGAATATCCACCAACTACAAATGCGCATTGGGGAAGAAAGGTGTAAGATTTTTCAAATAGATAGCGGACTGGAAGAGATTTTGGATACTACGTCTTATTTTTTGGATAGATCTCAAGATATTTTGGAGATTTTGACAGGAAGAATAGTGTGGATAGAGACAAATGAGGAACCTCCTGTGGAGCTACTAGTTAAGGATTGGCAAAGTTTAAAGCAGGATTATGATTTATTGGAGTTTGCAATCAATATTGAGGAAGAATTCAAGAAAATTGTAAAGAAAACAAAGGGATTATGTGCTGAATACTATAGAAGAGTGTTGGTCACATACAATAGATGCCAGGTTTCTACAAAAAAAAGATTGGATTGCATACCAGAACATGAGCCATTCATAGAACATCTACAAAACAGGTATCAGGAAGATGAGCAAGATATCCTACAAGTCAAGGATCTAGATGAACATATTATGAAGAATGTAGTGGCTCATGCAACATTAAGTATCCACTTACTAGAAGAACAGCTGCGCTTGAGTCCGACGAGAATAGAAGTAGTTAAGAATCAGGCTGCTAAGTATGAGATAAATATCCATTTTCTTGAACCCTCCGATTTTGAAGGCATAGCAGCAGAGGCCCAGGC
>LPNX010081157.1:226081-246311 GCA_001517045.1 Pseudotsuga menziesii
TTACTACAAGACACAATTTTGGGATTGAAAGGTTGGGGAAGCCCAAAAGTCATTGGGGGGCAGCCCAAGGGTTTTGCTTTTTTATATAAACATAGGAGAGTTAGATGTAGAAGGGGACTTATTTCTGAAGCAATTTTTGAGAGTATATTGTAAGAATAACTACTTCCTTTTGCAATAAAGAATTACAAGTTTTTGCTGGAGAAAGTTTGGTGGAATGTTTCAAATGCTTTGCTATGGATCAATTGAATGTGAAGTATTTCATTTTCAGCTTATGTCCATTAACTATGAGATCATTCTAACTCATTGCATTTCTGTTTATGTTATGAATGTGTTATAGTTTATTCTATGAAATTTCCACTGTGAGTAATGAAGGTTGTCATAAACAAAAATCTATCTTGTTGTTCATATTTTTATTAATGTTCATGTGTTTTGTAATAAGTAACAACTATCTGCAATTTTCCTTAATACATGCAAAGAAATACATTACTCATTGATAACTGATAATTTTTGCTCCCTGGGGATAGGTTAGTTAGTTGTAGTTATTTTCTGGTTGTTTGTGATTTAGATGTGAGAGAGGTAAGAACCTGCGCTTCACATTGTGACACTACTTGTTATCTCTATCAATCTGCATTTTTAGATAGGCACTTGCACATCATAACTTAAACACAAAAAACTAAAAATATATATGCTGGACCAGGCCGTAACCGGTAAAACCTTTTAATTTGTTACTTGACCTACGGTAGTTGGACCGTAAAACGGACGGATTTCCCATACCAAACAGTAATGGGCTAGTTGGGAACATTTATTGGGGAGAATCCCTAACTGTTGTTACCTACAATTTCCCAGGCCTCAACACTTACCTTGCACAGGCATGGAACTTAGATTATGGGGCTGATAATCATGAGTATTGATATACTTCCTTTGATTTAAATTTTGGAGGTATATGGAAGAAACAATGGATAGAATATGTTAATGTATTGACACATGGAGGCATCATACTTAAATCATCGGTTGACACACTTCTCTGGATGCATAACCCGAGAAATGATATGGTTACTGTAAATATGGCTTATGATCTCATTGTGTCATCTAGCCTGCGTCTAACACAACACAGACTACACTCACAGCTCTAGTATTTCAACATTCCCTAGAAAATCAAATGCTTTGTATGGCTAGTTATTGAAAACAAGGTTAATACCTGGGATAATCTTATTAAAAAAGGCTAGAATGGACCCAACAGGTGTTGTCTCTGTAAATTCCATGAAGCATAAGTCAGACACCTCTTTGTTGATTGTGTATTTGCATGAGAGACCTTCAACTTTCTCCATAGGAACTTTAACTGCTCATTGATATGGACAAACATCTCAGTGCTGGAAAATATTGAAAATTGGCTCAATAGAAATGGTGATCTTCTATATCTCCCTTTATTTTTCATCTAGAACCTGTGGAAGACTCATAATTTCTCTATCTTCGAAGCTAAAAAACCCGATATAAGCAGATTGGGTCATTATATCATGCAACAAGTCAATTCCTATCATGTGCCACATAACAGAAAATCCAGAATCATGAACATTGGAAGTTCCCCTGTCCTTACTTATCCTACATGGTTCTTTGATGGTGCTGCTGCAAATCAAAATGGGGGTGCTGGTATTTTCTTTCTGATCAGTCAAACACATTATTTCTACATCATGTTGGGCTGTGGTAAGAGTACCAACACAAGAGCGAAGCTATTGGCCCTTTGGGCTCTTCTGTACTTCTCAAAAGAAATTGGGCTCCCTATGCTACATATATATGGGGACTCATCAATAATTATCAATTGGGAAAATGACATATCTACTCTCACTACTCTAGATCTGGAGGCATGGTGTGATAACATTAAAGAACTTACAACTCTCTTCTCCTCTATTGATTTCCAACATGTCTACAGAGAATATAATGATAGGGCATATATCTTATCCAAAGAAGCACTCCAATTGGCAACACGCCTATTATCCTTCACTAAATATTATGAAGGTATAGTCATTGGGGAAGCATCTATTCAATTATTTTGAAGAGCTTATGCTCCTTTTTTTCCTACTCCACAAACCTTTGGGTTTCTTTGAGTATGGTATTATCACTTTCCTGTTTGGTTATCTTTTTGATGCCTTTAAATAACTCCACTATGTGTATTGATTTAGTTGACTTCCCGAATCCTTCCTTGGATAATATTTATGGTCTCTCTTTATCTTCACTTTGAACATGTATGGACAGTGAGCCCTCTTCTAGAGTGAACTAGATTGAAGAGTGACTCATTTTTTGCCATTGTGTTGGTATGCTCATGTTAGTATCATGTTATGTTTTGATACTCTAACTATGAATGATATTTATATCATGACAATGTAATCTTGTTACCTTTGATTCACTTATAAATAACAAGGAACAAATATTTTTCTTCTGGAAAAATTATAGTTGCATCTAGAAAGTTCTATTCCTTTTGATTTCCATATATCAATTAAAATGCATGAATAAGGTTTAAAAAAATACATTTTAAACAACCTGACATGCGGTAGGGTCCAAACCACTAGGCCATTAATTTTTCCAAAGAAAAAAAAGAAAAAGAAAAAAAGAAGAAAATAAAAGCCACTCCACTTGGTCATATGCTTTTGCAAAATAATTTTTTATGAAGTGATATGCTAGTGTGGGAGCTAAGTGCATTTTGTGCCTTCTTAGGAAACAATGACATTATCTATAATAAAGTATATCTAAATAAAAAATAAAGTTAATTCCCTTACGACACACAATTTTGTGTAAATGTGTAAAGGGGTGTAAATTTTGTGTAAAGGGGTGTTGTTTCCTAACCTCATAGGAATGGAAGATTAAGAGCATGTGTCATATTTTTTCATAACATTAATTGGTGACCACTAACCTCTATTAACTTGATTAGTCAAACATTATCTATATTGATTCCTTTTCTACAAATATATATTTAAAAATGTAATTTTGTCTCATGCTTGCACCCTTCCTTAAATAAACATGTAGTTACCCATGATTTCCCTTCAAGAAAGGCATGAGTAAATTTTAAAAAGGGGGAAAATATATAAATGTGCATTAATTATGCACTCTCGAGTGGGGTTTAAAGGAATTTTCCACATATGCATCTCTAATTCTTGTTACCAATGAACTCAACCAACTCTTAATGGTATAATATGAGTTTAAAAGAAGGAAATGGGAAAACTCACCAATTCGGCACTAGATTATGTAGGGGACATTACCTTATATATTCTATCCCTATATTTTTATGGTCATTCCCTTTTGGAGTAACCTGTGGTATTATAACTAATTATCTTTCTAATAATTTGGAGTTAAATCCTCATTGGTTTCCCCATTCACATATAGAGGGGGGTTCTAAATTATATTTAGGATGAATAAGTAATATAGGTAGGATGCATCTAGATCTTGGTGATGATTGTGTCATCAGTGAATTATCCGATAGCATTGTATTTGTTTTTCATTATAAATAAAGTATGAATATATCTCTTCTTTTTCTCCCCTTTGACTTGCCCTCGTTCTAAAATTTGGTTGTAAAATGTTGAATTGTTTGTAGTTTACTGTTTAAATGGTCATGGAACTAAATCCTTAATTAGTGGGTAAGAATCAATGCATAAATGAATTCATATCCATATTTCATTTACATTATCATAATTTGAGAAGGATTTGGGGAAGGTTTCCTTTTATTTTTTGTGTAGGCCATTGAAGAAAATATTGAAATAACAAAATAATGACATATTTGGCTTTGCATATAACAAAATTGTGAAAGAAAACCATATCAATGCATGTTCTATTTTGTACTCTTTCCCTTAGGTTTATAAGTAACTTATTTATGCTAGAACTAAGATTGTTATCTCCTTTCTATTATGTCAATGGTATGAACCTAGATATTAGTGATTTTTCTCTCTAATATAATTGACAGAGATACTGGGGATGAGCTTTGTGAGCTATTCCTATTAGGGTTTAATCTCTTTATTTTCCAATTTTTAAAAGTTGATTTGGTCAACAAGCTATAGTTTTTTCTTTCTTTTCTTACTGTAAGACATATCCTCGAAGGTTTAGGCCTCCTAAGGCAAATTTTCCCTTTATTTGGCTGCACATGCCTATTTATGGTGATAAGAGTGGGTACCTATGCATTTAATTCACTAAAATTATGGGTACACACTCTATTATGTAAATAAATATATGGGCATGTTCTTGATTCATTTTGGAAATGAGTGGGTATGCCTATAGGGTTCTAGATTATCATGATTCTTGATTTCCTTATTTTCTTATGTTTTCTAGATTCTATTAGTATTTATTTTATGGAACATGTTTATGAAGATCTTTAGTAAGTACTCATTCTTGAGGGAGTTGACAAATTTCTCCCTAGTCGCTTTTGTACATACAATTCAAAATATTTTGCATGTTGCACACATCATAGTATACCACATATGTTTGAAATGGGGAAGGGAATTCAATAGTGAAAACATATTCTCCTCACTTCAAAATTATTTATTATTGAATGTACATTCATTACTGTTGGGAATATTTTGAAGGTTCCTTCATTCCTATGGAGTGTCATAAATGATTTTGGAAAAATTGTCCATCATCTAATTCATATGCTACTCTATGAATCCCTATAGAAACAAATTGATAGTATATCCTATTTCATCCTATTTCTTTTTTTTCCACAATTGGAGTTTTTTGGGAGTGGAAAGGGAAATATTTAATGAGTCTATTAGTTCAAGACCCGAATCCATGTAGTAAATCTTACAAATGACATGCATAATAAAACAACAAAGAGAAAATTGATTTGATACTACTGATCTAGATTGCATAGAGAACATAATGGAAGAACATGAAGTATTAGAAAGGTAACATAAAGAGAATTTTGGAGCACAATATTTCAGTTAAAGATACATCATATTAATCAATAAGTTGGTGGAAAAAATGGTAATGTAGATAACAATACAAAGTATTAGAATTGTGGCAATTCATCTCTTAAAACAAGTATGATGACTATCCTCATTCACAACAATATCACAATAAGAGGCTGAAATTGAATCTTCTTATAATTCCAAGGAACCCCAAGACTAGAAACCCTAACCCATGCACAATTAGGATTGAGGGGAAATGTTTAGTTAGATGAATTTGAGCTATATGATAAAAAGTGTTTGGTGTGGAAACCATAATATTTGGCTTGGTGTTCCATGAATATGAACATTGTGATAGAAAAGGAAATGATGCTGAATAGTATGATGGCTATAAGGTTCTCTTGACACCTTCCACATATGATTTTTTCTATTTCCTTACTACACTAAGGGGACACACACACAAAAGGAATAACCTTGTGGAAAAATATTTGAGCACTCCCCCATGATTCATGGATATTAAATAAGGAATACCCTCTTCCTTGATTACATAGCTTAAAATTGAGGGGCTCAACAGAGTTGAACCCATGAATTCCCCAAAATTGGGGGAGAGATCTCTTGTCTCAAGCATCCCTCAACTTCCTATTCTAATAAATATTTCCTATTATTGAATGCTACATGGACAGCATATCCCTTCATTTTAAGTATCCAAATCTAGATCCCGTGGGTATGAAACCCTTGAAACCATTAAATTCAATTCTAGGTTATCATTTGTTTGGTGGAAAATATAGGCCCATGAATTATTTGACTCAAAATAGCTAACAAAAAAGGATGAATTCAATTTAATTGTTCTAATTAGATTCATTGCAAGTAAAAAAAAAGTTCTACACATTTTTCATGATGTAGTGGGCTTGTGTGATGGTCACACACTCATAGCATGTTGATTATTGAATTAACAATTATTTTGATGAATGTTGTAGAAGAAATAATTTGTTTTTTCGGAATCCAATGAGGAATTCAAATGAGTTGCTAGTTGGGTTGGATTTCCTAAAATATGGAAACCAAAGATAAGATTTTGAATAAGTAGCTATCTAAAAAAGAGGATTCAAATTCCTAACCATTTGCAAACTGTATATTTCATGATTTCATTTTCAAGGGAAATGGAATGAATCTAGTACAATAAGATTAAATAACAACCTTATAGTTTTATGTATCCATTTGTAGATAAATAACGCATAGGGTTCTCAATATATTAGCCTAAGTAGGAATCTTCAAATCCATCAAAAGAAATCAAATTAACTATGTTATATATTGATGAGATTTGTTAAATAGAATCCAAAACTCAACATGTATGCACTCCCACATCTCTGTTGGTTTGAATATTTAAATATTACATCTACAATGAATTTATACATGTATATACATTTTAGATCTAGATATTAAATCTAAATATATATAATATATTTTTAACAAATATATATGTATGTAATTTTTAGTTCTAAAATTAGACAAAGATATGCTTGAACTTGTGGAATTTTTGGATGCAACTAAATTTTTAGAATATTGATCATATTTATGCCATAACATTTTATTTACACAAACATTTCATAAAGATATTATATGTTGCACTACTAGACACTAACCTATACACGCTATAAAAAACACAATCCATCATCATTACATTGAGACCTTGAAAATTTGCACTAATTCTTGCCAAACTGATTTTGAGGTATGGTCACTTACATAATTTTAGAATGAATTCAAAATACTATTTTTATTATGAAAAAATGGTGTTGCACTAGTACTATTTGTTATCTACATGTTTGCCAAATTTTGTATATTGGTTCCATCGTTTAGGAACTCAAAGGATGAACTAACATGGACATAAATGTTATCATTTTTCTAAAACAATAAAATGTCAATGTTGGAAAAAATAAAAATTGAGATAGTTGTGAACATTTTCAATATATAAAATTTATATATTTATAAAGGTTATTCAATTTTATATGTTTCATGTTTTCTACTAGAAGCAAGATTCATTATGTATATGTCAAAATACCCATGTAATATGAAGGATGCCCATTTTTTAATCATATTGCATATAACGTGTAGAAAGAGACCATCATTCACCCTACTAATATATTTAGACTAAGTAGATATATTTCTATATATTTCAAGTGATTTCAAATTTAGGAAAGCCTATTAGGATCTTAGGTTACAACTAGGATTTGATACCATATGTGATCACCACCATAGCCTATATATCAAATTGATATTCAAATATTAATACTAAAATATAATATCAACATCTATGTGAGAATTTGTAAATAAATAATGAATATAGATATTAAATATCTACATGCAACCAAAAAGGAATAGAGGATTGAAAGCTTATACAAGGTTAGATGAGAAAATATTTGACTTATAGAATATCCTCAATAATCAACATCCTTTAGCTCCAAGATAAAAAATAGTTTGCAACAATAATTAGTATGGGAAACAACATTTGAAAGACGATTCTCCTCCCAATCAAACCTATTAACAAAGACTAAGCTCCCCTCATCTTTCAAACTATAAATTATGTCATCTCTACCTTCCAACATGGAGGCCATGCCCCAATATTTACTTATTATTATTTTATCATTATTGTTATTAATATAATATTTTTTCATTATGATATCCTTATCATTAAATTTTTTTTTCATACTATTTCATTATTATAATTATTATTATTATTATAATTATTGTGGAACATTACAATTCTTGAGTATCTTGATTGCACGTGTGAGACTTTTAATTGTAAGGTTAGAAATTATATTAAACATTAAAATAATGTACAATTCTAAGAAGTATCAAAATAGTAACATTGTTTGTCGAGATGGCAATGTTTGGAATTCTTTGTCTACTATGAAATTGTATTTGAAGGAAATCTAGGAGCTTGAGTTTTGACATTCTGAAGAAATTTATCAAAAAATCCCACCATATGGTGATGGTTGCAACCAAACTAGAAATTTTTTTATTGTATGAACTAGAAACAAACATAAACTTGACACCTAAGATTTTTTTTTCAAAACTATCCATCATTAGAGATAAACATAAGATGAGATACATGGTGACCAATACCTAGAACCTCATTCTTGATAGGTTGTTGAGTGTCATGTTGATAAGCACATGGGAATTGATAGAATGCTATCTACAGGGACAAAGAGTAAGTAGGGGATGCTCTAATGAATGACCTTCCTATTAAATCATTAGCCAAGGAATCAAAATTTTCATTGATTATTTCATCTTCCTACACTTGCTTGTGATCCAACCTCCACATACCTTCTTCCAGACTAGTCGGTCGAGCCACTAGGGAGGTACCATGGTGATCATGCTGGATCTTTCAGTTTACAAAATAATCCATCACCATATTGAGTAGAGCCTTCATGTTACACAACATGATTAGAGTGTGTAACAACATGATTAGAGTGCAGGTATTGTTGATGATACTCCATGAGAAACAACGAGTTGTCATTCCCCCCCAACCAGTTCGTCATGTGGGAAATGACTCATATATTTTCCCCACTAGTAAGCCATGCAATGGTACATGGATCATACACTGATGAACCATGCAGTGTTACATTGCTTAGATAATCCATGCAGTGATACATGGATCAGATAAGTCATGTAGTAATACCTAACTAAGATACTGGTAATTCATGGTACATGAATCAGATAGCGAAGGGATGGAGTATCTCTTGCGGAGTGCACCCACATGAGAAGATACATAGTCAATACCTCAGATGACTATCATACAATAGTCAAGGTATTCGAGACTATCAGTGACTATCAGATACTCAAGTGAACAATCAAACCTCTTGGAAATGTTAGATATCCATACACTTGGCTAGTGGGGTAGAACGAGACAATGAAGAAGAAAGAAGCCACTTTGGAAGTGGTTAGGTCTTAGAGACATCAAAAAAGATGGAGGCCCATAGAGAAATTCTATAGACCAATGAATATTCTAGAATTCAACAGGAAGAAGTCAACCGAAAGAAAAGAATAAAAGGAAGAATAATAATAGTCCCAAAGAACATTGAAGAAGATATTCCATATGACAAGCAATTTTAAAGATCGTGTAATTAGAATACATTCCTCGCTAAGAGGGAGCGTTGATGTTTATGTAGCATCAAAATATTTTCTTAAGAAGTCCCATATAAAGTGGAAAGAAATGAATAGCACAATAAATCCAATGAAATGGGTAAATTGACCCTAGAGGAAAAATGACTAGTCAACTTAAAAGGTAAATTAAAGAATAAATATAAGTCAATTTGACCTAACTGTGGAAAATTCTAGTGAAAAGAAGAATATGAATAAAGTGTTTCCACACTTTATTTTATCATCAAGCAAGAATCTCTCTCTCTCTCTCTCAAGTAGTGCACACTTATCTAGGAGGGCAAGTGAAGAACACACTAAGCATAATCTTTGGGGGTATCTTACTACCTCTCTCTTTCTTTGGCTGCACTTACTCATAGGTAATTTTGTACTTTTCTTGTATATCATTATTCTATCTCTGTAACTGCATTGGGAATCATATTTGACATTGTATATTGTTAAAGAATCTTATTTAGAGAAGTTGTTGGGTTTTACCTATGAGAGGGTTTTCCTAGGATAAACATTGTTTCTATTGTGGATGTTTTTATTTTAGTGATCCTTATATGCACGCAGTTTATGTTTGTGTGATAGAAAAGTGCTAAAAAATTTAAAACATCTAACTTCTAATAAAATTCAACATGTATAACAAGTTTCTCGAGTATTTCTAGAGCATGAATTTTGAATCATTCCACCTAAATGAAGAGTATAACTAGCCCAATGAAATGGGTAAATTGACCCTAGAAGGAAAAATGACAAGTCACCATAAAAGATAAATTAACAAATAAATATAATTCAATTTGACCTAACTATGGAAACTTCTAGTGAAAATAAGAATATAAATAAAGCATTTCCACACTTTATTTTATCATCAAGCAAGCATATCTCTCTCTCACAAGTAGTGCATGCTTCTCTAGGAGGACAAGTGAGCAACATAAGAAGCATAATATTTGGGGATATATTGCTACCTCTCTCTCTCTCTCTTTGGGTGCACCTACTTAGAGGTAATTTTGGACTTTTATTATATATCATTGTTTTGTCTCTGTAACTGCATCGAGCATTAGATTTGAAATTGTATCTTGTTGTAGAATCTTATATAGAGAAGTTGTTGGGTTTTTCCTAGGGTAAACATTGTGTCTACCATGGATGTTTTTATTTTAGTGATCCTTATATGCATGCATTATATGTATATGTGATAGGAAAGTGTTTAAAATTTAAAAACATCTAACTTCTAATAAAATTCAACATATATAATGGGTTTCTTGAGTCTTGATATGGCATGAGTTTTGAATAATTACACATAATTCCTCTATCAACTTATTTGGATCTTTTCAACTTCTTAATCTACGTAGATGATGCTCCATCCTAGAGGTTGTTGGACTCATGATTGATGTTAGACCAAAACCCGTAGGTCTTAATCTCTGCCACAATCACTAGAGTTAGGATCTCGGGAGGCGATAAGTCCATGTCATGAAACTCATGGGGAGTTCTGAACCTAATGCCCAACAATCCCCCCCCCCCCCCCCCCAACGTGAGTCGGGTGAGTTTTGAACCCTTTACCTATCGCTCTAATACCATTTGTTGAACTCACGATTTTTCGTTAGACCAAAAATCACAAGTATTGATCTCCGCTACAATCACCAGAGTTAGGATCTCGGGAGGCGATTAGACCATGTCACGAAAATCATGGGGAGAATTAAACCCAATGTCCAACAGAGGTGCAATCTATATCCCTTGGCTTCACCTGCTGCTTGAAAAACCCCTTAGTATTTTCCATGTTCCTTGTAGCATGATGCATATGGGTTTACCGGGGCCCATCAACAACCTTCTTCTACGCAACCTTGTGGTGCACCAGTTTTGAAAAGAGGATAGCACCAGTTTTGAAGCACCTTAGGTTTGGCGCATGCTAGCATGTATGGTATTCCCCACCAACTACTCAAATAACTATGTATGATCACTTTGCGTTGCCAGAGACACAACACATCCACTGTGGGGAAACCTGTGAGCCTTTTATTTATAGGTGTCAAATCCCTTCTTAAAGTGATCCAAAGGGTTAATGTTATAGTTGGATATTCCACACTTGGTAGATCATGTTTTATGGCCTATCCCTGTCCCTATGCAGAATCCTTGTACCCCCTTTTCTCAGTGTTACTTTGATGCTCCAGAGAATCCCTTTTAAAATTTGTTTTTATGGGTATACTGTTGGGCCCAAAAATGGCCCCATTTTGACCACCCTTATCCATCTCTTTTTGCCTCATCCTACGCTATTATGCATGCTAAACAGATTTTTTTCCCTCACTTGGCCCCTCAAGTCATAAAGGTATGGTTAATTATTGTCTTATTTTATTAATGCTTAGGGTTGTGGTAATCAGGACACTACATCTTAAATAATGCTAACATATGATGGTTTTATAAAGATATTTCGAGATATAGAGAATACAGGTGTAGCGGGCCGAACATGCCAAAGGAGGGATGTACATTCATTGCTAAAGCTGATCGCCATCCACTCCATTGTTTCCCAAAGAATGCGGTCCCCGTCTATTAATCCGTGCGAGCTATACAAGGGTAGCTGCAACAGATTGCGACAGATTTGGAGGAAACAATGCTGCGCTTCTCAAAAGTAGCTGTAATCCACGAAATATCTTCTCAATCAATCATGATTATTATTTCTGGCTCAAATAACAACTTCTCTATATATTCTACTCTCATCTTGCCATGAGTGTAACAACTTATTGTAATTAGGGCAGCCTAAAGATCAGAGATCTTCATGGCTGCCTGATAATAGGAGGAAGAGGTTATGATTGTAATGGCATAAATATGGGAAACCATTCTGAGCTAGGGGTTGAAATTTTAACTAAATTATTGTATCCGCTGTGATTAAGGTTGCGTGATTCATCTACCATTTTTAATACAAGGAGTTTGATTCAGATCTCAACGTTTTAACATGTGTTACTTCCAGCATCTCTATGTGAAGGCTGGCCCCGCCTTCCCACAGGGATTGCTGAGTTAATTAGGTATTTATTCTATTGTGTGATTTTGTGATAATTTCCTTTCTTCATAGTAAGCTACAACATTTATCGATTTATAGTGTGTCATTGGATAATCAGTAATTGCATTTCTTGTAAGATTGCAGTGGTATGGTGTGTCAGTCGACTGTATAGGTTAATTGTCTCTTATGCAATTGTGTGATAGCTATAATAGCCCTGTTCATCCCTAGTTCTTTCAGTTGCTATTTCCGTAGATCTTTGCTGTTTGTTCCTTTGCTTTTATAGTTGCAGAATTTCATTCCTGTATTTTGAATTTCTAGAATAGTTGAATTCAATTCATGTCCTTTGGATTTCTAGAATAACTAAATCAGGATAATTGGGTGGATTATTAGATGGTTTGGAAATCAGGATTTTATTTTCTGCAAGAGTAATCTAGATGTTATTTCTTAATTCTTTCAATTCTATATTAAGAATCGTAAAAGGTACTTGTGGCTGTATTCTTGAGAAAGTAAATTAGATTAAAGTGGTTTATGGGATGAGCGTGGATGAACAGGAAAGTAGGATCATTTACTTACAACAACTTAGTGTCTAAGCATATATAGTGCATATTATCCTTGAAATAAAAGACTTCCCTGGGTTGACAATTTATATTGAACACTTTGTATGTTAGCTTTAATTAAATTCCATATAGGGTGCCCAACATTTTGGTGCCATTGCCGAGGAGGATAAGTATTAGACACTATTGTAGTTGCATCCAGTAATTGTCTTTATTCAGTCTTCTTTAATTTTTTTTTTCATTTGCATGTTTTGGGTTGCATGAATACAAGATGGGTACAACGTGACCATCTTATAAATCCCATAACCCCATAGAAAACTAACGTTGTAGGTGGTCGAGGCCGTGGGTGAGGTCCAACATTGGGGAGAAGAACAATCATTGACGATTTGGTTGATAGAACCAATTGTTCTACCGGGGCTCTCTATCAGGAAACACCCATCAGAATAATCCCTTCCAACCCTGCAGTGGCAGTGTCAGGTTCTACAGTGGAGAACACACGAGGAGCTGCAACACCCTCAAATACCCCTGCAGAGGAAGACAAAGTTAGTACTGCAGGATCGGCTGATCGAGATATGATCTATCACATTAATGAGAAGGTTGTGACTGAAGAGGAGTGGACACAGTTCCATCAGAAATTCATCAATCAGTGGAATAACGAAGAGGATAAAACAGAAGAAAATATGAGTAATAGATGCAATTCCTAAGAGGAAGAGGCAATGGGAGAAAATCATCATCATGAAGGTAATTCCCTACCTGAAGGGATGGTGGCTACACTTCAGTTCCCAATTCAACAACCAGAAGGGATAGCCCCATGAAAAATATATTGCCATTGGTGTTGCCTCGCTTTTATGGAAAAGTGGCAAAGGATCCAGATGAATTTCTTTTTGAATTTGATATCCTCTGTCGCAGCTATGACTACACCACCAATGCACAAAAGCTGAAACTCTTCCCTGCCATTCTGAAGGACAATGCAGTACGTTGGTTTATGATCCTAGGAGGTGGAACTTTCACTAATTGGGACAGGATGAAACAGGTGTTCCTGGAGAAATATCAGGAGTATTGCAATACCAAGGACAAGAGAGAAGAACTGTTTAAAATGGTATAGAAGGATGATGAAAGTCTGGAAGATTTTTTCGAAAGGATTTTATATAATGTGCAGAGAGCTGGACAAACTAATATGGGGTTAGATGTGCTCAAAATAATCCTACTTCATGGGATCAGGGATGATTTCCTAGACATGTTAAAACTGTTAGGAAAGGGGGATATCTCCAAGAAGTCCTTCGAGAAAATTGTGGAACTATGCAAAAGGTACTCCATGGGATCTTCTAGGAATAATAGATGGGACAAATGGGACAAATTAGAACATGATGAATTCGATAGAAATTAGAATTCATCTAATGGAGGAGCCACCCATGCAAAGATAGGAAATATCCTCAAAAATTTCAAAACAGAAATGATGAGCTCCATCTCCTCGAAAATAGATGTCCTGAGGGCAAAGCAGAAACATGCAGTAGAGGATCTCACACTAGGTGTATTCTACCCTAAATGTAGAAAGAAACACCCTATGAATGAGTGCCCAATCGACAAGATGCAAGTGTGTCAACTGTGCAAGCTGAACCATGGCAAAAAAGAATGCCCATCACTACCTCAAGTGAAGGCTGTTCTGTAGGCATCAACTCCAGAGGTGGAACCAGCTTACTTTATTGCACAAAAGAAGCCTTGACAGCCTCAAAATGAAGGTATGATTCCAGACTCATTTCCATTTTTGAATAACATGAATAATTAGAATAATATGTAGCATATGAATACACAATTCCCTTCATCTTATTCTAATCCTCAATGGTACCCCTCTCAACCCCTAGGCTCAGCTACCACAGCCACCAAACCAACCAAATTCTTGGTCTCCTGGATGGAGGAATTTCCATCTAGGGAACCAGTTTCCCCAATAGCTTCCACATCAACTGTTTTCTCAATAGCCATACCCTCCTCGATATCCTCAGCCTTATCAGCAATCGCAGCTGCAACTCCAGAACAATGCTATCCCCAATATGCCGATACGACCTTAGTTGCCTGCTTAACCTAACCCTAACCCAAATAATAAAGCAGTCCATCAGTTTGAGACTATCCACATGCCTGCTTACTCCCTTACTCTTGCACCCTGCAACGATATCCACTTATGATTAGGAAAGGTAGTGGAGCCTTTGATAATTGAGGATGTTCCATCCTATGTGCATGAAGAAGGGATGAATCCACAGTATTTATCCAATGCGACCCCCATCATTGAAGATGCTGAACATCCTACTAATATACTGGCTGAAACACATAATGATACATCTATCGACACACAGTCTACCCAGCTGATTATGGAACCACCATACCCTGAAATATTAATGTTACCAAAGGTAGTGGGACAACCTGAGTTTAACCTCTTAGGAGAGTTAAAAAAATATTTATGTTAAAATTTCCCTCCTTCAGGCCCTTCAAGATGTACCCATCTATGCTAGAACTGTTCGGGACCTGTGTAGAAGGAAAATAGGAAGGAAACCCAGGGATCCCCCCACTGTTCATGTCATAGGGAAGTTATTTGCATTGATAATGGGAAAAAACCTCTTGTCCAAATACGACGATCCCGGGAATCCCACAGTCACTATGCAGATTGGGCATACATAGATACCTAATGTATTGGTAGACTTAGGAGCAAAAATTAACATTATGACTATTGAAACTATAAGAAAACTTGGGCTCACTAATCTCAGGCCAACTCCCACCGTTTTAGAACTGGCAGATAGGTCCACTATTAAACCTGAAGGAATCCTAAATGATGTCGTCATCTCAGTTGATTCTTGGGAGTACCCTGCTGACTTCTTGGTTTTACAACCTAAGTTGTAGCTAGGAGGACATCCATTGATCATGGGAAGACCCTGGTTAGCTACAACTGATGCTTGCATTAGCTGTCGATCTGGGTCTATGACCATATTAGATGGCACTAAGATAAAGAACATCACTCTCTATCCTTCAGCTCGACTTAGCCTAGAAGCTGAAACCCCATTATGGATGGAGCCAGAGGAAGAAGAGGGTGTTCAGCCATTATTAACAATAGGGAATCCTTAACTTTTAAAGATGAAACTAAAGATGACGCCATTAATAATTTCATCAGTGAACCCACTTCTGTCAATAAGAAAATTTATTAGATCCTGAATACTACTCTAGGTGAAGAGGAACAAGAAAATCTCATAGAAGAGGCATTAGTCAGTGACACTCATATAGTTCCAGTATTGAAAAATTCAAAAAGTGTTCCTATCGAGGTAGAGTCTGGAAAAACCCTGAATATCAATCCTGACCTTTCCCTAGATGAACAGAAGTGCCTGATCAGTCTCTTAAAAAAACACAAGGGGGCATTTTCCTGGGAGTACATGGACAAGAGGGGTATCCCCTCTAATCAACCGTCATATTTATATCAAAAGTGACTCCTGGCCTGTGTGCCAGCCTCAACAGTGAATGAAATCCAATCTTAGGGACATAGTGAAGGAAGAAATTCAGAAACTATTCGAAGAAGGATTTATATATCCCATTTGAGACAGCAAGTGGGTGTCTCCACTCATAATAGTACCCACGAAAAATGGTAAATGGAGAGTCTGTGTGGACTATAGAGAGCTGAATAAGGAAACATAGAAAGATCATTTTCCCCTACCTTTCATTGATCAAGTACTTGACACCTTATCCGGTAAGAAGTTCTTCTCCTTCCTGGATGGGTTTAGCAGGTACAATCAAATCTAGATTGGTCCTGAAGATCAGGATAAAACTACCTTCACCAGTCCCTAGGGAACTTTTGCATACAGAGTGCTTCCATTTGGCTTATGCAATGCACCAACAACATTTCAAAGAGCTATGATTGGCATATTTTCAGATTTAGTTAATGATAGTATGGAAATTTTTATGGATGATTTTACTCCTTATGGGAGAGATTTTGAAGAAGCATTGAAAATTTTGGAAAAGGTTGTAACTCACTGTGAACAAACCCAGCTCTTTTTAAGCACTAAAAAGTGCCATATGATGATGAGTGAAGGAGTGGTGTTATCTTTGCTGATGGAATCCAGGTGGACCCCTCTAAAATCAAGGTAATAAAAAATATACCTACTCCTGTAACTCAAAAATAAGTGCGAAGTTTCTTGGGGCATGGTGGATATTACTGAAGATTTATAGAAAACTTTTCCAAACTTGCCTCTCCTTTGTTTTCACTATTAATGAAGGATGTGCAATTTATTTGGAATGAGGCATGCCAGACAACGTTTGTTAAACTTAAGGAAAATCTTTCTATATCTCCCATCCTAAGAGTACCCAATTGGACCCTGCTTTTTCACATTTCTTCAGATGCTTCTGATACTGTCATTGGAGCAGTTTTAGGACAACAGGATGGTCAAGCACCTTATGTAGTTTACTATATTAGTAAAAACTTAGCCCCTGATGAACTTAATTATACTATTACCGAGAAGGAGTTTTTAGCTATTATTTACTCCATTAACAAATTTCTACATTATATCACTAGATATCCTACATTTGTGCACACTGACCACTCAACCATCAAATATCTAATGAATAAACCTGTTACCAATGCCAGGGTAACTAGGTGGCTGTGATTATTGCATGAATTTGATATTACCATTATAGACAGGCCTGGAAGAGAAAATGTTGTCATTGATTTCTTATCTCGTTTTATTAACAGTGATGATAATTTTCCTGTTGAGGACTCTTTTCCAGATGAAAACTTATTTGTAGTTTCAGCTCGCTCCCCTTGGTATGCAGATGTCGCTAACTACTTGGCTGCAGGAAATATTCTAGCACATTTGTCCAAAAGAGAAAAGAGGAAAATTATTCAACAAAGTGCCAGGTATTGTTGGATAGACGGTCATCCCTTTTACATAGGCCCTGATCTTGAGATCAGAAGATGTGTAAGAGAAGATAAAATATTCCATATTTTGAAGGCCTGCCATGATGAGCCTTGTGGGGGACATTTTGTGGAGAGGAGGACAAGACACAAAGCACTGAGAATGGGCTACTATTGGCTGACCCTTTTTAGGGATGCAAAAAGATATGTTCAGTCTTATGATAGCTACCAGAGGATGGGCTAGCCCAATAGATTAGATCAAATGCCTCTTCAACCACAATTGGTGGTTGAACCCTTTGATAGATGGGCCTTAGATTTTGTTGGACCCATCAGCCCTCATTCCAAGCAGAAATCCTACATCTTGGTTTGTACCGACTACATGACAAAATGGGTAGAAGCTGTGGCTCTGGTGAAAGCCAATGACCAGGCTGTGATCCATTTCCTGTATGGTGAAATCTTTACTCGTTTCAGGGTACCCAAGGAAGTGGTTACCGATGGAGGAATGCAGTTTGTGTCACATCAATTCAAAGCTATGCTACAAAATTACCATATTTAGCACCAGATAGCTTCACCATACCATCCCCAAGCCAATGGCCAGGTGGAAAGCACTAACAAAGTTATTGAAGCTACCCTTACCAAGATGATCAAGAGCCATTGTAGAGATTGGGCTGATAGACTTCTGGAAGTATTGTGGGCATATCGTACTACTTGGCGTAACACTACAGGTTTCTCTCCTTATGACTTGGTATATGGGAAAAGTGTTGTCTTCCTGATTGAATTTAAAATTAAGACTTTGAAGACAGCTACAGAGGTAAACTTAGATGTAACCGAAGCTCAGAAGAGAAGATTGAATCAATTGAATGAACTTGATGTTAACCGTTTAGCTGTTGTGGATCAGACAGTATTAATCCAGCAACAGAGATCCAATTGGCACGACCAATTCATCAAAAATAAAGCCTTCTGCGAGGGAGACTGGGCATTATTATACGTTTCAATATTCAAAAGGGACTTCAAGGGTAAATTACGCATAAGGTGGTTGGGCCCATACTTGGTAGACAGAGTATTTGGTAATGGTACGGTCCGCCTGGTAACCATTGATGAGAATCGTGCACCATTATTTGCTAATGGTCACAAGCTGTGACTGTACCATAAGCCCATTTCAAAGGACACATTCAATTCATAGATTGTAGTTGATCTAGACTACCAGTTAGAACAAGGGCATGAATTTTTCTCTGCCCCTGTCAATCCTTAGTTAATTGCTGTAAATCTTACCTGAATTTTTGTACATAAATAAATTGATTTTTTTACTGTTATTGTTATCTTTTTCTTTTGCACTTGATCCATTTTTTTTTAAAATAAAATGTGTAGGGAAGCACCTAAGGAGAAGTGGTCATCATCGGGCCTATTGACCAGGGTCATCCTTCTATAACTTCCTACACCAAAAGAAAATTCCTTGAATAAATTTGTTGTAGCCGCAACACATTCCTTTGTCCCGTTCTGTGCAGCTAAAACACCATAAAATTTCCACCTTTACCCCGTTTCACGTAGCTGCAACACTGTAAAAATTCCGCCTTTATCTTGTTTCGCGCAACTGCAAGACCGTAAAACTTCCACCTTTATCCCGTTCCGCGCAGCTACAACATCGTAACTTTTTGCCTTTATCCCCATTTTGTGCAGCTGTGACACCATCAACTTCTATCATCTTAAATCCTTTTTTCGATTCTGGCATCTGTGACACCGTTTTACTTTTGTCCACTTTCACCTTTTTTGGCAGCTGCGACTCCACCACATTTGGATGACTTTTCTATACTCCAAGGCCGTGAATTTGCTAAACTATTTGATTTCTCTATGGTCTACGACTATGACTCCTCCATTATTGGTAGAACTCTTTGCAACTGTGGTTAGCAACTCCTTTAGACCTGGCTTCGATTCCTGATGCTAGGGATTTCAATTTATACTCTAGCATTCATCATGTTTCTAACCAATTTCACATGATGGTTTTGGTTTGCCGACAGAAAAGGTCATTACAACATACCTACAATAGTGATTACACTTAAATGGCTGGACTTCACACGCTCTACTATTCTCCAAAGTTCACCATCCATCACGTATTTTTGAAGGTGTGGTTTTGATTAGCTACTTGATTAAGTATTAACTAGATCTTACAATATTAATCATACCTTCCTTTCGGTGCCCATTATTACACCTCCATATCGTTAACCATCCACTCGTGCGACTTAACGACTATTTATGTTACCTAATAACTGCCACCTTTCCTAATCTGGGATAAATTCCAAATAATTCGATGCTCTAAAACTTTCCTAATTTACGCAACTCCACTCTCAACTGTTCATGCATACTCTATGCTTTAACCTCCATTGTTGGGATTTGTAATCTGTTGGAATGCAACACACTTATGAAGGAAAACAAACATGGGTATTCCATCTCAGCATGAACCTCCAAACATGTGAGAACTCAGAAGAAATGCCAAAGTTTTTGCCATTTTTCAAGCTGCGGGATGGACTGAATTCTTCCAATGCCTAAATGGGTTTCATCATGAGGCAACTCTACAATTTGAATTGAATCTTATAGAAACCCACTCAGAGGTTTGGGGATTACGTATTGAAGTCTCTGATGAAATAGTGGCTGGGGTCATTGGTCTTCCTCAAGTGGGCAGAGCTTGGTTTGGATGTGTTAGAATAATCAACCCATAGTATTTACCCACTTAGACATTATTTCATTTATTTTGTCTTATTTGCCTAGTCCATGAGTCCCACCATGTGCAAGT
>LPNX010081157.1:251191-288654 GCA_001517045.1 Pseudotsuga menziesii
GATGAAGAACCCCCAATCCTACAGTAGTACAGGATTTTCTCAGGGAAGGGGAGCACATTCAACAGTCACGAAGGGGGATAGCGTTACAGTCACTACCTCAGCCATGGGATCAAGTAGAAATTTTCCTCTAGAAGTATATCACCTGTGAAGGTAGGTATCAAACTGTTTATTACTCTGAATTTCCTTTATTATCTCATCTCTGTCATAGGGCCTTGCTAAACATTCCATTTTATTTATTCAATGATTTACACCATATGGCGAGTTTTGTCTGAATAGCTAAGCATTTAAACTCTTCCCTTACCCACCATGGACTCATTAAATTAATAATTTTACAGGCCCTTTCTCAACAAAACCAAACTTGGGAGCAATTTACAGGTCAAGTTCAGGAACCCGTTCTTTGGCCCGGTGTTCCAATAGAAGAGGAAATCTAAGTACCTATACTCATGGGGCTTGTTCAAAACCAAGAAGATCCTGCCAATCAACAGTTGGGTGGAAATGCAGTGTAGCAGGAGGTTCAGAGTCTCTCCAATTTAGTTTTGGGGGGGGGGGGAATGAGACTGGAACAGAGGATTAGTCAAGAGATCAAGAGGAACAATTGGGGGAGAATGTACGAGAAAACCCTGTAGAAAGACTAAATAATAGGGCAGCTCTGATAGCAAAGGCTGAAACTGGAGTGACATTAGATGCTGTGACAGTTGAAACCAAATATGTTAGAGCTATGATAATAGAAGAAAACATGGAGGTGTTGACCATTGAATCTTCCCCTGAATGGGGAGGAACCCTGATTGAGGAAGAACAAGAAAATGTCAAAATAGAGGATATCCCTTCTACATTAGCCGCAAATCTAGAAATTCCAACACCATGGAGAAGAAGGAGGAGATCAAAAGATGAAATATGGGCATCACCACCAATAAGATGAAAAATAACCAGGCCAGTTACAGCAACAAAAGCAGCATGGGAAAGATGGGAAACCCTAGAAGCAAAAATTGAGTTCCCCATTCTGAGACCCAAAGCAAATGATGCTCCATAGGAACTGGCTGCAGAAGAAACTCAAATTGAAGGACTTCTGTATGAAAATGGGCTATTAAAGGAGGAATTACAATCACTCCAGAAGGAATTAGAAAATTGGAAGGAAGCATGCAAGAAACAGAGTGAAAGGAAGCTGCACACATTGGTTGAAGTTGTAGACCAATTATAAGGGTCAACTCTTGCTGAGGTTGGTGATGAGGAAGAAAGAGTGGTTTGTCTTGTGTGTGGAGAAATCTTTAACCAGTCAAATTACAAGGTCATAGTTTGTGCCTTTGTAAGACAACATCCTGCACCTACATCTGCGGAAGAACAGGGACAACCTAATTGGAAAGATGGTGAGGCTCCCAAAGAGAAACTCCAGCAAAAGGAAGTAGTAGATGAACAAGATGTTGATACATAAGAACCAACATATTTGAATATTATTGTTGAAATTTCAACCCAAATCGGGACAGATGAACTAGAGGATGAGGTTATTCCTGATTTTGTTGAAGAAGTCTGCACTGTGACCCCTGAACCTTCTCAGGACATAGAACTAATAGGAATGGAACCCCAGCAGTAGAATGATGATGAGGTCAAACACGCCGCTGATACACAAGAACCAACATCCTCAAATATTCTTGTTCAAGTTTCCATCCAAATGGGGGAAGAAGAACTAGGGATTGAAAACATTTTGGAATTTAACGAAGAAATTTGCACCATGACTCCTGAACCGTCTTGTGACATAGAGATAATAGAAATGGAACCCCAATAGTAGGAATATGAGGAAGTAAACTAGGATGTTGCTACACAAGAACCAACATCCCTGGAAAATTTTCTGGAGACTCTTAGGATGCAAGAAGAAGCCAACCCTGGAATGGATATCATTCATGATTTGGATTTAGGAGAGGATGAGAAAATGCAATCACAATCCTCGTGGGACACTGAAATCCTTGAGGAATAGGTCCATATTGAAAAAGACATGACAACAATTCTACAATTCTAGTAGCATGAAGAAGGAGAAGGGCAGGGCTCTATTACACAAGAACCAGCAGCCTTGCATCCCCTTGTTGAAGTTGCAGCTGATAATCAGGTAGACAAGGAGATTAAAATTCAGGAGGAAGTTATCCCACAAGAACCAACATCCTCGCAATCAGTTACTGAAGTTTCTATAGGAAAAATCCAAAAAGAGGATGCTATCACACAAGAACCAACGTCTCCAAAACTCGTTTCAGGACTACCTATGGTTGAAGTTGTTTCAGAAGAAATTCCAGGAAGGGATGCTGTTACACAAGAACCAGCACCCCCAGAAGTGATCTTAGAAGTGTAAGATGTTCAATGTGGCACATCAGGTGATAAGGTATGGACCGAACTTCCTCAAAATGTTATCCATTTGGATTCTGATAAGGAAGAACATCCTGAAGAAGAAGAAATACTGAAGCCTACAGAATAACTCTTGATCTTGAGGATAGAAGTGAAGAAGTGGAGAATTCAGGTGGAGAGATATCAGGAAGGGATGGTTTCCCTCGCTGAACATAGAAATATCATCAAGGAACTGAAGGAAAAATGGGCAAAATAACTCATGACCCAGAAACTCCGTGGGGAAGAACTACAGAAGGAGCTAAAGGAGCTGAAAAAGTTCAAGACCATGAAGGTGGAAAAAGACCATCTATATGCTCTTTCTCAGGAATTATTGGGTACTAGAGTACCATCCTCCTCTTACCCTGTTTTCTTATTCGATTAGTTTATTTGGTTTAAACTGAGGGCTGTGAAAGAAGGGAGATCATATGAAATAGAAACTTCGGCAAAATTCCTGGAAACATTTCTGGGAAGTGATTTTGAGGACTAGAATTTGCTCTGTGAGCTTTATTTGCATGAGATGGCTTGTCCTTTGGACCACCATTCAAATCTTGTTCCTTTATCATGTGATGTTCAACTAAGGGATTTTGCCTCCTTTGTGAGCAATCATGTTTAGTGGGAAAGGTATTTCCAAACTTTCTCTCACAATGAGGCCCACTCAAATATTTGGATCCAAAGTGAACCTTAGAATCTTCGTCTTCTCCTTGCTTGACATCAAAGTCTACTCTCTATTAATTCTTGCACATGATCTAGGAACTAAGAATCAATCTCATCAAAGAATAATTAACAAATACTCATGAATTGGTGTTAATCGGAACTGGAATTGGTTTCCTCTCTGTATATTTAATAAACAATGAATGGTTACAATACCAATGTCAAGCAATAGCTTAACTCCATGAACAATTCAAATACATAAGGAGACTATTCGAATTCAGTGAGTGAGTCTGGCTTAACTGACTCTTAGCCATTCAATCACACTCAGTTAACCACATGACCAAAACCCTAATTGACTCACCAAACCCTAACTGAAGTCAGAGTGCAATAAATGACTGAATCTCAACTGAAGGAGATCAAACACATGTCATAGCAAGGAAACTATCAAGTGCTAGTGCTCCATGACTTCAATGAGCCCCGATGAGGTTAACTGAAGCTGAACTGACCATCAAAAGTTGGTGGAGGTCCCTTGTTGATTCCAGATCATTAAATAATAATAAATAATCATTAAATAATCATTAAATAATCATTAGATAATATATTTAATGACTGGAGGTGCCTTAATTGACTGGTTGGACTGATTGTAACCACCAGTTAGCAATTAGGTGCATTAATGTCACTCAGATCACCCCCAGAGTGCTCTAGTTAGCCTCCTTGAATGTAGGAGAAGGCTAAGTTATCCTCCTTTACTGTAGGTAGGTGTGGGTGTGACTGGATGATGGAAATTAATGCTCCACTGATGTCAATTAATGTCAATTATACTTAGGATAGTGGTTTAACTATGCCAATTTGACCAAAAAGAGTGTGTATGATGGTAAATGTCTCCAACACCCCCCCTTAAGCTATACTCAGGAAGAGTTAGAAAACATAGATGCATAAAAATGCTAGGGCCCCGACAACTAAGGCCATAGGTCACCATGTACAATGCTGAAACTGAAACAATGCTCAAAACAAACTAAGTGAGGAAAAGAGGGAAAACCCAGTGGGAAAACCCCCCCCTCAAGATGAACACTGAAAGTAGTTTGGATCACCCTGATGAACTCACCCACAATAGTGAATGGAGGTAAGTGAACTTCTTTTCTAAAAATCTCTTGGTGAAGATGTCTACAATCTGCTCATCAGTCGGGCAGTATTGCAGAATGATGGTCCTGTCATGCACTAGCTCCCTGATGTAGTGCATGTGAATCTCTACATGCTTGGTCCTCTGCCTGGTAACTAGATCTATGGATATGTTAATAGCACTCTAGTTGTTACAAAAGAGGATAGTGGACAAAGTACTACCAAGATCAAACTCTTAAAGAATGCCTTGCAACCAAACTGCTTGGATGCAAGCATTCACCGCTCCTCGATACTTGGCCTTTGCTGAAGATAGTGCTATGGCAGCCTGATTTTTGCTTGAACAGAAAATAGGGCCACCAAAAAACATGAATACATATCTGGAATTTGAATTCTGATCAATAGAATCACCCGCCCAATAAGAATCTGTGTATCCAACCAGCTCTAGCTCGGAGTCTGCAGCATAGTGAATGCCGTAGGTTCTGGTTCCCTGAATGTACTGGAGGATCCTTTTGGTTTCCTTCCAATAAATATCATGAGGATTATGCATGTATCTTGATACATAATTCATGGCATAACAAATATCAGGACTAGAATGTGTCAAGTACAACAAGCTACCAATCAGCTGTCGATAGATAGTGCAGTCCATGGGAGGTGTGTTTTTTCCTTCTTCAAGGCTGATCCCTGAAAGGAAAGGGAATGGTGCAGGCCTACATTCAGCCATGTTAAACTTCACTAACAGGTATGAAATTTATTTGGAATGAGTGACCATAATCCCATCAGAATTTTGCTCGATTTCAAGCCCCAAAAATTGTTTTAGAAGCCCCAAATCACTCATTTCAAAGGCATTGTGGAGAGCATTTTTGATGGCTGAAATGGATGCAAATGTGCTACCTGTGATCAGTAAGTCATAAAAATATAAAACAATGATAATTATATTACCATAATGCTACAGTAAATACACATTTGGATCTGATCTACATCTCTGAAAGTTTTGCGAGAGAAGGAAGGCATCCATCTTGGAATACCACTCTCTTGGGGCCTGTTTTAACCCGTATAGTGACTTCTTTAGCTTGAAAACCAAATATGGATCAGTGATGTAGCCCTTAGGCTGCTTCATGTATATATCCTCATGAATATCTCCATGCAGAAAGGATGACTTAACATCCATGTGATGCACCTCCTAGTGATTGGATGTAGAAATGGCCAAAACAAGGCGGATGGAGTCCATTTTTGCAACCGGTGCAAAGGTCTCATGGTAGTCCACTCGGACCTGAGAGAAAAAAATTTCTACCAGAATTTCCTTATATTTTCAGGTGCTTCCATAAGTAGCAACCTTTTTCTGAAACACCCACTTGCATTGAACCAATTTCCTTCCCGGAGGAATAGAAACTAGCTCCCAAGTAGTGTTTTTCTAAAGAGAATTCATCTCTTCATCCATGGAAACTTGCCATCTCGGATCATTCCGATCATGGTAGTAGGATTTTGGATCTGAAATAATCATCAAATAGCAAGTTTCAGACATAAAATTATCAGAACAAGAGAGTGCAATACCTGCTCTTTGGAAATCAGACTGGGTTCTCCTTGGATCATCCAGATTTCCAATGTTGTCTCCTGCGGAGGAGAGTGTCTTTTGGGCCCATGTTGGAAGATGATTTTGCACTTCAGGTTCTGATTCAGTATATAATTATTTCTGCACATTGATATCAAAAATCATAGGATCCAAATCAGGGTCATCACCCCCAATTTCATCATCCAAATATTCAGTGGAATAGGAAGGAAATTCAACAGTTTTCTCCTTCACTAGTTCCACCCCCTGAAGAGGCTCATCGAAATTGACACTTCTCTCGATGATGATTTGTTTGGTATTTATATCCAGTAGATTGAATCCTTTACATTCATCAGGATACCCAATAAACAGACATTCTATGCTCTGTGGTTGCAAAGCCCTTCTTTTATCAAGTGGAATCCAAGCCCATGCAGTGGACCCAAACACCCGTAGGTTCGACACATCTGGCTTGTGTCCGAAGTATGCTTCAAAAGGAGTCTTTCCTTTCACTAATGAATGTAGCACCATATTATGAATGTATGCTACAGCATGCATGGCTTCAGCCCACAAATTTGCAGCAAGCTTCTTTGACTCCAACATACAGGTGGTCATCTCTTTGAGAGACCGATTCTTCCTTTCCGCTACTCCGTTCTGCTGGGGAGTGTAGGGAATTGAATGTTGGACCTAAATACCACTTTGGGAGAAAATGTATAGAAAATAATTACTAACATACTCCCCTCCATCATCATATCTCAATATCTTGATCTTAATCCCAGATGCATTTTCGATCAAGGCCTTCAATTCAGAAAATTTTTCACATACCTCTGATTTCTTTTTGAGAAAGAAAACCCATGTATACCTTGAAAAATAATCAATAAAGGTAAGGAGGTACCTTTATCCATTCATGGATGTGACAGGAATTGGACCACTGATATTAGAATGTATCAGCCCCAATATTCTTGTAGCTCAGTTTGCCTTCCCCCGATTGAACTTGTGCTCAGGGTGTTTTCCAATCACACAGCCCTTGCAGACTCCCGTGGTTTCCTTGATGCCCGAGAGGAATTAAACCATGGAGTTTTTCTGTAATTGCTGCAAATATTTGAAATTAATATGGCCAAACCTCTCATGCCATAGCCTACTAACATCATTTCCATGAGTTAGCAGAGCGGTGGGCTTTGCATCTGCAACAAAGTGAGAGAACTCATAGGCTTTTGCATGATGATTTGCAAGGCCTTTTGAAATGAGTTTCCCGAATGTAATTTCTATTATCTCAACATAATTTGGGATGAAAGAGACTCTCTTAGGAATTCCTATATGTGTCATCTGATAGACACTAAGGAGATTTGCTGCTAGAGATGGTCCATACAAAACATTAGAAAAAAAACCATTTTCTAGATCTACAGTACCTTGTCCTTCGGAAATGATGGTGGAGTCATCTCCCATGTGGATGGGGATGGATTTGCCAGTCTCCCAGGATGAAAAGGAGTCTTTTTTAGCCATCATGTGATTTGAAGCTCCACTGTCAATCAGCAGTGCTTTGGACTTCGAAGTGCTTGCCATGAGGGCATGACCTTTCTCATGCTGTGGTTCCCGATCTTGGTGATCTCTCCTCCAAAAGCTCTCCAGAATATTGATGTGATTCCTCTCAAGGAGAGAGGTTGCTTCATCAAGACTTTTCTTCATGCATGCATGTTCAGGGTGAAAACCGTTCCTGCAGTAAGAACACCTGACTTTTTCTTTCCCATTGTGCCCTTTTCCTTTGTTCTTCCTTAAACCAGAAGATTCATCATGCTACTGATTTTCAACTATAGGATTGGGAGCATCAAATTTAGTTTTCTGATTTTTCTACTGCTTTCCTTTACCCTTCACATCTTTGGGCCCCGATACATGGAGGGCTTGATCACGGGAAGATCAGATGATCCCGATCTGGACAAGATTGTCATGTTCATTAGTTAGGGAATCAATGAAGGAATTAAGTGTAGGCATCTTCCATCTGGGGGTTGTGAGATTCCCTGCACAAAATGTAGAAACACAAACTGAATAATCATCCCCAAGTTTGGAGAGGATGGCTAGGATGAGCTGATAATCCGATTTCTCCACTTTGCATTGCTTCAAAAGGAAAACAATATGCTTGAACTTTGTAAAGAAATCATTCAGAGTCTTGAAATTGGAAGGTTGGAGAGAAATGAGTTCATTTTCGAGTTGGTAAACTCTCAAGTCATCATTCTTTTTGTATAGAGATTCCAATTGTCCCATATTTCTTTCAATGTCTTCAGATCCGTAAGATGGAAGAGAAGGTCTTCGGAAATAGAGAGGCACAAGAAACCGAAGGCTTCATCCTTCTTGTTCAAGAATCTTGATTTTTCTATGGCGGATTTAGGCTCAACTTCAGTGTCCATGGCGACTCTATGGAGTCCTTTGGAGCGCAATGGAACCTCCATTTTATTTTTCCATGTGTGGAAATTGTATGGAGTCAAGAGAGGTACTGAGGAGGCCATCTAGATATGCTGTAGTGAATGCTTCACCTGTAGAAACCTGAAAATGAAAACAGAAAGGGAAAAATAAGGTCGGACAGCCTGCACATTCTAGGCTTTCATCAGACCCAACATAGTCAATCAAGCAAGCTTGATCAACAAGTTCTTTACTTGGGATATTGAGTGGTAAGCCTTGGCTTCTGGTGCAGTGCTGGAATTTTGAGCTATTGCTCACTTTCCATGGAGAAATTTGTCAAAAATATTATTTTTGAGAGATTGATCTTCATCCCGCCGTATTCTCTGATACCATATTAATTCTTGCACATGATCTAGGAACTAAGAATCAATCTCATCAAATAATAATTAACAAATACTCAAGAATTGGTGTTAATCGGAACTAGAATTGGTTTCCTCTCTGTATATTTAATAAACAATGAATGGTTACAATACCAATGTCAAGCAATAGCTTAACTCCATGAAGAATTCGAATACCTAAGGAGACAATTTGAATTCAGTGAGTGATTCTGTCTTAACTAACTCTTAGCCATTCAATCACACTTAGTTAACCACATGACCAAAACCCTAATTGACTCACCAAACCCTAACTGAAGTCAGAGTGCAATAAATGACTAAATATCAACTGAAGGAGATCAAACACATGTCATAGCAAGCCAACCATCAAGTGCTAGTGCTCCATGACTTCAATGAACCTCTATGAGGTTAACTGAAGCTGAACTGACCATCAGAAGTTGGTGGAGGCGCCTTGCTGACTCCAGATCATTAAATAATATATTTAATGACTAGAGGTGCCTTAAATGACTGGTTGGATTGATTGTAACCATCAGTTAGCAATTAGGTGCATTAATGTCACTCAGATCACCCCTGAAGTGCTCCAGTTAGCCTCCTTGACTGTAGGAGCTAAGTTAGCCTCCTTGACTATAGGTAGGCATGGGTGTGACTAGATGATGGCAATTAATGCTCCACTGATATCAATTAATGTCAATTATACTTAGGATAGTGGTTTAACTAGGCCAATTTGACCAAAAAGAGTGTGTATGATGGTAAATGTCTCCAACACTCTCATGTCCCATCCAAACTCGGCATATAATGGAACTTCAGGAAAGGGTTATTTCTAATTGTACTAGCCATATTTCCATGCATCAACGAAAAACTTTGGAAGGTAGTCAACACAAATGGTAGGTTTCCTCTCCAACCCTTAGAAATAGGGACCCTTAATGTTACAAGAATTTTGAACAAGCACTTTCCGGGGTTGAGGGTTATGTTGGATGCATGAGGGAATGTGGGGCTAATTGGATGGGACTAAAATTTAAATTTCCTCTCATCTGGTGGCCAGCAAAACCGTACAGGGAATATTTTTCATTAACCAGGGCAAAAGAGCAGAAGTGTTGGAGATATTGGGTTGTCCATAAGGGATTTGTAGAAAAAGAAGGAACATTTGAATTCCCATTCAACTTTTCTTCTCTCCATGAACGAAGCATAATGAAAGAATTTAGATTCAGAATAATGGAGGTTGTTGCACGAGGACATGCAACAAGACAGTTGGGGGGAGATGTTGGGCCTAGAAATGGCCCCTTTTTGACCACCCTTATCCATCTCCTTTTGCCTCATCCTACCCTATTATGCATGCTAAATAGATTCTTTTTCCCTCACTTGGCCCCTCAAGTCATAAAGGTATGGTTAATTATTGTCTTATTTTATTAATGCTTAGGATTGTGGTAATCAAGAACCTACATTTTAAATAATGCTAACATATGATGGTTTTATAAAAAAAAATTGAGATATAGAGAATACAGGTGTAGTAGTATGAACATGCCAAAGGAGGGATGGACATTCATCGCTAAAGCTAATCGCCATCCACTCCATCATTTCCCAAAGAACGTGGTCCCAGTGTATTAGTCCATGCAAGTTGTACAAGGGTAGCTACAATAGATTACGACAGATTTGGAGGCAACAGTGTTGCACTACTCAAAAGTAGCTGTAATCCATGGAATATCTTCTCAATCAATTAGGATTATTATTTTTGGCTCAAATAACAGCTTCCCTATATATGCTTCTCTCATATTGCCAACTGTAACAACTTATTGTAATTAGGACAGCCTGAAGATCATAGATATTCATGGCTACCTGATAATAGGAGGAAGAGGTTATGATTGTAATGGCATAAATATAGGAAACCATTCTGAGCCAGGGGTTGAACTTTTAACTAAATTATTGTATCCACTGTGATTAAGGTTGCGTGATTCATTTGCCATTTTTAATACAAGGAGTTTGATTCAGATCTCAGCATTTTAATGTGTGTTACTTCCAGCATCTCTGTGTGAAGGCTGGGCCTGCCTTCCCACATGGATTGCTGAGTTAATTAGGTATTTATTTCGTTGTGTTATTTTGTGATAATTTCCTTTCTTCATAGTAAGGTGAAATAGTTATCGATTTATAGTGTGTCATTGGATAATCAATAATTGCATTTCTTATAAGACTGCAGTGGTATGGTGTGTCAGTTGACTGTATAGGTTAATTGTCTCTTATGCAACTGTGTGATAGCTGTAACAGCCATGTTCATCCCTAGTTCTTTCAATTGTTGTTTCCATAGATCTGTGTCATTTGTTCCTTTGCTTTTATAGTTGGAGAATTTCATTCCTGTACTTTGAATTTCTAGAATAGATGAATTCAATTCATGTCCTTTGGATTTCTAGAATAACTAAATCAAGATATTTGGGTGGATCATTAGATGGTTTGGCAATCAGGATTTTACTTTCTGCATGAGTAATCTAGATGTTATTTCTTGAATCTTCAATTCTAGATTAAGAATCATAAAAGTACTTGTGGCTATATTCTTGAGAAAGTAAATTAGATTAAAGTGGATTATGGGATGAGTGTGGCTGAACAAAAAAGTAGGATCATTTACTTATAGCAACTTAGTGTTTAAGCATATATAGTGCATATTATCCTTGAAATAAAAGACTTCCCTGGGTTGACAATTTATATTGAACACTCTGTATGTTAGCTTTAATTAACTTGCATTTTGGTAGATCATGTTTTATGGCCTATCCCTATCCCTATGCAGACTCCTTGTACCCCCTTTTCTCAGTGTTACTTTGATGCTCTAGAGAATCCCTTTTAAAATTCATTTTTATGGGTATATGCGGGTCACCAGCTTACATCCCATGTGTACATGTAGCTTTCTCCACTATGACCTGCATACATCAGGAAATGTGCTAAAAAAATAAATATTTGGATTTTTTCCCTCATCAAGTAACGAATAACTTGACTCTTGGCCTTTGATATGCCTGGAAACGCTCCGACTTGACTCTTCAATTCTCATTGAGGGGCTATATATTGAGCTACTTGGAAGCATTGGATGAGGATAATTGGTAAGAGAAAATATACTATAGTGTATTTGTGCCCCATTCTAGCATACTTGAGTTTGCATCTCTTTATCCTTGGAGCAGGCGTTGGTGCTCTCTCCCAAGCTTTCCTTTCTCTTGTGAGCTTGGATTGATATGGAGGATTGAAGTGGTGGAGGCCCAAGTGGAGGACTCAGTTTCTCAATTTCAACAAGGTGTCGACAAAGGTTATCACTTGTATCTCTATTTACATTAATAGAAATACCCATTTCTTGTCCATTATATGTGTAACTATGAATATTTGTATCTTATATGTGTTACATTTAATAGGGATCTTCTAGAATGTTCAAAATAAGGTATGGTTCTCATCCCTTAGTGTTAGACTTGTTTATTTGGAAATGGATTGATTTCCATTGTCATATTGTCTATTGTGGTCCACACCAAGCCATAGGAAGTTTTCTTTGTAACAAAATTGGCGACTCCACTATGGATTTTCCTTTTTGTTGGGGTTTGGGTGCATAATGTACTTGATTTTCTCTCTGCTTCTCTATGTTTCTGTGTCCCATTCATGAGTATGTTATCCCATTGGCATTAATTTGAAGTAATCCGAGTCTTATCCTACCTTTTTACCACCTATCTCTTGCTATACATGGGTCATAGAGGTAACAGTCGTGTATACACATGGGTTGTAGTACTTACAGTTGCGTATACACACAGGTTTTCTATGAACAATATTGTGCATACATATTTGTGATTGAGATCTTAATGTTTGGGAGATTCTGGGTGGGTTGTGAGTGTTGCTAAGTCTTCTTGGGTTCCTGTAGTGCTTGTTTACTGCTTCTATGCTGATCAGAGACGTCTTTTTCTTTGTTTTTCTTTTAAAAACTTTATTGTCATTTATCTCCTTTTTGTTTTATTATTAGTGCATTATAATTTTGGTCTCAGTGTCTTTCTTGGCTTGTGTCTAATATTGGCTGCAGGGTCTGGGAGTTTGTAGAGTTTGTTTGTTGCATCTTCATATCATTTATGATCAAAATACAAAAATATTGTTATTTTTGGCATGTTTTTCATTATGCATTTGCATTGAAATGGTGATTGCATTAGGTTTTCTTATATGAAGTAGTGTTCAAGCTTTCAAATAGGAATGATTGCATTGGCATTTGAAGAATAAATTTGTGCATTTCATGTAGTGGCATACCCCTTTTTCATATTTAAAGACAAATTGCACTTGGCATTGTTTTTTAGGTGTGCATATTTATTTCATTGCTGAGTCATAATATCGCTAGTGCACATTCATTACCCTTGAGTAATGACAACCATTAAAATTAACGCTTAACTTAAAATTTTTTACACTTTATATTTGAAAAAGGTGCACCAACAAGCTTAAGTTTTAGAGTCTTGGAATATGGTGCCATGAATAAATTTTTCCAATACTATGAAAAAAAACAATTACTTGTCTTTCCAGGTTAGAAGTGAAATCCTTGGTATAATTAGTGTTCTTAGGAGGCTCCTCTTACATAAGAGTTCAACATGAGGAAACATACATGTTAGTGGTGGGGATAAACCCTTTCCACTTTCTGTTGAGCACCAGATATATTTCCAGGATCTTATTCATATCTAAGGGATTTTGAGGTACCTTTGGTGCTTTCGAGCTTTGATTTTTATTGCCCTTCCCATACGGTAGATCTCTCCTGCGACTATCTGCCTGAGAATTGGTTATATTGAGGTGACCTTAGTTTCCTTACCTAGGTATTGCAGAGAGTACTTGCATAGGTTATTCTATGAGTGTCATGTCTAGGTAGGGGTCAGACAACACAGTCTCTATATGTGTTGAAGCTGAGGGCCACTATAATTGGTTACACACATTTGCTTGTATTGTATGGGAGTCTTAGGCCTATGCTAGAAGAGACATACCTGCTGCATTTAGGAGCTCACTTATTCTGCCTCTTGGCTTGTTTGCACATGAATTAACTTTACCTAAGGGTGTTCTCTTTATGCGCTAGTTAGATTTAGGGATCACAACTACTTGAGTATGTTTATATTCTCTTGAGTTCAGGTACTTTTATGTTCATCATGACTGACGTCACTACTAGTATACTGTAATTTGCTCCAGGTCCTAGTGTGGACCCTGGTGTTGGATTGGGGGTGCCGAATCCCCTTACCTTGCTCATAGATTTGGGAGTGGTCATATCACACCAACTACTCCATTTGTGGGAGGATTTTCACTTCCTTCACCTAGCCTTAACACCAATGTTCTTTCTTACGGGGGTGGTAGTGGATATGTGAACGTTGGGTCTACACCTTACATTCCTTCTTATGTCCCATCATCCACAACACTGTTTCCTTTGAATGCAGCTGTCATGATCAATCCTACTGATATCTTATAGTTTGGACTCTCACTGACTCTTTCCATCTGTTTGGCCTAATATTAATGTTTAGGGACTCATTTTGGGTGCACTTTTTCTGAGGTTTTGATCTGTTCATGCCATAACAAGTATAACACTGAACTAGCATATAGGATAGGATCACTTTTCTTTGTGCATCATGCATGATCTGATGACCATGTTGTTTTAAATATAAGTACGAACCCACTTTGTGATGTTACAGAACCTTCACAACGCAACTAGAAGTAGAATTATGTAAATGGTAGAGCTTTCCTACTCATGGGTTCCCATTTCTATTTGGTACCCATGCCGAGTGTCCTCCCTTAGGTATGGGAGTCCGTTGTAGTTCCGTAATGTCTTTGAGAAAGAAACTCATATTATTTCTTGAACTTTATGCTAGAAATATCCCACTGGGACTCTTGTTTATATGAAGTTGTAATTACATTTCATGCATCCTCTTGCCGTATTGAGCTTTACGCCGACTCGTTGCTTCAGTTTTATAATCCATATAGCTCGAGCTTGTCTCAATCCTAGCCAAGCAGAGATTTCCATATATCTTTTATAGCTTGATTATCCCATACCTGAGGAGAAATCTTCTTGAGTGTCCTTATCCTGCACATGCTTCCTTGCATTGAGAATAGGTATGTTCCACTGCTTGGAACTAGTTTTCTTTCCTGCGACACTAGTTTCCTCCTAGTTTTGTACTATAAGAAATTGTATTCTTTTTAAAGCTTTCCAATATCAAAAGACAAAAAAAATAAAAAATATGAAAAGGAATACAAGAAATGATATTAATTTGGCAGTTGTTGTGTCGTGTCTCCTTTGAACATAGCACTGTACATTCCATCCATTGGTTGGGTTATTAGTATGACTTTAGGAGCTATACTCGTTATTTTGAGTTTTATCCACCGACTGGTTATGCTTCAAGTCCCTATGGAGCCTCTGTCGATGGCTCTTGTGTCCCAGAGTTGTACCAGTTCCCATGTTGAGTCTATGCTTCATGTTAGAATAATAAATCCCATAGTTACCCATATTTGACATTAATTAATTATTTTTGTCTTATTCCTAAATTCCTAGATTCCTTACTATGCTAGTTGGCATCCACTTGCACCTAGAAGTCAAGAAATTCCAAAACTGGCTTAAGGAGTGCCTTGGAAACATCCTGGAATCATTTTTGACAACTTTTCTATAGTTTCATAATAGTAAAAGCATATTTCTTATTTTTTACTGAAATTTTCCTTGCTTTACAACAATTTTAAGGAAAAAAGGAAAAAATAGTCTAGAAGCAACTGCCATGTTTTTTTCCTTCACCATCCTCGTTCTTGTTTTCCATTCAAAAGTATGGATCTGATCTCTTTCCATCACTTATTAGTTGACATATCTGATTCATCCAATTCATGGGCATCTTGGCAGATTAGGAAAGCGATTTATGCACATATGGGGGTTTTGAATAGTTTTAGTAAGTGCTATTTTTTACAAATTAAAATAACATCCTTATGCTTTCGAATCTCTGATGTAATTATATATTTGGAAAATCTATTACTTGATGAGTTTGGATGGTTTACACTTATTCAATACAGGATTGTGTTATGCTCCAATTCCAGTCTCCTTTTTTTGGAATTTTACATGTTTGATTAGCAATTTTGTGAGTATAATTGTTCTATTCCTCAGGGTCAATTTCCACATGGTATTAGATCCTTTGTAGATCAATTTATCTCCTTCCATATTTCTATAGCAGGTTTGACATCATTGACTGGGAGCCCATTCTGCTGAATGAAGGGCACAATTGCTGAGATATGGACTAATATCAAAGGATCATCTTGACTCCATTCAATTTCTTCGAATGGAAAGATGAGATGAATATATTGTTGAGAGATAAAGGTATCTATAAGGTTACCATGGAAAATAAGTTAGATCCCAATGCAGCTGTAGAGAAAATTAAATGACACAACAGGAGGGATGAGACCTATGGTCTCTTGTGTTTGAACATTTCAAGAGACCTCCTCTTTCATCTTGATGCATTGACATCACCTAATGAGGTTTGAGATAAGATTGAAGATATTTTTGGAAATAGAGATGATATGAGAGGACATCAACTCGAGAATGATATGATCTCATTGATTCCCAATAGCTTCGAATCATTGCAACTCTACTTTTCCAAGTTTAAGGCCATAGTTCTGCCGTTAAAACAATGTGGAATAAAAAATAAGGATGAGAAACTAGTCTTGACCATAATTTAGAAGCTTGGTCCTGACTACTCAGTGTTTTTTTCAACCTTCTAGGCCACCAAATTGACAGCTCAAGCCTGGAACATGCCTAAGCTTGCTGAGTTCATGGAATCCCTCACCTAGGAGCAAGATAAATTGGTAATGATGGGCACCATCAAACCTTCCAAATACCAAGCTTTGGTTGCTGGAGATTCAAGGGTGGATTCAAAGGGAAATAAGAAATCCAAAAAAACACCTGAGCAAAAGAGAGATAAGTCAAAGTATCAAGAGGAGTCCTCAGGCTCCAAGAATAAATTCCAGAAGAAGAAGAACAAAGGAGAAATGAGCAAGTGTGTATACTGTAGTAAGGGCTATCATCCTGAGAGCTCTTGTATGAAAAATAAAATTGACATGTTGACCCAACTCCTAGAGAAGAACAACATCTACCTTCCTGATTGCACAAGAAAGAAGGAAGGAGGATCAAATTCATAAGACAAGGAGAGAGTACATGCCTTCATTTCTAGCACCTCAATATCACTTAGCTTCATCCTTGATTCTAGAGATTCGAGACATATGGTTTCGATAAGGGAGACTTTATCCTCTCTTGACAATTCAAAAGGTCCAAAAATTGTTTTGGGAGATGACTCTGTTACTGATAGTATGGGGAAGGGTAGGATTGATCTTGAACATGGTTCCTTCAATGATGTGTTGCATGTCCCAGGTCTATATGCTAACCTCTTGTTAGTGTATCAGATGAACCACAATGGATCTCCAAATAAATTCATATTCTCCCCCAATGAAGTTGAAATCTCAGATATTTCGAATGGTAAAGTCATAGAAAAAGGTGTTGTGGATCACAATTCGAAGGTATACAAGTTTTTCCATTTCCTACCCTTCTCAAACCCCTCTGATCTTCTCACTCATGATAATGAAGCAAGCAATATTTGGCATGAGATATTTTCCAATATTAACTACAAGTATATTTTATATTTGAGTGACAAAGAAATGGTCATAGGGTTACCAAATATCAAGTTTTCTAAGGGAGTCTGCCAAGGTTGCATCCTAGGAAAATACCCAGAGCACAAATATGAGATAGCTATTCATGAGAGAACCTCTACGCCCCTTGAGTTAATCCACAGTGAAATTTATGGTCCATTCCCTCATATGTCCATGATTCAATCCAAATATGCACTTACCTTCATAGATACATTTTCCAGGTATTGTTGGGTCTACTTCCTAAAGCACAAGTCTGAAGTTTTTTACCTCTTCAAGGTATTTCGAGCCTTGGTTGAGAACCGGTCTGGGAGGAAAATCAAGATCCCAAGATATGATAATGGTGGAGAGTATGTCAATTATGAGTTCATCCATTATTGTGAATATGTAGGTATCCATATGCAACATTTTATTCCTTACACACCACAACAAAATGATGTTGTAGAGAGAAAGAACAGATCACTCAAGGAGATGACAACTTGCATGCTGGATGATAAAGCTTTGCCACCAAAGTTTTGGGAAAAGGTTATAAACTATGCATACTATATCCAAAAAATTTTTCCACATAATAAAATTTATGGAATAACTCCTTTCTAAGGTTGGAGTGGGCACAAGCCAGATGTGACCCATTTCAGGATTTTTGGGTCAAAGGCTTGTGCTAGAATTCCAACTGAAAAGAGGAAGGATTTGCAACCCTAAATCCAAGAGTGCCTATTTGTTTGGTATTTTGAAGATTCAAAAGGGTACAATATTATTACCTTTAGCACTAACAAATATTTCATTGAAATACGTGTTCAATTTGAAGAAGAGCGTTTAGTAGCAGTTGAAGTTGGAAAGTCTTCTTCATCACCACAACCACTGATTGTAAGTGAAGAGACTAACAAGTTTACTGATTATAATATGTCTTATAATGATTATTTAATTGCATATCATAACAAAGCTACAAGACAAAATGGGAAGAATGGACTATTCATGCAGCTGGGGAAGTAGCTAGGAATCCTAGTGACACTAGGAGGACTAGATCTCAATTTGAGAGTGCCCTTTGTGTGAAAGATACACTCTTTGTTGAGAAGTGTTATTTTATGGTTGAATCTGATCCTTAGACATATTAATATTCATCAGATGATCCAATATGGAAAACAACAATGAATAAAGAATACAGCTCGCTTTGGAAGAACAACACATGGTATCTAGTTGATCTTCCCCTAGGGAGAAATATAGTAAAGATTAAGTGGGTTTATAAAACTAAATTTTCTGCTGATGGTTCACATTTTAAATGTAAGTAAATATTGGTAGCTAAGGGATACTCACAAATTCAAGGTATTTATTACAATGATACCTTTGCACCAGTGGAAAAGACAGACTCCATAAGGCTAGCTTTGGCCATTCCAGCTTCAAGGAAATGGGTGGTACATCACATGAATGTGAAGTGTTCCTTTATAAATGGAGATCTGAATGAGGATATTTATATGCAAGAACCAGAAGGTTTTGTATCTAATCCATCTTTAGTGTGCAGGTTAAAGAAATCATTGTATGGGCTAAAGCAAGTTCCCAGGGTTTGGTATGCCAAGATTGATGGCTTTTTGCTATCACAAAATTTTGTTTGATGAAAATCTGATTTGAATGTCTATTTGAAGCTGATACATGGTTCTTTAATGATTATTTTTATATGTGTATGACCTATTGATAACAGAAATTTCAAAGAAATATATTTCCTCCTTGAAGGATGCAATGAAGCATGTCTTTTCTATGACAAATTTGGGATTGTTGAGCCAATTCTTGGGTCTCAAAATTGTTCAATCCCAACATGGAATAAAATTTCATCAATACAAGTATGCTTCAGATCTTCTCAACAAGTTCAACATGAAATATTTCAAACCAAGCAAGACTCCATTCCTTTCTGGAGTTAAGCTTTAGGAAGCAGGTTCTTCTCCTTCGGTAAATAATACACTGTATAGGCAGTTGATTGGGTGTTTTATTTATCTTACACATACTCGACATGAATTGTATTATGAAGATAGTGTGGCTTAAATATACATGGATCAGCCTCATGAGATCCATTGGAGAGTATCCAAGAGGATCCTAAACTTTGTTCAAGGAACAAGAACTCATGGGATTTTCTATAAAGCAAAATCCGACTTAGAGCTAGTTAGATTTATTGACAGTGATTGGGAAGGTGACAACACAGATTGAAATTCTACTTTAGGATATGTGTTCATGCTTACATATGGACCAATCAGATGGTGAATTAAGAAGCAAAGTGCCATAACACTCTCATCTACAGATCCAGAGTATAGAGGATCTGTGAATGTAGCTACTCAATGTTTGTCATTGCAGGGGATACTTGGAGAAAGTGGGATCGAATCAAAGAATTCCACTGTCATATATTATGACAATCAAAGCACCATTCAAATCTCCACTTATATAATTCAAATACAATGAACCAAGCACATTGATATCCATATGCACTATATCATGGAGCTTGTGCATGATGGTACCATTGCTCTACTCTACCGCGCATCTTAAGAGAAAGTAGCATACATATTCACCAAGGTGTTTTACGAGAAGACCTTCAGTGATCTCAAATCACTGCTAGGGATTTCTGATCATGTGGTGAAGAATGATTGATAACAATATTTCCAAAATTTTGTTTTGTCCATATTTAAGGGACGATTTTCCAATTAGGTTTTTGCCTCTTTCCTTGGTTGTATGGACAAGAAGTATGTAAAGGGTGACTAAGCCTTATTGCTAGGCCCTATATTTTTCTGATATTTACTCATAAATTCATGATTAATGGGGTGTTTTATAATAATAAAACCCATAGTTACCCATATTTGACATTAATTAATCATTTTTGTCTTATTCCTAAATTCCAAGATTCCTTACTATGCTAGTTGGCATCCACTTGCACCTAGAAGTAAACAAATTCAAAAAATGGGTTAAGAAGTGGTTTGGAAACATCCTCAAATAATTTTTGGAAACTCTACTATAATTCCATAATAGTAAAAGCGCAGTTCTTCTTTTTTCTGAAAGTTGCCTTGCTTTACAACATATTTAAGGCAAAAAGGAAAAACTAGTTTAGGAGTAACTGCCTTGTTTTTTTCCTTCACCATCCTTCTTATTTTTTTTCCATAAAAAAGCATGGATATGATATATTTCCATCACTTATCAGCTGAAATATTTTATTAATCCAATTCGTGAGCATCTTGACAGATTAGGAAAGTGATTTATGCACCTATGGGGGTTTTGACTAGTTTTGGTAAGCCTGCTTTTTGACCAATTCGAATAACATCCTTATGATTTATAATATAAAATGTAATTATATATTTGGGAAGCCTATTACTTTATGAGGTTGAATGATGTACACTTATTCAATACAGGATTGTGTTATGCTCCAATTTCAGTCTCCTTTTTTTGGAATTTTGCATGTTTGATTTGTAATTTTGTGAGTGTAATTATTATACTGCTTGGGTTCAATTTCCAAAATTCCTATGGGTATTCATATGCCTTATTCTCTTGTTTGAAGGAATTTTCATCCCGATTCAGCCATTCCTTAGTTATCTTGTCTTTGCATGTCATCCATTCCTAATACAATTACTGGTTCGTGCACATCTGGTTCGTTTGAGTTTTTCCAAATTATCTAGTGTTGCTATGTACCTCATGTTGGTTAATGGGAAATTCCATAATTCCTTATTATATAAAATTCAATTCCATCGACTTCAGAACGTTTATTCTGGAATAGGGTTCTAAATTCCATTGAGTTCCTTGAGACTTACAGTCATTAGTGGTAGGTTCTCTCACCATCAATAGTTTTGGGAATACACCAATGTCCCATAATCGATGGAATCTCTCAAGTGTTCAACCTTAACAAATATATTCACACTTTTTTGATTGCACTCTGTACCTTGAATCCCATTATCATTATCGGTGCGATATCTTGCATCTGTTAATGGTATTCATCAATGACCGATAATCAGACGATGTTCCATCATGTTTGACCTTGACACCTTTATTTGCATGATGTGACATGTACTAGCAATGATTTTTGTAGAAGATATCCAATCTTAGTGGAATTACATATATTCTACCTCCTTGATCATGCCCATATCTGTGAGATATCAATTGTCATGACTAGATCCTAGTGTACCATCATATTTCTTCATTTAGTAGCAAGATCTTATTTCATTGTATATTGTACATGGTGATGACCACATGTGACATATGTCTATTATTCCTATTCATGGCCATTGTAGTATTTTGTATTCGGGGACTGATACACTTCATATTTGCAGTCACATGTAGAGATATATCATTGTAATGTACTAATGACTGACCGATTTTTCTACTTGTGTCTTCATTACTCCACTTCTGGGACTATTATAATGTATTTCAGCCATCATGTTCCCCACTGACCTCACACATTAGGGGGCATATGTTATAGCTGTATTTTCCACAGTTGGTAGATCATGTTTTTATGGCATATCCCTGTCCCTATGCAGAATCCTTGTACCCCTTTTTCTTAGTGTTACTTTGATTCTCCAGAGAATTCCTTTAAAAATTCATTTTTATGGGTATACGTGGGTCACCATCTTAAAACTTGCGTGTACATGCAACTTTCTCCACTATGGCCTGTGTACATCGGTAAATGTGCTAAAAAATAAATATTTGGAGTTTTTCCCTCATCAAGTAATGAATAACTTGACTCTTGGCCTTCCATATGTCTGGAAAGGCTCTGACTCGACCCTTCACTTCTCATTGAGGGGCTATATATTGATCTACTTGGAAGCATTGGAGTAGGAGAAGTGGTGAAATAAAAGAGACTATGGTGGATTTGTGCCCCATTCTTGCATACTTGAGTCTGCATCCCTTTATCCTTGGAGCAGCCATTGGTTCTCTTTCCCAATATTGCCTTTGTCTTGTGAGCTTTCCTTGATATGGATTATTGAAGTGGTGGAGGCCCAGGTGGAGGAATCAGTTTCTCAATTTTGACAAGGTGCCGATAGAGGTTTTCATTTGTATCTCTATTTACATTTAATAGAAATATCCATTTCTTGTCCATTATAGGTGTAACTATGAATATTTGTAACCGATGATGTAGTTGTTTTGAATTTATATTGGATTTATATATGCTATATTAGGTTCTCATTAGAGGAAATTTCAACTCAAAATGGGCCTCCTAAAAAAAATTAATAAAATAATAGTTAAAATAATAAAATAATATTTATTAATTTTGGAGGAANGAACTACATTTTTGTTTGTATTTCGACATATCTCCCCATGTTTTTACTCAAATTTCGATCGGGAGAGATCATTGGATGTGGAATTAAATTCCGCATCCAATGAGTACCCACTCAGCATACTTTTGACGGACCCCGCTACCCCAAAAACAAGAAATACCTGAAAAAATGTGATGATGAAATTCCTTTTGAAAGTTGTATATAATATACTTCACTTCTTAATCATAATGTAGTTTTGGAAACACAAACGTCTAAAAACAATAAATTATTGATATTTATGAAATCATTTTGAAAGACATGATCTCAATCACTTAATAAATTGTTTAAAAACCCGTTTAGCTTTCTAATTTCTTTTAATTTTTCATTTTATAAAATTAAAATAATTGTATATTGCATGCCCTGATTGGTGAATCACATAGGTGTTCCAATAATTTTTTGCAAAAATACGTTGATATGAAGGTGAGGAAATACGTTGATATGAAGGATTGGTGAGACTATAAGTGTTCCAACAAATTTCTTAGAAACTATGTCCATGCCCATCTCAAGGATTAGTGAAGCATCGAGGTATTCCATTGAATTTATTAGGAAAATACTTCTACACTGTTAAAAAGCAGAGACATATTACACGACGAAAACACTATTTACAAACATCATTTAATGTGGTAAAACCTTATAAGGGGTAACATCCACGCATCCAAAGCATTGAATCTCATTAATCAAGAACTAGGATATCACATGACCGCCTTCAACCTCTCATACTACCACACTCAATTACTTATCCCAACCATACACTATATACTTCATAAAATAAGTTACATGAGTAAAACTTGTTGGAAATATTAATTAGTCACTGGTCCACAAATCATCTCAGCTGACTCTGTAAGAGTCTGTAGTGGGTCAGTTTATGTCTATCTCGTTGTCTCCCATATATAAACAAGTCGAATTAAATTTCTTAAGATAAGTTTCTAGGTAGATAGTTATTACAGTCTTTAATGTACGTCAATAAAAGTTTTTAATAAGAAGAATATGAATGAAAAAAAAATGTGTGCAGAACAAAAGAAGAGAGTACAAGAGAGAAAAACAAAGCAAGAAGGAAAGGAGAAGAAGAAAAACTCTGTAAAGAGTTTGAAGCTCAATCTTTTGTGTGTTTGAAAAGTGTTGAGAGGAAAAGCTTTGTAAAAGGTGAAGCATCCTTGTAAATTTTCAAATTTGTATTTGCGGCAATAGTTCTTTGGTATGTCGCGACAATTTGTGTGTGTGTGTATAAGTCCATAGTTTATGGTTGAATAAATTTTTTATTTGTGCCACACATATTCTCCATATTTACTTGAGTGAATGTTGTTTACATTTACCGTCTCATGAAAGATTCAAAGAATCCGTAAAGTTTTTCACTATGTAAAATTTTGAGTTTTTATCTGTAGAAGTGTTCGATATAAGTCTTACTTAATATTTGGTTATATGATATTGTGAGTATGTTGCAATATAGTTGTGTTGAATGTTTATCCCAATTTACGGGTCGATGGAAAGCATTTCTCATTTTATAAGTCTTTAGACTAAGAAAATCACCTTTTATAAAGTTTCTTTAAATGTGGTCTGGTCGAAGTGCAAATTGGTCACAGGGATAAATCATGTCACAGTAAAAGTCGGTCTAAGTCAAGAGTGAGTCTCTGTCAAAGTAAAAGTGTGTCCAGTCAAAAGCTTATAAAAAAAAGTCTAGGCCAAAAGTTAAGTCTGTCACACATAAGTCTGTGGAAACTTGTCCAATCCATCGCAACTAGTCCCTCACAGTAAAACTCTATCACTGTAAAAAAATTTCACAGTAAATCCTGGTCACAGTAGGTTTCTCGCAATAATTCCATTGTAGGTATTTTGGTAGTAAGACATTTCGTCAAAGTAAAAGGTAAGGTTTCCAAGGGAACTTGGTCGCAACCCCAAAAGAAAAAAAGAATTTTTTTTATGACTGCACAGTAACTCAAGTCTACTGTCGCAACCTTGGTTTTCAAGATCTAGTATCAAAGCGGGTTTAGGAAAGAAATATTGTCTTAAAAGGGAAAACGTAAATTTATAAGGAAAATTAAAAATTAAAATGGCTTCACTTTTGGATCACACATGTTGATTTTACAAACTCCAACTTTTACAGGAAATAATTATGAGTGTTGGTATCTAACAATGAAGGCTTTTTTTAGAGGTCAAGATGTTTGGGAGATAGTCAAGAATGGTTATACAGAACCTACAGATCAGGTGGCATATAAAAATCTCATACAAGATGAGAAATATTCCCTGAGGGAACAAAGGAAGAAAGATGGAAAATATATGTTCTACCTACACCAAGCCATGCATGAAAGCATGCTCCAAAGAGTAGCAAAAACAATTACCACTAAGCAGGCATGGGTTTGTTGCTGCTACAACCACCATCCTAATTTTTTTTTACATTTTAGGGCCCCCTATTATTTCTAGTTTTTAGAAAGCCTTGAAAGTCTACCTTTATCCCGCAAAAGTTTCTCCATAACTTAGTTTTTACAAAAAAATCAAACTTCTTTTTCACACCTGATGTATCGAACGAAATCATGAAGTTCATCCGATGTATCGAAGGAGTTGTTCGAAGGCCTACCGAATATTTGTTTCTTATGTTTTTGAAAGTATTACAAAATCTTCCTGATACGTCGAATGTACCTTGGTCTATGGTATCGAAAAACATTTTTCGATGCTTCTTGGTTGATTATTAGAAGTCTTTCCGATGCATCGGGTCGTCTTCATGTGTTTTTATTTTTCGATGTCCCCGGAATAGTTCTTTTTTCCACCCCTCATTTCAATTGTTTGTCTCTGATTTTTTGTCGATGTTTTGGATACATAGTCTGATGCATAACTGATATATTCCTAAAGAATATTCCGATGCGGGTGCAGGTGTTAGTTGTTTGTCTTACCGATGGATCTTTCAGCCTTTTGTCCATTTTTGGCAACTTAATTTGTAGCCACCCAATTTAAATCTATCTCATTCCATTCTTCTATTCAAAGCTCTCACGTTTGCTCACAGGATCAGTCCCGATATGACTGTTGGCACCAACGGGGTTTTTCAGCCAAGGTCCATTTATCATTTGCTTACCCTCGTCTTAAGCCTATTTAAGCCCGTAAAGAGACATTTTATGGTTATTGTTGGCCGTTTGAAATATTCAGAGCTGTCATTCGATTAAGAAAGTCTTTCCAACGAGGATTACAGTTCTTCCAGCTCATTTCAGTAGCCAGGTAGGATCTTACTCACTGCTTGTCCTGTTTCTTGGAAGTTCATGTTGTAGTGACTTGGTAGGGTTAGGTTTTTCCATTTTTGTGGAGGGTATTTAGCCTTGAGTTCATTATTATTTTATGAACCTTTGTTTTTGGGTTACCAAGGCCTCTATTTTTCTTTCCTTCCCCAGCCATTATTGCCTAGCTCCTTATTAATTCTTGCACATGATCTAGGTTAATTCTTGCACATGATCTAGGAACTAAGAATCAAAATCATCAAAGAATTATTAACAAATACTCATGAATTGGAAATAATTGGAATACCAAATAGGTTTCCTCTCTGTATATTATATAAACAATAAAGGATTACAATTTGCATGCATAGCAATAGCTTAACTCCATGAAGAATTCGAATACCTAAGGGACAATTTGAATTCAGTGAGTGAGTCTAGCTTAACTGACTCTTTGCCATGCAATCTCACTCAGTTAACCACTTGATCAAAAACCTAATTGACTCACCAAACCCTAACTGAAGTTGGAGTGCAATAAATGAATAAATCTCAACTGAAGGAGATCAAACACATGTCATAGCAATCCAATCATCAAGTGCTAGTACTACATGACTCCAATAAACCCTGATGAGGTTAACTGAAGCTGAACTGACCATCAGAAGTTGGTGAAGGCGCCTTGTTCACTCCAGTTCATTAAAATAATAATAAATAATCATTAAATAATATATTTAATGAATGGAGGCGCCTTAACTGACTGTAACTGATTGGTTGAACTAAAAGTAACCACCAGTTAGCAATTAGGTGCATGAATGTCACATAGATCACCCCTGGAGTGCTCCAGTTAGCCTCCTTGACTGTAGGAGAAGGCTAAGTTAGCCTCCTTGACTGTAGGTAGGCGTGGGAGTGACTGGGATGATGATAATTAATGCTCCTTAATGTCAATTAAACTTAGGATAGTGGTTTAACTAGGCCAATTTGACTGAAAGAGTGAGTATGATGGTAAATGTCTCCAACACCCCCCCTTAAGCTATACTCAGGAAGAGTTACGAAACATAGATGCATAAAATGCTAGGGCCCTAGAAACTAAGGCCATAGGTCACCCTGTACAATAAAGCAACTGAAACAATGCTCAAAACAAACTAAGTGAGGAAAAGAGGGAAAACCCAGTGGGAAAAAACCCCCCCTCAAGCTGAACACTGAAAGTAGTCTGGATCACCCTGATGAACTCACCCCCAATAGTGAATGGAGGAAAGTGAACTTATTTTCTGAAAATATCTTGGTGAATATGTCTGGAGGAATCTTCCACTTTGGAAGAAAAACAATGCACTCAACTGAATCAAAAACATAAACAGCTGCACGGTGAAAACTGGACCCTTGTAGAGCAACTGAAATCATCTGAAGAGAGAGCAAAGGTTCTTGAGGATTTGAACCATGTGTGGAACACTCAAGAAACTGATATGTTGCAGCCTTGAACAGAAAACCATGAGTGGTAAAATCATCCCCAAATCTTAGGAGCAAGTGTCCATGCGGATGCAGAATGTCTTCCTCTTTACTAGTTCTGTGAGGAGATGAGCTTGTGACCAAAGGTAGAGAATCCCTGGGACTCTAGAGAGTGAATGCTTGAGCTCTATAATCTGATATAGCTTCAGAAATATCTAATGATTCACAAACTAAAATATCAGCAACCTCATAAGAGGAAACTAACACCAAATCCTCATCAGCAAAATTGACGAAGAACTGCGGTACTTGATTTTTCACACCGGAATTGGTGAGAGCAGCTACAAGCATGAATGAAAGCTCTTGGATTTTAAAATATGAACCAAATAATATCAGATCAGAATTTAAATCAGATCTAAATAATTTCACAATAGATCCAAAACTATGAAATGAAATGAAATCCCCAGCAGCAGTTTTGTAGGAGACTTGCGGTACTTGTTTCTTCACACCATTGATGAGAACAGCTACAAGCAGTACTGAAGGTTTATGAACCTGAAATTTTGAACCAAGAAATATCAGATCAGATCCAAATAAGATCATATCATATCCAATAAGGTTCATATCAGATCCAAAATTATGGTCAACCGAGACGGTAGATGCACAGTTTTCTTCTTCTTCAAAATTCTGAATTTTGGTGCATGCAATCCTGCAGGAATTTGCTGGAACATCTAGAGCATGGGGAGTGAATGGATCACTCTGGTAATCTGATATTTGTTCCAAAATATCCAAGGTATCACATATTTTCACACCAGCAACAACATTAGAGGAAGAAAAATCAAATTTCTCTTCACTTTCGGAAGCAATTACTGGTAAATTTTGCATAGAATTCAAAGGAAAATCACCGGTGAATGTTTGCATGGAAGTGAAGCAGTGTTTTTCTTCAATATCAGAGATTCGAATGTATTCTTCTATTTCAGAAATATGAGAAGATGAGATATCAGAGATCTCATGAACTTCCGGAGCATCAGGAGAAGGAGTCACTTCATGGAGACTTTCTTCAATTCGAATTGAATGTGTATAAGATTCTGCTTCATCTTCATCTTGAACAACTTCATCAGAGAGAGTAGAGGCTAAGAGTTTTGAGTGAAGAAGTCTTGTGGTGCTGGCTGTAATCTCCAAAGTACTATTATGATCCTCATTGTGCTTGCCAAAGGTTCTGTCCAATATTGGCCAGAAAATCTTTGGGTATTCAGCATAACCAGGAATAAGGTAGTAAAGGCTATCATCAAGGGCCAGACACATTGTTCCAAAAGCTCTGTCACGGTCATTTAGCCAGTCATTTTCATTCTCATAAGTCTCTCTTCCAATTCCAATAGACACCTCATAGAGACCTCGTCTCTTCAGAGAGGAAATCATCTTCAACTTCCATTCCGAATAGCTTGTGAATGGGGTGAGAAGAGGGATTGATGAGTCCATTCGAAGTTGTACCTGTTAAGACCTGTAAATCAAAACAAAAAGGGCACCGTAAGGTTAGGCAGACTGCACATTCCAGGCTTTCATGACACCCAGCATAGTTAATCAAGCAAGCTTGATCAACAAGTTCTTTACTTGGGGTATTAAGTGGTAAGCCTTGGCTTTTGGTGCAGTGTTGGATTCTTGAGCTATTACTCAAATTTCATGGAGAAATTTGTCAAAAATCTTGTTCTTGAGAGATTGATCTTCGTCCCGCCGCATGCTCTGATACCATATTAATTCTTGCACATGATCTAGGAACTAAGAATCAAAATCATCAAAGAATTATTAACAAATACTCATGAATTGGAAATAATTGGAATACCAAATAGGTTTCCTCTCTGTATATTATATAAACAATAAAGGATTACAATTTCCATGCATAGCAATAGCTTAACTCCATGAAGAATTTGAATACCTAAGGGAAAATTCAAATTTAGTGAGTGAGTCTAGCTTAACTGACTCTTTGCCATGCAATCTCACTCAGTTAACCACTTGACAAAAACCCTAATTGACTCACCAAACCCTAACTGAAGTTGGAGTGCAATAAATGACTAAATCTCAACTGAAGGAGATAAAACACATGTCATAGCAATCCAATCATCAAGTTCTAGTACTGCATGACTCCAATAAACCCTGATGAGGTTAACTAAAGCTGAACTGACCATCAGAAGTTGGTGAAGGTGCCTTGTTCACTCCAGTTCATTAAAATAATAATAAATAATCATAAAATAATCATAAAATAATATATTTAATGAATGGAGGCTCCTTAACTGATTGTAACTGATTGGTTGAACTGAAAGTAACCACCAGTTAATAATTAGGTGCATGAATGTCACACAGATCACCCCTGGAGTGCTCCAGTTAGCCTCCTTGACTGTAGGAGAAGGCTAAGTTAGCCTCCTTGACTGTAGGTAGGCATGGGAGTGACTGGGATGATGATAATTAATGCTCCTTGATGTCAATTAAACTTAGGATAGTGGTTTAACTAGGCCAATTTGACTGAAAGAGTGAGTATGATGGTAAATGTCTCCAACACTCCTACCATGAGAACTTATTTGACAATCGTTTGTAGAAGGAAGGCTGTAGGCAGACGAGCGTTTCATCGTCAGCACCACTCCTCCATTTCTCCAGTGTGGGGATGGGGTGATTGCAACCATTGGCCGAATAGAATGGATGTTTTTTGGGAGTGACATGGGGGGAATGTTTCCTTTAGGGTGAAAAACTTGGCTATCCATATAGTTTTTCCTCTTGGGAAACCGGAGGTGTTTTCTCTTACCCGTCGAAGGTGTTGAAGTTATTATGCTTAGAAAGTCGCATTGCTATGATGAGATCCTTAGTGCTTTGTAGTAGAGTACCCTTTCTTGTGACCCAAGTCCAGTCTACCTCTAGAAATATTTGAGCCTGTTTTTTATTTTTCATTTTCAAGAGGGCGCGTTTTAGGGTGGAAGCAAAAGTTTGGTCAATATGCATTATGATGATTTGGTAAATTATACTGGTTAAAACTGGTTTTGTTTATTGTAGAATTTATCAATTGTAGTTATATGTTTTGGAATATATTGAATCTAACATGCTATCATATGATTAAAACAGCCTCATATTTTATATAGCAATATGCCTCAGAAAGGGAAAAAGAAGGTGGAAGTTGCAGATGAAGATCAAGAGATAGAGATCATAACGCGAGTTAAAGTTATATATGAAGATACCAAATATGTCACATGCATCGAACCTGAGTACAAATGGGGGGAGATATACTGAATGATCACCAATCAAAGCATCCAAGATAGAGGGTTATAGGATTTTCGAATATATGCCAATATAGAAAGGTCAGTGATCATGAAGGTTTCCACATGACCAGAAATGTTTCCATGTGCAGAAGTAATAGGCTGGATCCTCCCGAAGGCCGATGTAACCAAAATGATTTTGTCAAATACAGAAGGAAAAGGTTATGCTGCTTATAGCCCAGCTTATGTAGCTCAGTCCTACAAGTTACCCACGCCCCATAATTATTTAACATAAGAATGGTTAAAGGGGCTTCACCTGGATATTTTGGACAATGTCAGAAGAATGATGGTTCCCGGGATGCATTTTTGTACAAGGCCTTCTAGGGAATATGAAACTGTGCATTTACACACTCCTTATAGGTTGATAGAATTAATGTTGAACAACATCTTTGGACGAGAAAATGGACAAAATTACAAACTGAACTGGGTACCATTGATTTTATTTTTGGCCACTCAAGGCACCATTTTTAACTGGGCCAATATAGTATCTAATAGTTTGTCCTCATGCATAAGTGCAGTGCTGGGAGGAGTCTCACAAAATAAGTCAGAGTTCTATATGAGCTCTTTTCTGATCGATTGTATTATGTGCACACAGGCATTCCCAGCTCTGAAGTGCCAATGGGATAAGACCAAAACTCCTGTCTATGATGCATATCAGTTGTTTTGGGCACACAAATATTTCAACCATTATAAGAGTATTTGTGAAGACTTCATAATGGCACTATATAGATTAATCTTCCTTTCTGAGTGTGATTGCATGTCTAAAGGAGCCTTGAACATTGTACAGGATAATGGTCATTATTACCTGACAGAAGAAGGCCTATATCTAAGAATGTTTGGCGGAACAAGGGGCCCTTCTCTTTTACCAAGATATGCCACGGATTATGTTGTTCACAAGAAAGTAGTGAGGCAAATTTACATTGATGGGATTGGCAATTTCCATTTTGATTAGAAGAAGGATATATACCCCCCACTCTCATTCTATCATAGGAAGTTATAAATTATCCAAAGTGAAGAGTGCACCATATTTTGTAAAGGAGTTAGAATACTTCAACTTTAGAGAGATAATTTTTTATAGGAATGATTTTGAGGATAAGGTTGCTAACTATTGTGCTGTAGCAGGGGTACATTTTGAATATGCGGATTATTGGGATAAAGATGAAGAAATATTCTGCAATGCACAAAATATGACATCCTTGAGGAAGAGACTCAAGCAAAAGATAATGACCGTAGGTGGTACGGGAAAAGCTGTTGAGCAGCAGAAGAAACAAGAAGAGGAAGTTTCTAAGAAAAGGGAAGAGGAGGCACTCAAACTATCACAAGAAGATGAACGATGGTTAGTAGAAGAAGAAGATGAGAAAAGGAGAGCCAAAGAAGAAGTTGAGAAAAAGAATGAAGAAGAAGAGTCCCAGAAAAGGAAAGAAGAGGATGAAAGGTTAATACTAGAAGAAGCTAACAGAGAAAGAGACCAGGCAGAGAGAGAAGTTGAAGAGCTACAGAAAAAAGAACAGGAAGAACAAGATCATGCAAATTTGGAGCAAACTCGGTCTTATGATGATTTGTTGGAATCATGTGTCCCATCTAGTATCAAAACCATGGGAGATCTAGCTTTGACATTAGGTATTGAACCAATCCCTTTCATCCCATCTCAAGAGAAGGAGGTAGCTGATTTAAATACCATTTCTTATGACCAAATTAAGAAAAGAATTGTCATGAGAACTAAGAAGAAGGTGGACATTGGGGAAAAGCAAGGAATCATGGTGACTGAGAAAACAATCATCCATGGGACTGACAAGGACCCAAAGAAGGCTTGAAAATGTAGGTGTAGCCTCAACCCTCACAAATGAAGATAATGTGGATAAAATAATGATTGATTTGGAGAAATATAAGAAGAAGGTTGTTCAAATGAAAGAAACTCTGAAGAAGGAGAGATGCGAGGGACAAAGTATGAAGAGGAAGCATGAAGATATTCTTAGTGAGATTGAGAAGTCAAGGGAGGCATGCCAAAGTTTACAATCTACAAGGATGCCCTAGTATTATCAATAAGAATTATCTAAGGAGAAAATAAAGATCTTCAGAAGCAGATTGTATAATCAGAAAAGAAAGGAGATGCAACGAGCAATATGATAGAGGAGCTAGAAGCTCATGATCTTTTACTAAGAAAACAACTTCAAGTGGTGAAGGAGAAACAGATGGATATCACTCCTTTCCAGAATCAAACCTCGATGCTAAAAAAAATATAAATTAGGTTTTGCTGAGTCTTGCAGGGGAGATGTATAGAGTTAAACAAATTGAGGTTAGATTGAAAGAGCTAGCGCTCAGGTCATTAGAATTTCGGGAAAGATAATCAGAGGTGGTTGAGCTTGTAAAAATTTAGTTAAAATGGATATGAACCCATTCAACCTTTCCATACAATATTCCTCAGAAGTCTAGAGGAAATCTTGAGATGGAGGTAGGCATACTAAATTTTGGGTGTAGAACAATAGTCAGATTAAGCACAGCCATTGAGAAAACTATTGAAAAATGTGCTGAATTTTACAAAGGCATACATTTTGTTCACAATGAGTGTATGGTTCTAACAGGTTCCCCATACCAAGATTTCCCAATCATGGAGAAACATTTGAAGAACTTGTAAGAAAGGCTGTTGAATAGGGAAGAAAGCATATCCAAGCTTGAGGCTATTAGTGATGAAGACATCCGGATTTGGATTATACAAGATTCAAGCCATAAACTATTGTTAGAGGAATATTTGAGTCAAAATGTACCCAAAGCGAAAGAAATTGAGTCTCAGCTATCAAAGAATGAAGTGGCAATGCATGTATTGGAGCCTGTAGAATATCGGGTCATCAGGGAAGAAGCACAAGCATGGGGCATTTTTATTAAGACACCAGCTGGGCCCATTTGAATTTTGTCTTATTCACCAGCTAAAGATTATAAAATTTTGTATTTATTCTTTTTTTAGTAATGGACTAAAAGAAAAAAGTTTTGTAAAGGAAGAGTTGAGGAAGCCCAAAAGGTTGGGGCAACTCAAGAGTCATTTTAATTTGTATTGTTAGTTTTTCATCACATTTAAGCTAGCATTATGATCTTAGGATCTTTTCACTAAGAGAATAACAAGCACAGCAATAAAACACAAGCACATCACAAGAGACAAGAGACACAAAGAGTTTTCCTCGGGGAAACCATAAAGGAGAAAACCCCGCAACTTCCTCTAAGATAGAATCAACACCAAAACAGTAAGAGATCTCCCAAAACAGTAGTAGTCTTCTGTCTTCTGTCTAGTCCCAAAATTTCCTTCTCCAGTAGTTCGCCACACTTGGGAGAGCAAGTGATGTATTTCACAAGTGATAAATAGAGAGACTCTCACTCTCTATTTATATTCATCCGTTCACTTGAATTGCCTTTTCACACGTAGGCTCAACCTAATAATTACTACTTGAGCCTACACCTTAATTAGTGTATAATAACTTGAGTGCCCCAAAACTGTGGGGACTTACCTAATGACTTGACATGACTTGTTTACATTATTAATCCTCCCGATCGGAACATCGGGGCATGACCACATGACTCAAATACATAATAGAAACATCCCGGAATAAACATCGGGTTACAATACATAAGATACATAGAAGAATACATTCCGAAGTTACATATACATCAACACTCCCTCTTAACTAGGAAGGTATTATTTCGACACAATTTTCAGCACTGGTCTTCTTCTCTGTATCAGCTAGATCATCTCGTCTTCAATTAATATTCGTCTTCAAGTCATCATCAGATCTGGATCATCTCTCGATCTGGATCATCATCGAACATCATCACTAGATCTGGATCATCTCTCGATCTGGATCATCATCGAACATCATCACTAGATCTGGATCATCTCTCGATCTGGATCATCATCACTGGACTGGATCTGGATCATCACTCGATTTGGATCATTACTGCTGGATCATCATTACTGGATCTAGATCATCACTCGATATGGATCAACACTGGTGCTATCTCATGATTCTTCTCATCATAGGAAGTTCTACAGAGCCAGCCCTTTTTCATGTTGGTTGTAGGCCTACCCTCATGTAGGTCTTTGCCCAGCACTTACATCTGACTTGCTCATCAGAAAGGCACTCCCAACACTCACATATGATCATGTAGTAAACTGCAATCCCATCAGAAAGGCCCAACACTCACATTCACCAACATGATAGGACACACCTACTATCATCTGTGAAATGGCTCAGCACTTACAACCACCAGCATGATAGGACACACCTACTATCATCTGTGAAATGGCTCAGCACTTACAACCACCAGCATGATAGGACACACCTACTATCATCTGTGGAAAGGCACAGCACTCACATACACCATCATGGTAGGACACACCTACTACCATCTGTGGAAAGGCTCAGCACTTATAATCACCAGCATGGTAGGACACACCTACTACCATATGTGAAAAGGCTCTGCACTTACAATCACCAGCATGGTAGGACACACCTACTACCATCTGTGAAAAGGCATTGCACTTACAGTCACCAGCATGATAGGACACACCTACTATCATCTGTGAAATGGCACAGCACTTACAGTCACCAGCATGATAGGACACACCTACTATCATCTGTGACAAGGCTCAGCACTTACATCCATCTAGGCGGGAACACATCCTGCTCATAATGATGGAAGGGCATGCACTCATATCTGATCATGAGGGGAACACATCCCAGCAATCATATCAGAATGGCCCCCAGTCCTCCTCGACTGAGCTACCTAGTAACTGACCAGGTGCCTCCATTGTCCTAGAGAATGGCAGTTGCCCTTACATCCGACCTACTCGTCGGAATGGCCAACACTCACATCTGACATGGAAGGAACTTAATCCTTTAGCCATGAAAAGAATGGTTCAGCCCTTACATCTGATCAAGTGGGAACACATCCCTCTATCACATCAGAATGGCTACTCAGTTCTTACACTGAGTGTTCCTGGTAACTGACTAGGTGCGTCCATTCCTAGAATGGAAATTGCTCTTACATCTATCCTACTCGACAGAATGGCTAGCACTCATATCTGACATGGAAGGGAGCAACCCTACCACCATGACAGAATGGCTCAACCCTTATATCTGACCTACTCGTTAGAATGGCTCAGCCCTTATATCTAACCTACTCATCAGAATGGCTATGGATCTTAACACTCATATCTGACATGGAAGGAACCAATCCTCTCACCATGACAGAATGGCTCAGCCCTTACATCTGACCATGGAAGGAACCAATCCTCTCACCATGTCAGAATGGCTATGGGTCTCATCACTTTCTCTGGGAGGAAGCCTCGATCTGGAGAACACCAAGTCTCTCTCTGAAGTACTCGAACTTCAACCTAGCCAATGGCTTCATCAATACATCAGCTATCCGTTCCTCCATCGCAACATAAAGGAGCTTCACTGCTCCTCTCTGCACCATATCCTAATATAGTGATACTTGATCTCGATATGCTTTGACTTGTCATGAAACACTGGATTCTCTGACAACTTCACGCAACTCTGGTTGTCACAATGTATACAAGTAGCATCTAACTAGAGATCAAATATATCAGACAGTAGCTTCCGCAGCCATACTGCCTCACAACTAGCTGAACAAGCTATGACATACTCTGCTTCAACTGTACTCAGTGCCACACAGGATTGCTTCCTGCTAAACCAAGAGATCACACCTGATCCCATACTGAAGCAACATCCTGAAGTACTCTTCCTGTCGATGGCACTACCTACCCAATCTGAATCAACATAACCCTCCAGGTTAATCTTCTGATTCGCATCATACTTGAGCCCATAATCAACTGTACCTCTGCATTCTTTGCAACCATCAGGTGAACATGTCTCAATGTGTTCACAGCAAAGCAAATATCTAGTCTCAGGTACATCAAGGACCCAATCATCCAATGATGCATCGTAGCATCAACCGTCTCTAATGAAGCACCACTTAACAAATTCATGTTCGATGCCATAGGTGTGGTCATGCAGTCCATCATCCTGAACCTCTTTAGGATCTCTACTATATACTTCCCTTGTCCAAGGAATATTTCATCTGTACTCTACCACACCTCCATACTTAGAACAATAGTGCATCGACACATAACAGGAGCATCACTAGTCTTCTGTCTTCAACCTTGAAACAAAGGTTGGAATCCTCTTTACTCTCAGTAAAGCCTAGAGTCATCAGTAATATGCCCATCCTGTCGTACCATGTCGAACCTTAGATCTTTTGTAGTCACTCCCTCTGAAGCGAAGCATCATACTCCCTCTGTCTTTTGTGCTCTATGCACTAAATTTTTTTTGTACCGGAGTGACAAGTAGCTTCCTATGCTACTAATATTCTATGTGACCATCTAGTGTATAGACTTGCATCTTCAAGCTTGTAGAAAAGGTTAAGATCTTCATCAATCTCATCATGTATGTGTTTAAATTGTTACTGGCTGCAAATGTCTCTTCGTAGTCTAGGCCTTCTTTTCGTGAGAAGCCTCGTGCTACGAATCTTGCTTTGTATCCCACGATGTTTCCATCTACTGCATGATGGAACTATGAACTTCTCTTCAGGTCTCAATACTGCACCCTGACATCATTCTTCTTGAACTGGTCTTCCCTTTCTTCTTGGTGGCTGGAAGGTTCTGTATCAATGATGTCACTGCACTCTTCATATTATTCTTTGTCTTTGAACTGTCGTCACTTGTTCTTCGGAACAAGTCTTCATTCTTCTTTGCTTGTAGGCAATTATGTATGCAATCTTTCCTACAAATCAAATGCAATTGTATGGTTAGAAACATTTCATAAGGAATATTTATACTGGAAAACACTTATGCATAAATATATGATCATGCAACTACTTTAGCCAATACAACATTCATCCATATCTCATTGAAACTTTCTAGATGCCTTCCATCTCTACCAGGACAACATTGAGATTGTGCACTAATCCAGTATGTCAGCAAAGAGGTTTCATTCTAGATAAGTAGCAATGGAGAATTTGTATAGCCCCATGAGCTACTTACCCACCATATGCATATTAGTAGTATTCTGTCATTAATGCAAACATCCTATCATGCATAATACAATAACTGAATATAAACAAATGCATAACAAAATAATATAATG
>LPNX010081157.1:288872-315533 GCA_001517045.1 Pseudotsuga menziesii
TTCTATTCTACAACCCCATTCTGTTGTGGATTATAAGGAGTTGACAAATTCCTCTTAATCCCTGCTTCTTTACATAGCTCTTTGAATTCATTCAAAGTGAATTCTCCACCATTATCTGATCGAATGGTCTTGATCTTCTTTTTAGTATGGTTCTTGATCAAGGCTTGCTAAACACTTCATCTTTGTTTTTCATAAAGTAAATCCATGTCTTTCTAGAAAAATAATCAATAAAAGAAACATAGTATGCATACCCGCTTAGTGAGTTTGATGACATTGGACCGCATACATCGGAGTGGATGATTTCTAGAATGCCTTTGGCTTTGCTTTTACTGCTAGGAAATGTCTTCTTTGTATTCTTCCCTTTCGTACATCCTTTGCAAACTCCATCATGCTTTGTTTGGAATGTAATAGGTAGTGCTCTGTAGTGCACATGTGCAAGCCTTCTATGCCAAAGCTCATTTGGCTCTACCGTATCATGGATCAAGGCTTGTTCTGGATGACCCTTCAATTTGTACAAGCCTCCTTCTTGTTCTCCAATCACTGCCGCATCATCAATTTTCTTCCCTTTTGGCCACATGATGACTTGACCATCGATGAATGCAACCCACATTCCTTTTGCATCCAAGGCTGAAATGGAAAGAAGATTCTTCTTAAGTCCTGGAACAAACAATACTTCTTTCATTGTTAGAGACTTACCAGAGTCTAGCTTGTATGAAGATTCCCCACTACCTTTTATTGGATATTGGTAGTCATCTCCTAGTTTCACCTTGTGAGGTGATTCATGTCTGATAGTCTTACAAAGGATTCCTTGAATCCCGTCATCTATTTAGAAGCCCCACTGTCTATAAGCCAATCATCATTTCCATGAGTAATGTTACCTGTGAGAGCTGATATGAGAACATGTTCATCCTCACTTGAAGAATCTTCACTTTCATATATAAATCTCTTTCTGGATGGTTCATCATCCTTTGCAGCATGAGCATGATGTCTTCTTTGGCCTCATCTCCCTCTGAAACTGAAACCTCTATACTCATGTAGGTGTCCAATCCAGTTTCTTCAAAGAGATCAAATACTTTTATGCTTGGAATTTGTCAACTTCACCATGCTTATCATCAAGCTATTGTGATAGATCATATTGAAATGAGAACCTCAAATGGAAATACAAAATATTATATCTTACCGATTTGAGGTGTCCGTCCTTGTCCCGGAGTTCGCTGATCTAGGGTTTGTCGCAGAAACCCTAATTTTCAAAACTTGGAACTTTCAGATCTGATTGGACAAACAGATCGATCTCTTCAAATAGAGCTGTCCAATGTACTCCTTTTCTGAAAACAGTGGAGGGAAGCTCCCGAAACAGGAAGCCCTAATTTACTGATTTCTTCTGCATCAATTCCTGTTACTGTTTCTATGATATCTCCAAAATTACTGATCCTATGTGTCTGAAATTTCTCACTGAGGTAAAATCACATGTTCCCGATCCAACAACATATGTTTCATCAGAATTTGTTTCACCATTTGGGATTTATGATCCTTTTCCCAAGGTGACCTATTACAGGACTGTTCAGAACAGTGATGTTGTATGGCATGCCATGTGTCATTGGTTCCTCTTTTGAGTCTGATATTTAGAAAATTGAAAGTAAATTCTGTTCCCTTTCTATAACATCTTCAGGAATTCCATTTGGACCTTTGTATCTCAAGATATTTCATATCTCCCCAGATGTCCTGTTTAGGGATGAATTCTGGAAGAGGCTAGAACCCTAACTTGGAGAGATCATATCTCCTGGAATACAGCGAATCTGAGTCTGATTTTTGGACACAGGATTCATCAGGATTTTATATTTGGCACCTGAAATTTTTAGCTTCTGATACTTTGCAAATATCAGAATATAGCTACTGTACCAAAACTTATCAGGTTTAGTATTTAGGGTTTCTCCTAGCTCAGGGTCAAACTAGGGTTTGACTTTCCTGGAGTTTCACCCAACCAAATTTCTTGATCTAGGTCTCTAAACTTTAGTTTTGATGAGGAGAATAACCCTATGCTAGTCTCACTCAAAAATTCCTCTTCTGTAGAAAGCCCTAATTTCCACATCGAAACTGAAAATGCTTGAGATTGAATTCCGCATCGACTGAAAGATGCACCCTTCAATGGGGAGTCATCTTAGCATACTTTTGCTGAAAATATGTGGAGGAAGATCCACAAAATAGGAAGCCCTAGTTCCTGTAGCTGAACAATGTCTTCTTCTCAGGTTAGCTCTGATTCCATGTTAGTTTTTCATCACATTTAAGCTAGCATTATGATCTTAGGATCTTTTCACTGAGAGAATAACAAGCACATCACAAGAGACAAGAGACACAAAGAGTTTTCCTTGGGGAAACCATAAAGGAGAAAACCACACAACTTCCTCTAAGATAGAATCAACACCAAAATGGTAAGAGATCTCCCAAAACAGCAGTAGTCTTCTGTCTTCTTTCTAGTCCCAAAATTTCCTTCTCCAATAGTGCGCCACACTTGGGAGAGAAAGTGATGTATTTCACAAGTGATAAATAGAGAGACTCTCACTCTCTATTTATATTCATCCGTTCACTTGAATTACCTTTTCACACGTAGGCTCAACCTAATAATTACTACTCGAGCCTACACCTTAATTAGTGTATAATAACTCGAGTGCCCCAAAACTGTGGGGACTTACCTAATGACTTGACATGACTTGTTTACATTATTAATCCTCCCAATCGGAACATCGGGGCATGACCACATGACTCAAATACATAATAGAAACATCCCGGAATAAACATCGGGTTACAATACATAAGATACATAGAAGAATACATTCCAAAGTTACATATACATCAACATGTATAAGTATAGGTAAAGTAGAGGTAAGAAGAACTATTTCCTTTTATAATTAAGAAGATGGAATTTTGTTGGAGAGGGTGTTGCATAAGTCTCAAAGCATGTTGTGTCAAGCTGAATGGAGAACTATTTCTTGTTTAGTAGTATATACAATATGTGAGATCGTTCCTAACCTTCTGAACTACTTCTGAGTTATGACTGATTTTGCATTATGTGATGAATCTTATGAAACAATGAATGATGGATTTTTTAATATCACGGAGCTATCTCTGTGTTAATTTTCTGCTGTGTGTATGTGTCTTGGATTTATTAGCTATCTGTAGAATACTTTATGCAAACCACACAGTACATTGTTCATTTCTATTTTTTATCAATCTTGCTCCTCGGGGATAGGTTAGAATAGATTAGTTGTTCTATTTTGTTACTTGCATTTAATATAGGAATTTGCATTCCATACCTAAAAGATAAAATATATAAACGGTGGATTGGGCCGCAATTGGTAAAAGAGATTTAAATTTTTCACCTTAAATCTACGGTAGCTAGACTGCAAATTGGATGGGTTCCCCATATCAGACAATAAACGATCTATTTGGGAATGGTTATGGGGGAGAACCCCTACTGTCGGTACCTAGGATTTTTCACGGCATCAACAGTTTTTCGTGCTAGAAGGAGGGCATCCAATGCATGGCCAACCAAGGAAATCCATTTTCTCGAGAATATTCCATAGGTTATAGTTCTGAAACCAGTCTACCCAAGGACCCCCTTCCTGAAAGAAATGTTGATCCTAATTTACTTTATCTTGTTTCTCTTGAAGTAGTTAACGATATGAGAATAATTACAAGGTTGTATGCAAAGAATCTTGGAGGATTTCTGAACATTCCTGAATTACCTAGAAGACAGGATCACAAGAAAGAACACCCTTTTATAGAAGATTTAGTGTTAGTGAGATATTTTGAAGAGATGGTATATTTAACCTTGCAGGAAATTGTCCAACCTCTTGATCAGTTGGGACCCGATTCCCGATTCATCGTTTCGCTCACCTTTTCGAGCGCCTGTTCAATCTCCGCCTCAGTCTTCACCATGAATCATGGCATAAAAATGTAGTTGGAAAGCACTCATAAATCCAAATTATAATCAACCACCTCCACTACCAGCTTGGAGAGACAGAACCCCTCTTAACTTGGTTTCTCCATTGCACAATTTACCTGCACATCCTGAGAAGTCATTACCCCAGTTTGATCTTATAGAGGGCATTGATGTGGATGATCATTTACAAAGTTTTTTATTTTCCCTTGAAGTTTTATCAGCAGGAGAACACGAAGATGTAGTATGTTGTCTGTTTCCACATACCCTTAAAGGAAAAGCAACATCATGGTATTTTGGTCTAAACGCGAATTCAATCACAAACTGGAATACATTTGAAAGATTGTTTAAGAACAAGTTTGGACGCCAAAGAACCACAGCTACTATGATGAAAGAGTTACTTACTCTAAATATGGAGAAAAAATAGAAAGTGTTTGATTTGAATCATAGGTTTTCCCACCATTTGAATAATTTAAGTGCTGCTATAATTCCTGCTGAAGAAGTATTAATCTAATACTATTCTTTAGCACTTTCTCCTCAGATAGCAATGTTCATGAAAAGGTCAGTAAAAAACTCAATGTTGGAAACCTATGAAGAGGCTAAGAAAGTGGAAGAAGAACTCAAAAGCATACATAAATAGTATGCATATCCAGATGTAAAATTCTTTAATAAGAAGCCTTTACTTCTGAAAAATCCCAAAGAAGAACGTTCGAACGAATTAGACAATGTGGTTAAGATGGTACAAAAACTCTCAAACAAGATTGTTGACTTAGAGAAAGATAAATAAGCAAGTTCTTCTAGAAAACCATTTAGACAAATTTTCAAGAAGAAAGAAGAAAATAGTCCACCCAAACCACCCCTTGATAACTCTTCTGTACTGAACGTCGCAAAAGTTGGTATGGATAATTTTTGTACTCACTCTGAGAAAATTTGTCCTCAATGGATCAATTCTATGAACTTATTTGTAAATCAACTGTTGGATGTTCAACTAACAGAACCTGGAGTTAAGGAAGAAAAAGAAACTAAAAAATAAACAACTTCAGAGGAGACAACTATGGTTTTGTGGAATTGTATTACCACATTGGAATCAGAAGAAGAAGAACCCACCAAAGAAATACAACTTTTGGCAGTCAACATCACAACAAGAAGTCGAGGACCGATGACAGATGAGGATTTATTTCCTAAGATTAAGAAGTTCCAAGAAAGCATTAAAAAACTCACCAATAAGACTCAAAACTCACCTGTACCTGAAAAGGTCATAGCAAAGCAGAAAACTCAAGCAGTGAGTAAACAAAACAAAAGTTGTGGACAATAACTTAGAGAATAATTAGAAAATTTGCTTGGAACCAAAGATAGGGTATGATATAGTAGAATATATTAAGAAAAATAAGGCAAATATTTCATTCTTTGAAATGTGCAATTTACCACAACAGAAGAAGAAACTTTTGGAAGCCTTGGGTTCCCAACCTTAAAAATCTCAAGACAATGTCCCATTGGATAAACAAATAAATGAAGCCATCATTGGAGTCAAGTCTAAATCTCGAACTAAACCTTTCTTGCTAACCTTTGAAATTTTTAATTTGAATGTACACAATTGTAGGGTTGACTCTAGAGCATCTTCAAATGTCATGCATTTGTCAGTCTGTAAAAAGATAAATGGGAAACCCATCACTTCTACCAGTCAAATTATTCAGTTGGACAGAACTGCAGTTAAAGTGGTAGGTGATTTGAATAATATATTGATTCGATTAGCCGCTGATGGAAGAGTTTGTTAGTACATTGATATTATGGTAGTTGACATCCCTGAAGCTTATGGTTTAATTCTAAGTAGGGATTGGTATCAAAATCTTAATGGGTATTTTGCAACATATTGGTGACACTACCTTACAAAGGGTCTTAGAATCATATTAAATTACTAAGAAAGCCACACATGAAATATAATGCACAACTTGAAGGAAAAAATGAACCAGTGAATTTTGCACATTCAGTTTTGGGAAATTATTTTTTAGAACTTGAACCAGGGAATTATTGAGTGCAAGAGGCCAGTAGTGAGTTAGATGAACAGTATGATCTCCTTCGGTTTTCACGGACTAATGATATTGATTGTAATATAGTTAATTTAGTTTATGTTTTAGAAAATAGAACTCGTACTTTGGAAGTAGAAAATTAGTTTTGGTTATTGTATTTTGATGGTTCGAAAACTCAAGAAGGATCAGGGGCTGGTTGTGTCCTAGTTGATCCATAAAAAAATAAACATTTTTTATCTTGTATATTAGAGTTTGAATGCACGAATAACACGTTTCAATACAAAGCATTGATTCAAGTATTGAAAAAAGCAATTGAGTTCAAAATTAGAAATTTAAAAGTTTTTGGAGACTCTGAAATAATTGTAAAACAGGTACGCAAAAAAATCCATTGATTATCTCCTCATTTAAAAGGATATCAAATGAAGTTTGGGAGATATTAACAAATTTTAAGGCTTTTAATATTAATTCTATTCCTAGACTAAAAAATGCAACTGCTGATTTATTAGCTACTTCTGCTGCGAGGTTGGTGCCCACGAATAACAAATGTTCCATTGAATTAATTTTCAGGTCATCAACACCTGATAATGTCACCAATCTGAGAGTGTTTGATGATTATCAATAGATTTTGGAATTCTTACAAAATGAGGAAACTTTTAAAGATGCAATTATTGATGATGAGGAACACCAAGCGAATCTCCAGAATAGTAATTTCACACCAAAAGGGGGGGGAACATTAGACGGTATGTGATTTAAATAACAAATTCTGAAGGCCAGTAAATGTCAAAACACATAGCACAATGATGTAGTATGAGCTGATCAATTTGGGAATAGAGGTTGAACCCAAGTATGTCAACTTGGGGAAATGTTGTTCTCCTGGGGTAAGAAGTAAGTTCATCAATTTATTCCAACAGTATAAGGATGTATTTTCCTGGACTTATGATGATCTGAAGACATATGACACTCGCATAATCCAACACATCATTCCTATTAAAGCGGGTGTAAAACCTTTCCAGCAGTAGCTTTGTAAGATGCATCCTAAGATGGAACCCCTAATTCAAAGTGAAGTAAAGAAATTATTGGATGCCAAGATTATTTTCAAGGTTAGACATTCAGAATGGGTAGCAAACTTGGTACCAGTTCAGAAGAAGTATAAAGAAATAAGACTCTATGTGTATTTTAGAAATATGAATCATGCGTCAGACAAAGACAATTATGTAGGCCCTTCCATGGAGCGGATTTTGCAGATGGTGTCTAGCTTCGAGTTATTCTCCTTGTTGGATGGATTTTCGGGCTACAATCAAGTATTGGTGGCTGAACAAGATAGACTAAAAACTAAATTCTGTACAAATTGGGGAACCTTATCCTATAGGAGAATTCCCTTTGGGTTAATTAATGTTGGAGCCACTTTCCAAAGAGCCATGGACACAACTTTTTGGGGACTGATAGGCCGCAGCGGGGTGGTATACTTGGATTATGTTACAGTGTATTAAAAGAAAAAAAAGAACAATCATATCATTTAAAACTTATTTTTGAGTTGTCGGAAATACAATATCTCACCGAATCCTAAAAAATGTGTTTTCACAGTGCTGTAAGGAAAGCTACTGGATCATGTCATTTCTAAAAAGGGAATCTCCATAGACCCAGAAAGGATTGAAGGATAGCCTATATTCCTTTCCCCACAATAAGAAGGGTATGTAATCTTTTAATGGGACCATTAATTTCGTGCAAAGGTTTGTGCCTCATTTTTCACAAATAGTCAAACCTTTGTAGAAAATGGTCAAACAAAATGTATAGTTTAAATGGAATGATGTAGAAAAGGATGCATTTACTGATATCAAAACAACAATAGCACATGCACCCTCACTTAGAAGTCCTGATTTCAATAAAGATTTCATATTGTACACTTTTGCCTCTCACAATTCGCTTGCGGTTGTGCTGACACAAAAGGAAGAGGGGGGAGATGAATTCCCTATTTCATTTATGAGAACTAGTCTGTAGGGCACTTAATTGAAATATCCCGCCATTGATAAGAAAGGATATGCAGTGTTTAAAGTGGTAAATCAATTCAGGCCCTATATACTTAAGAATCAGACTAAAGTGGTTGTTTCGCACCCAGCAGTTCGAAGCCTGTTTGTACAAAAGGAGATGGGTGAGAGAGGAGGAAATTGGGTTACATCTCTACAAGAATATGATTTAGAGTTTAAACCAGCAATCATTATTAAAGGACAAGGAATTTGCAAACTAATGGCTGAAGGTCAAGACGGTGACGAAAGTGATTAGGATAATGAAGTCGAAGTTCATATGATTGATATGTGTCCCATTTTTACAGCTCCAGAATCATGGTATAGAGATTTAATATATTATCTCCAGCAAGGTTATTTACCGGAACATTGGAGTTTGAAGCAAAGAAGAGCATTATGATTGAAATCAACCTCCTATCAAGTCAATGAGGGAGTTCTTTTTAGAATGAATTACGATGGATTTCTTCTGAGATGTTTAGAACATGAAGTTGCGGCTAAAGTGGTGAAGGAATTGCATGATGGTCCTGTTGGATGGAATTATTCAAGAGATACCACTGCCCATAAGATCTTAAGGGCATGTTACTATTGGCCAACCCTGTTCAAAGACACACATGCATATATAAGGAAATGTGATGTTTTCCAGCGAAGTGGAGGGAGATTTGTTGGAGCAGCTGGTCCATTATAACTAGTATTGGTTTCATAGCCATTTGAACAGTGGGGAATTGATATTATCAGAGAAATCAATCCTAATTCCTTGCTACAACAAAAACACATTATTACATCTACTGACTACTTCACCATATGGGTGGAAGCTATTCTACTACGGAAAGTAAATGAAGATGCAGTGATAAAATTCCTACAAGAACATATTATGACGAGGTTTGGGGTTCCAATTTCCCTAGTTTTTGATAATGTATCTTATTTTTCAACAATTAAACTTACAGAGTTTTCCAATGATAAAGGAATGAAGTTACATTATTCCACAAATTATTATCGCCGGGGTAATGGATTAGCTGAGTCTACCAATAAAAATCTTATTAGGATTCTGAAGAAGGCTGTCATAGAAAACCAAAGGAGTTGGCACATAGCTCTTCCAAATGCACTATGGGTTGATAGAGTCACACCAAAGAACTCATTAGGAGTCTCACCTTACACTCTATTCTATGGAAATGAAGCCATTTTTCCACCAAACGTTTTGCTCCTGGCCTCCCAATTATCCCAAGCTTCAAGAGGATCCAGCAATGAAGTATTACAAGTTAGAATCAATACATTGCTTAAGCTAGAAGAGTCTAGGTTTAGATCTAAAGAGAGATTCAAGCACCAGTAAGAAATTGTAAAAAGATGGTTTGATAAACGTAAATCTGGAAATAAGAGTTTCAAAGTTGGAGATTTAGTCCTAAAGTGGGATCACCCGCATGATGAAAAGGGTAAGCACACTAAGTTTCAACATATCTAGGTCGAACTATTTCTGATTACCGCAAATCTAGGTTCCTCAACATATAAACTTCAGGATTTGCAAGGATGGGAAGAGAATCTTCCAGTAAATGGCTTGGTTCTCAAACCTTACTTCACCTAGTATGTTGAGAGAACTTGTTTGTACATAAATTAAACTTTGTTTGGTTTCTTTATTTATTTTTTGTTCACAGGGGCATCACCTAGGGACCAATATGATATCACATTTGTTCATATTGGGGGGTTAAAAATCAAAACATTCTAAAGCAATATTTTGGTGGTATATTAAGGGTAAAAAGGTTTTTATTTATTTATTATATAAATATCCAATATGATGGGGCATATTTTATTGCAAAGGTTTTCATGCACCTGTACCATACACCTGCATGATGATGCATAGGGTTTTTCTCCATCGTTTTTCTAGATTTGGTCATTTTCCATTATTTTTATGGATTTGGTCGTGGGTTTGCAGTGTTGGAGGAGGGAAGTTTCTCTGATGTGTAGCAGTGTTGGAGGAGGGAGGTTTCTCTAGTGCATATAATTTTTTTCCACCATTTTTTTTTGGATTTGTTTGTGGGTTTGTGGTGGGTTTGCAGTGTTGGAGGAGGGCGGTTTCTCTGGTGCATAGCAGTGTTGGAGGAGGGTGGTTTCTCTGGTGCATAGCATTTTTTTCCATCATTTTCTAGATTTGGTCATGGGTTTGTGGTGGGTTTGTAATGTTCAAGGAGGGTGGTTTCTCTAGTGCATAGCAGTGATGGAGGAGGGAACTCATAGCCATCGCATAATAGTGTTGGAGGTGAGGGATACTATGTTTAATCCTCTGATTAAAAATGCCACTTAATTCTTTTCTTTGTTGGGGATCTATTCCACATAGCTTAGTCCTTTACATAACTTATGTCAGGCTATTTAGTGATTCCTCGTTGGATGAATGATGGCTTACATATCCCACACACCCTGTTTCCTCATCCCAACATATGTGAGATAGAGGAAATTCACCCCCATTTCCATATGAGAGAATGGCTAGACATGTTGTCAGAATTAGTTGACTAGCTTGTGGTTTTGCTAGAGTTAGTTGATGACTATGCAATTGTGGGGAAAGGGGACTATTAATGTTAATGACTGCTAGGTTCGCATTGATGGGATAAGGGTCTTTGGCAATTTCCATAGGCAAAAGGGAATGTTCATAGCTAGTTAACTCACCTATTTCAGTGCAGGTTCTAGCATCGTTTTTTTAATCTTCCATTGACATTCATCAAAGGAAGAGAGTAGTAATCATTAACATAGGTTTTCAATTCATAGTATCTTGCATGATCCATATTTATGTGAGTAGTAATCATTAATGTAGGTTTTTTCAATTCACAATCAATATTTATCAGCCTTTGGTAGCAAACACAGTTTCTTTCCTTTGATCTGTGTCCTTTTCTTTCGATGATATTCTACTATAGATAATAATTCAAGAACATTTTCTTATTCTGTGCATATATTTATCTTTATTTGATTATATGATCTCTCTGGTAGAGTTGATAACCTTGAATTATATTTCTTCAAGAGCTTTCTTTTCTTCTTCAGAATGGAATTCTGATGCAAAGAATTGTTTGCAACTACCCTAACTTCATTTTATTTAGTCACAAACGTAGAAAGCACATGATCTTTGACATTAGGAACATAATTTTCATGAATATTTTGAAAATATTTTACACCCTTCAAATTTTATTTATAGTGGGGGGAATACAAACACCCTTACTTTACTAACCAACCAAGCACCCATTGACAAACTTTGCAAGTTTTGAAATGCAATTTTGTCAAGGAAATTTGTTTCCTGCACAAGAGAGTAATTTTAGGATTTGATTTCTAGCCATTTGAGGCTTATGTTTCAGCCCTTGTAGTGAAAATTTTCTTATAGGTAATATAAAAATAAATCTATCCCTGAAAAAGTGAAATTTATTATGTTCAGAGGAATTATTCTAGCAATTAGAAGCTATGCTTGAAGTAGTTATATTGACATGGATTTATGTTATTGTAACTGTTCATCAATTCCTTAAATTCAATTAACAATCAAGTATATAGAAATAGTTTAAGGAAAACCTGTGTTTTTTAGGTCCAATTATTTGGGTTTCTAATGCAATTCCCATCATCAGAGATAGTGAATAGATGATACGAGTGGGTTGGAGAAGAGCATTAGATTAAACCAACATCATAAACCAACAATATATAAGAGAGTTGAGCTATTAAAATAGTAGAAGAGGTTAGTTTTTCCAAGATGTCATATTAGTAGACCATTTATTGTGAGATAATTATTGCACATCCCCTTTAGTAGTTAACTTAATCAGAGAAGTCAAAGAAGAGGATCCCAATAGGAAATCCAAATGCATGAAATCGACTAGGGAAATTGATGAATATAGTTGCATGTCTTTTCTGGATGTATTGGTCACTAAGAAGGACGATGGGTTTTATCACATCAAGTATATTGGAAAAAGATGCATATATGTAGGTATCTGAACACCGACTCACATCACCATCCTGTTCAAAAACTTTGGTGTCATAAGCACACTTGTTGTTGGAATTTAATTCATGATACACAACTCTGCAATCCTAGTGAGGAAAACCCTTACTAAAACTGACTAAACACCTCTCAAAATAGTGCACTATTTAGACTCAGAAACCTAGACTATAATCACTTGTGCAAACACTGAATTAAATGGAAAAAACTCCCAACAATGGATCATTATGTGTTAATATGCATAAATATTAGAATTCTGGAAATTGTAACATCATGTCGATAGCAGCACTAGATCACACATAAATTTTATTACTCAGATAAGAAGTTACAAAACCAATAGCTCAAAACTGAATGTCTCACACACTCGCCATGCCTTTCTTTTATAGACTATGAAAGGATATATGGTTTATTAAGATAACTTATCCAATGGCGTGCCTAGATTAAGAGAAGAAACCGATAAACCATCTAGTGCCGTGCCTCAATTAAGAGAAGAAACCCTAACCCCAACCTATCCCTTATTGTATAGATAATATTGCCTAAACTAGAGCACCCACTAAAGAATACTAGATGCATCTCTTTCTTGGAGATAATGCCCTACCTAATTATGGATATTTCTTGATACATGTGCCCCATCTAAACATAGAACACCAACTAACTAAAGATCAGAAAGGCATATTCTAAATATGGAAAAAGTTAAAGATAACCTTACTTCTAAGGATAGCACATGCATGCTGTAGATTTTAAAGCATGCATGCGCCTCTAAAGGAGAATGACATTTGGAGCAGGAAGGTAAAGCCAACACTGCTTTGCAAGAAAGGTGTTCACCAAACCAAGGCACTCCCTTTTTCATCTTATTTTTCTAGAATATTCAATGTGTACTCCCCTTATTCAATGAAAAGTTAGTCAACAACTGCATGCTTAGAATCAATTATTGATTCCATAGTGGGCATACTTCTCCATCATAGCATCTCCCCATGCCTATGCTTCAACTAATTTCTCATTGCTAGAAACCTCTATATCAATGACAGAAGATGTTAGTGCAAAATGCGTCAAAAACTTCTTAGGAAGAATACTCACCTGAAATGTAACTTTAGGTGTTGCCACTTGTTTCTATTCCTCCTACGTTCTTGACTTCCTAATTGAACTGATTAGCACTAAAGGAAGCTTGCCAATTTGAATATAACTTTTCTTCTTCTAATCAACTTTTGGGACATCAAGCTTATCTCCCACCTCAAATTCTAGTGGAGGTTCTTGTAACCTAGAGGACCTTCCATTCTCATCAAATCTAACATCTCAACTTACCACTATCTTCTATCATGTGGAATATAGATCCAATGATCTTTGGAGGTCTCACAATAACCAACAAATATATCCATGATACTTTGGGGTTCAAACTTCGTCCTATTTTCATCAAGCAGACATGGATATAAACATGAAAACCAACTACACCAAAGTGTGATACTTGAGGCTTATCACCAGTGAAGGCTTCCTTGGATGCTCAATTCTTCAATATCTCGTGAGGCTATTTAGAATTAATATCATTGCATTGCATGCATCTGCCCATATACATAGGAACGAGTCCATGTCATGGGTCATTGCTTTTGTATTATCATTGATAAACCAATCCTTCCTCTCTGCAATTAGAAGTTAATCTCATGGCGCATGACATTTCTCTGGCCTGCCTCATTTCAGGTAGATCCACTCAAATTATTTCATCTGCCTAGAAAACTTAAATTTGGAATAGGTACAATTGTGATGCAGAGTATGTATCTTCCACCAGTCCCAAATCTAGGGAGTCTCCATGTGTCCCAAAATGTAGCAGTCTTGAAGGCTATTGAAGGTCCATGTTCCATGACAATTTTAGTGAACAAATATATAAGTGTAGGCAGTGAAGGAATATTGCAGAGACTACTCAGAGGAGGCTTGCAGATGCTCTTAGAAACTCAGATGAGTTATGGATGCCAAAGGGAATTGAGGATTTGTGGAGCGTCAAAACTTGGGTCATGCAGCTCTGTGTGAGTCATTTATATGATCTTTTAACCACACCTATGTGTGTTTAGTGGATCAAAGAGGAACTGAATGTTTAGGCCCTTTAAAGTATTTGTAACAGCAGTTTATTACTATGTATCTGAATCATATTAAGAGTTGTCGAGTTCATTTTTTGAGAGTACTTTTCTGTGAAAATATTTTTTCGTTAAATTAATTATCTTCCTTTGTTTACTTTGGGCATGTCCCCCATTGTCTGTATCATTTTGGTATCAAAGCAAATAGATCCCTAGAGGATTCAAAGAGGAAAATAATTTGATGAGTTGTAATCATGATTGCTATTGATAATTTTAAATACTATTTTGGCATGAACTTGAAGCAGGGGAAAACAATGTTTTAGTGACCCACAATCCACATGTCCCTATCAGCCAATAAAAAATTCAGATTTTTTAAAACTAAAAGCATAGAAGCATAGATTAGGAGTGTAGACACTACAGACAAGAATTTCAGATCAATCCGATAAGTGATGGAGTGAAGTTTTGAGAAACACTAAATTTGCAATCAAAAAACAACTAGCTAGAAATCTGTAGCAGAAATCATATAACTTTTCATTAACACTGAAAGAATAATTGCAATGATTGCTTTTTTGATAATTCACCCTACATCTCTTTTGATAGAATAAGAAAGGGTATATGTTGCATACACAAATGCAAATAAGGGATAGAATAAGGGATACTATGTTTTTATTTCATTTCCTTCACCTGGAATGACAATAGGAATATCCAGAGGAAATTTCCTTCATATGGAATACCCAATATCATGGGGCTAATTGTCATATCTAGAGGAAATTTGTGGATCTTACAAACCTAGTCTATTAATCCCAACATGAACTATATTGAGCATCTTCCTATATTTCTTATCAAACGATATCAGTGATGTAGCAAGCTGTTTCTTATTCTCACCTATCCCATGTGTCTTCTGCCAGTTTTCCTTCCTATGTAATTCCCTCTTAATATCATGTTTCTTGGAAAAGTCGTCTCATAATGCATTTGATTAGATGTATCTTTTTGCACTTTCACATTTCCTTTGACTCATCAGTTACTTCTTGGATTTTATCTTTTTTCGTAAACTATACTTTCTTTGCAGAATCCTTTAATCTTTCATCAATTCATGATTTGGATTTCCTTGATGGGTGGTGGACAATGGAAATTCTTAGGGGTGTCCTTGAAGGGTTTTGTACATGCTTGGGGAAATGGGGTATTTTCTCCACATCCCCAGGAAATGCCTTGCCAAAACAAGGTATGCCTTAGGGGTTTCTAGGTTCCCCCAAGACCAACAACCCTACAAAGGTGTAAAAAAGGCCAATTTTTGTGGTTGGAAAAGTACAATCCCATTGCGGGTTAACTTATCCAATAACATAAATTAAAGAACCCTAAACTACAAATTTATTTGAAAACACCTCCCCAACAATTTTGTTACGATATTTAGACACTTAGGAGGTAGTTAAGATCAACTTGTGTAATATATCCATTAGGTAAAAGTGTGTTTCTTTAGTATGCATTAGTATGCATTTGTAAATATTCTAATCCGACGATCACAATATGTTCTAGACATAGAGTGATCTGACGGTTCAACTTCTCTTAGATCATACCTACCATTGATCCGTGGCTTAACACCCGACTGGTCTATGATCTCTATTTAAAGAGCATATAGGGTCCTTGGCTAGTTGATCGATTATGAGAAGCTCATGTAACTTCCTTTATTGTGCATAATAAATTGCTCCAAGTAGCTATTTGGCTGGGGTCGTGGACTGTTTCCCTCTCAAGGGTTTTAACATGTAACAAACATCGGTGTGTTGATCTGTGATCTATTTGTGTGAAGTAGTTGCTGAAGGTGTTTGGTCTTTTGTGAGTACCCTGTGTACCCAAACATGGTATTAGAGATTTTATGAAGAGCTGCTTTTGGTTTTGATCAAGATATGGAACCGGTGTTGCCGAAACTTTGAAAGGGTTTCTGGTTCTGGATTTTTTGTGCATTTTTGGCCTGTGGGAGCTGTTTCATTACATCCGAAGCACCATTTCCATTAGGAAATAGTTTTCGTTTCACTGAAAACCATTTCCGTTTTCTCCATAAACACCCATTTCAGAAAAAATCTGAAGGTATAATGTTATAGTGACGGATTTGTTTTTTTTAAATATCTCATATTTTATCGGTTTATTATTAGATATTTTATGTTTTAGTCTTGGACTGTTGTTTTTCCTGACTGTGTATGCTATTTATCGTGCACCTTGCGCAACTGTGGTGAATCAGAAATAGTAAGGGAAAGTTTATTTTTCTTGACTTCTGAGCTACATATGCTCTTTGCCATGCACCTTGTGCGATCACAGCAAATAAAAAACAGTGAGAAAAATTGAAAACATAGACTTTCCGGGTAAGCTAACCAAGATCTAACCCCATTGTGTGGAATTTTTTTGTTTTTTGTTTTTTGTCTTTCATTTTTTTGTGATTTGCAGGAAAAGAAAGCAGGCACGAAAAACGAGAGAGAAGAGTTACAAAAAAAAAAAAAAAACCTTCCTCTTTCCATACTTTTATGTACCTTTTAAACTTAGCTCACTTGGTCCAAAGTTGCTTTACACCTTGATAAGTCTTGAGTTCAAGTCTTATCAAGCTACTTTTTAGTGCATGCAATTTCTATTTTCAAGTTATTTTATTATAAAAGTGCATCTCACATAAATAAAATAAAATAAAATAAAAGTGAGTCACTTAAGTCTTTTAATTTATTGCTGCACTATTTAAAAGTCACATTATTGTAAAAGTGAACATCACTTATTCTACAAAAGTGATTCACTTCAAAGCAACTTTATTGTAAAAATGATTGTTAAAGGTTGATCTTGGGAAGAGGGGGCTTCTTTTTTTAGTTGGTCAAGTTAATATCTGCCACGTCACTATTGAGGACATTTTCAACATTTTCTTTGATCAAGCATAACTTCATCATCCAGAATCAGTTTTAAGTGCCGTTTTTTTTAAACTGCATATTTTTTTGAGCTCTTTGCATCCAGATAGTTAGTTTCTATTCTTTCAGCCATTATTTAACAATATGGCCGCCCCTTGTGATATTATACTTACAAGTTCTAACTATTTCTCATGGAAATCTTATATGGAGGATGTTCTGCGAAGTAGGGCAATTTTTAGGATAACCTTAGGGAAAGAAACAGAACTCATTGATGATGATAAGAAAATTAAATGGGAAAATCGATGTGATGAAGCTCATGGATTGATTGGGATGTCAATCTCTACTGATTTGCGATTCCACATATCTAGAATCGATGAACCTAATCTCGCTTGGGAAAATTTGGAATCTGTGTTTGGTAAACACAATGAAATTCGGGGTCATCAACTTGAGAATGAGTTGTTTTCCTTGAATCCAAATGATTTTTCATGCATTCAAGTCTATTTATCTAAGTATAAAACTCTTAGACTATTATGTGTAGAATGCAAGATTAGGAAAGAAGACAAACAATGTATTTATCATATTCTTTCAAAACTTGGACCTCCATATTTTGTTTTTGTATCTACATTCTAATCCATGAAAGAATCCTTGACTGCAACTAGCTATCAAGAGCCTAACCTTGAATCCTTTTGTGATTCCTTAATTAGAGAGCAAGATAAGCTCATTCATCTTGGAATAATTAACAATGCAGATACATCTGGGAAATCCTTATTGTCCCAACAGAAAGAAAATTCCAAACCTCCCAAGAAACATAATTTTTGCAATAATAAGCCAAACAACAAGGGTCCCAAACCCTCTCAGTAAGCTCCTTCTTTAAAAAATGACAAAGGATCCAAGCAAAAAGGAAAGAAGACTGAGCGTCATTGCAATTTTTGTGGGAAAGATAATCATGATGAATCTAAGTGTTTTATGAAGATGGAAGCCTTGGAAGCAGCAATGAAGAAGCACCACATCAGCCTAGATTCGTCTTCAGAATCTACCTCTCATGGACATGCACTTTGTGCTTCTGGTTACTCTTATATTGCATCTTCTTCTTCTACTTCAATTGAATGGCTCATTGATTCTGGAGCATCTTATCATATGGCTAAGGATAAAGCCATCTTTTCTACTATGCATGAATGTAACACTAAACAAATATTTGTCGGTGATGATAGATCTCTAAGTGTTGTAGCATCTGGAATAGTTCTAGTAGAAAATAGTCATTTCAGTGATGTACTATGTGTTCCAAAAATTTTCTACAATTTGTTATCAGTCTATCAAATTACTCATTCAGGTGAAGGTAAAAATGTGATGTTTACACCTCACCAAGTTGTAATCAAGGATTTTAAAAGTCCTCAAAATATCCTTGCTACTGGAACTTTGGGTCATCACCTTTTCCTTTAGTTTTTGTTGCTCATAGTGATAACTTGAGCAAACTTTGGCATGAGCGATTTGGTCACTTAAATTATTGCTCGTTGCAACAACTATGTAAAGATAATATGGTGACTAGTCTTCCACTGGTATCTTGCAAGGATGGTGTTTGTTCTGGTTGTGTACTCGGAAAACATCATCGAGACAGTTTTGACAAACGTGCCTCTTGGCAAACCTCGGTTCCCTTGGAGCTTGTGCATAGTGACTTGTGTGGCCCTCTTCCATCTTCTTCCTTTTCTGGTTTCAAATATTTCTTAACCTTCATTGATGACTACTCCAGACGCACTTGGGTTTACTTCCTAAAACTTAAGAGCGAATTATTTAACATGTTCTTGGCCTACAAGGCCCTTGTTGAAAAACAATCTCGTCATCAAATTATTAAGTTAAGATTTGACAATGGAGGAGAATATGTTAAGAACAAGTTCACTACTTTTTGCATTGAACAAGGAATCCAACAAGAGCACACTGTTCCGTATACACCACAACAAAATGGTGTAGCTGAATGGAAGAATCTCACTTTAAAAGAAATGGCTAATTGTATGATCCAATCTAAAGGACTAAATCTTCAATATTGGCCTAAGGCCATAAATTGTGCAAATTACATAGTTAATCACACACCCACTAAATTTTTACAGGGTATAACACTAGAAGAAGCATGGAGTAAAATTAAACCAGATGTAAGTCACTTTCGTGTGTTTGGTTGTGAAGCATGGGCTCACATTCCGGATGAAAAATGGAAAGCATTGCAGCCTAAAAGTGAAAAGTGCATATTTGTTGGATATTCTGAAGGTGTAAAAGGTTATAGACTTCTTCAGCCACATTCTCATGATATAATCATTAGAAGAGATGTTAAATTTAATTAAAATCTCTTGGCCTGTGAGCCTAACTTGGTGGGTGTGCCATCTTTGGCCTGCGAGCTTGATTCGGCAATTGTGCCTTCTTCTTCTTCTTCTTCTAGCTTCCTTGAGAGGTTTCCAACTCTAGTTTCTGATGATGACAGTGAGGATGAAAATCCACCTCCACCTGCTCATGTTCCTCCAACTGCACCAGCACCAATACTTCCTCGATGGGTCCATTCAACATGTGAAGCAGCTGGTGATCTTGCCGGTGATCCTAAAGATCAATGTCGAACATGTTCTCAGTTTCAGAGAGCCTCTTCTCTTTTGGTTCAAGTTTTCAAGAATCATGATCTTGAAACTTTTGCAGAAGCTTTAGGAAATCCAGATTGGGATGCAACTATGGATGAAGAATATTGTTCCTTAATGGCGAACGATACTTGGGATCTTGTTCCTCTTCCAAAAGGAAGAAAACTTGTCAGATGTAAATGGGTCTACAGAACTAAGTATGCATCATATGGAAGTGTTGAAAGACTTAGGGAAAGGTTAGTTGCCAAAGGTTTTTCCCAAGTTGAAGGGATTGACTACAATGAAACCTTTGCCCCTGTAGCAAAAATGAACTCCATCCGCCTTGTTCTTTACCTTGCAGCCTTACATAACTGGGAAGTCCATCAAATGGATGTCAAGTTTGCCTTCTTACATGGTGATTTCCATGAGGAAATTTACATGGAACAACCTCCTGGATATGTTCAGAATAATTCTAGCCTTGTTTGCCTCCTTAAGAAATCCTTATATGGCCTTAAGCAAGATCCTAGAGCTTGGTATGCCAAAATGGATAGCTTTCTCCTTGACACTAGTTTTTCTAGATGCCATTCTGACCCCAATGTATATACCAAAAAAGTAGGAAACCATCTCATCATACTTGTTCTTTATGTTGATGATCTTATCCTTACTGGTAGTGACCCTAAATTTATAATCCATGTGAAATCCAGTCTTAAAAAAAATCTTGAAATGTCAGACTTAGGACATTTGCATTATTTTCTTGGTCTCCAAGTCTTGCAAACCAAATAAGGAATCTTTCTTTCTCAGTCTAAGTATGCTTGTGACCTTCTTTGTCGCTTCCACGTGGAAGATTGTAAACCAGCCCCTTCTCCCTTCCAGTCTGGAGTCAAACTTTCTGCCACTTGTACTTCCCCTGAAGTAGATGCCACCTTTTATCATCAGCTTGTTGGCAGTCTTTTATACTTGGCTCATTCCTGTCTTGACCTTTCCTTTGCCGTTGGTCATGTTTCCTGTTATATGAAAACTCCTCATGAAAGTCACTGGAAAGTAGCAAAAATAATACTTCGATGTATTTGAGGTGCAATTCAGTTTGGGATTCATTACTGTACAGGAGGGAAACCTTTGTTGGTTGGTTTCACTGATTTAGATTGGGCTGGCAATCTTGATGATCGAAAGTCTACTGCAAGTTATGTTTTCAGTTTGGAATCTAGACCTATCACTTGGGCTTGTAAGAAACAACAAGCTCTTTCTCTTTCTTTAGTAGAAGCAGAATATCAAGCCGCAGTTAATGCCAGTCAGGAAGATTTATGGCTTCGGCAGATCCTTTCAAAGTTTGGATTCGAGCAGCAGCAACCTACTCCACTTTGGTGCGACAATCAAAGTGCCATCAAGCTTGCCAAAGATCCAGTTCTACATCAGCACAGAAAACACATTGAGCTGCACATGCAATTCATTAGAAATCTTGTTCATTATCATGTTATTGAAGTTCTCTATTGCCCTATAGATGATCAAGTTCCAGACATCTTCACCAAGTCTCTTACAGAAGCGAAGTTTTCTAAACTTCAGTATATGTTAGGAGTTCAGGAATGTGTCCTTAAGGGGGGATAGGCTCTAATGCCTCCTTCCTTATCCTAATAGTGTCACTTTTGTAAATCCTTCAATCCTATCCCAATTTGTTCTTAAGGGGGGATGTTAGGATATTTAGACAGTTAGGAGGCAGTTAAGATCAACTTGTGTAATATATCTGTTAGGTAAAAGTGTGTTTCTTTAGTATGCATTGGTATGCATTTGTAAATATTCTAATATAACGGTGAGGATATGTTCTAGACATAGAGTGATCTGACGGTTCAACTTCTCTTAGATCATACCTACCATTGATCCGTGGCTTAACACCCGATTAGTCTATGATCTATGTTTAAAGAGCATCGAGGGTCCTTGGCTAGTTGATCGATTATGAGAAGCTCATGTAACTTCCTTTCTTTTGCATAATAAATTGCTCCAAGTAGCTATTTGGCTGGGGCCATGGACTGTTTCCCTCTCGAGGGTTTTAACCACATGACAAACATCGGTGTGTTGATCTGTGATCTATTTGTGTGAAGCGGTTGCTGAAGGTGTTCGGTCTTTTGGGAGTACCCTGTGTACCTGAACACATTTTCATTCATTCTTTGTTCTCTCTGCTCAATGAGATGTCAATGTTAGAAGGTGAAACATTGTTGTTTGGAGATGACATGGTGTTGTTTGGTGGCCATCCCCCCATTTTCATTCATTCTTACATCTTCTAGACCCGAGACCATGCTATTTGGAGTTGAGACTGTTGTTTAGAGGAAGAAAGTGTGTTGTTTGGAGAAAAAAAGTGTGTTGTCTTTTTTTACATCTTTTGGATTCAGAGAGAGCGATGTTTGCAGCTACTTTGCTGCATTGGAGACTACTGTTTGGTTGCATCTTGTTGGGTTGGAGATACAAGTTCCTTGTAACTCAAGAACAACATTGTTATTTAGTGTAGGGTTTAAATTTATGTTTCTGTTTCATCATTCACGTTTAGTTTTAAAAATCCTAAAAAGATATTTTTGGGGATTATGAATATTTTTGGTTTTCTTAACAATTTTCAATTTTGGATCTTTCTTTTTGGTTGTATCTTGTTGGGTTGGATATTCAAGTGACTTTTTAGTAAAAAATGGCATTGGTCTTTGGTTTAGGAATTTAATGTATGTTTCCTTTTTATCATTCACATTTAATATTTAAAGCTTCTATGAATATTTTTGGGGAGTTGTGAATATATTTGTGAAGCTTCTTTCCCAACTAGGCTCCCTTACATTTATACTGAAGCCATGGTTCACCTAATTAAAGAGCAACAAAAAATACTGTTGGTGTCTTCTGGATTCATAGCACATTGTGCATCGATAAGCATCATAGAAAAAATGTAAACCTGGTTGTCTAAATCCTTTTCTTGACAATGTATTTCTTATGCTTGTTTGTTTTTTAAATTCTACTCTATGAGTTTGTTTCAATTTAGAAGTTAAAAATTGCATCCTATATTTTTACTCTTTTCTTTGATTTGAAATGTCTCAGATCCTCGCATTCTTTCTCTTACTTTGTGTTTTAAACAGATCCGTCCACTATGGAGACACTACTTCCAAAATACTCAAGGGCTCATCTTTGTGGTTGATAGCAATGATAGAGACCGTGTTGTATAAGCAAGGGATGAACTACATAGGACGCTGAATGAGGTACCTTGTTACAATTGAATGCTCATTTTTAGATATTCAAAATATTTGATGTGTTTAATGATAAATTTTAAAATATCCGTAGATAAAAGCTCTGCAAATAAGAATTAGAGATTTCCATATGAAACCTCACTATGAAAATATATCAGAATTGTAGCCACCTTGTAGCATGAAAGATTTCACATAGCATAAGGTAGGTTTGAATGCAGCAAGATCCTCCTGAAAAGATAAAGTGTGTATTGAATGCTTTGATGTTCAAGTTATAATCATGTATGTGAAGCTTGTTTGTTGTATTGGTTCATTTACACAAACTCTCTCATGTATATGTTTCTGCAACTCAATTAATGCTTCAAATATTCAGTAGGGTTTGCATAGCATTAAAATCATATGATAGATTTACTAGGGTCATAGGAAAATGTTTAAAAATGACATACATAAACTTTTACTAGGCTTAATCTTCAACAAACGAGAGATAAATGATAAACTAGACCTCTACATATTTTGGTCAAAACCACTGGCCTTTTTTTTCTACCATTAAAGGACAATTCAATAAGAGATGATGATTGACGAGTGGGAAGTCCACACCGCCAATGCCATATAGGTCCAAAACGAACTGCACTAGAAATATCTCACCAACATTGAGTGAAACACAAAATGAATCCATCAAATTGAAATGCTTGGGATTGAATGTGAAAGGATGAGGGAGTGCAATGGCTCCATCTCTTAAATTAATGAGGATGAGACCTTTCATCCTCCAAAGGATTCATGGTTACCAAGTGTAATTTGGTCCTTTAATGCCTTGATTGGTAATATTGAAAGTACTAAATCCTCCTTATGGATAACCATTCTAAATCTAGGGCAGCCACCTTTGTTTCCAGGACACCCATGTTTGACAAGGGATCCCTTATCAAGATTCACTACTTCATTCATGAATTGATGAACAACGAAATTATTGTGATGTCAAACATGGAAGATTTGATGCACTAAGCCAAGATGAACAAATAGTGAGGGTTGAGAAGCAATAGCAGGGGACAACCGAATAGAGGCAACAAGGAAGTGAAATGCCTCTACTTTAGCTTGAGAAACCCATCCGGACTAGGCTCTAGGAGAGGCTTCATGAGGGAAGTGAACATAGGAAGCTCAGGATCTAGGATTTAGGGTTTGGCAGAGTACAAAATTTTAAAAAGTAACTTTCAACCAAGTGAACTATAACAAAGGACATTCCATGTATGTGCTAGTGTATTAAACTAGAAAATTTTATTTTTTAGGCATTGGTTTGTCAAATTAGAGTATATTATGTATGCATGTTTTATTATAAAAAACATTGTTTCTTCAAGATCTTTCTTTTCTTCTTAGAGTAAAAAAATTGTACCTTCAGACTGTTAGGATATTTAGACACTTGGGAGTTAGTTAAGATCAACTTGTGTAATATATCCGTTAGGTAAAAGTGTGTTTCTTTAGTATGCATTAGTATGCATTTGTAAATATTCTAATCCGATGGTCATGATATGTTCTAGACATAGATTGATCCGATGGTTCAACTTCTCTTAGATCATACCTACCATTGATCCGTGGCTTAACACCCGATTGGTCTATGATCTATATTTAAAGAGCATAGAGGGTCCTTGGCTAGTTGATCGATTATGAGAAGCTCATGTAACTTTCTTTCTTTTGCATAATAAACTACTCCAAGTAGCTATTTGGCTGGGGCCATGGATTGTTTCCCTCTCGAGGGTTTTAGCCACATGAAAAACATTGGTGTATTGATCTATGATCTGTTTGTCTGAAGTAGTTTTTATTGGTGTTCGGTCCTTTGGGAGTACCCTGTGTATCCTAACATGGTATCAGAGCTTTTATGAAGAGCCGCTTTCGGTTTTGATCAAGATCTGGAACCGGTGTTGTTGAAACTTTGAAAGGGTTTTTGGTTCTGGATTTTCTATGCATTTGTGGCCTACGGGAGCTATTCCATTGCGTCCGGAGTGCCATTTCCATTGGGAAATAGTTTTCGTTTCACCGAAAACCTTTTCATTTTGCTCCAGAAACACCCATTTCAGAAAATCTGAAGGTATAATGTTACAGTGATGGATTTGTTTTATTTATTTTTAAATATCTCATATTTTATCAGTGTTATTATTATATCCTTTTGTTTTAGTTTTGGACTATTGCCTTCCCTGGTTGCGTATGGTCTTTTCCGTGCACCTTGCGCGATTGCGGCGAATCAGAAACAATGAGGGAAAGTTTTTTTTTCTTGTCTTCTCGGCTACGTATGCTCTTTGCCGTGCACCTTGTGCGATCATGGAAAATTAGAAATAGCGAGAAAATTTGAAAACGTAGAATTTCCGGGTAAGCTAACCAAGATCTAACCCCATTGTGCGGAAAAAGTTTTTTTTGTTTTTGTTTTTCATTTTTTTTGTGATTTGCAGGAAAAGAAAGCAAGCACGGAAAACGAGAGAGAATAAAAAAAAAAAAAGCCCCCTTCCTCTTTCCATAGTTTTACATACCTTTTAAACTTAGCTCACTTGGTCCAAAGTTTCTTTACACCTTGATAAGTCTTGAGTTCAAATCTTATCAAGCTACTTTTTAGTGCATGCAATTATTGTAAAAGTGAACCTCACTTATTCTACAAAAGTGATTCACTTCAAAGCAACTTTATTGTAAAGTGATTGTCAAAGGTTGATCTTTGGAAGAGGGGGGTTCTTTTTTTTAGTTGGTGAAATTAATCTTTTCCACGTCACTATTGGGGACATCTTCAACATTTTCTTTGATCAAGCATAACTTCATCATCCAGAATCCGTTTTAAGTGCCATTTTTTTTAAAACCGCATATTTTTTCAAGCTCTTTGCATCCAGATAGTTAGCTTCTATTCTTTCAGCCATTTGTTTACAGTATGGCCACCCCTTGTGATATTATACTTACAAGTTCTAACTATTTCTCATGGAAATCTCGTATGGAGGATGTTCCGCGAAGTTGGGGACTTTTCAAGATAACCTCAGGGAAAGAAACAGAACCCACTGATGATGATAAGAAAATTAAATGGGCAAATAGATGTGATGAAGCTCATGGATTGATTGGGATGTCAATCTCTACTGACTTGTGATTCCACATATCTAGCATTGATGAACCTGATAAAGCTTAGGAAAAGTTGGAATCTGTGTTTCGTAAACACAATGAAATTCGGGGTCATCAACTTGAAAATGAGTTGCTTTCCTTGAATCCAAATGATTTTTCATGCATTCAAGACTATTTATCTAAGTATAAAACTCTTAGACTATTATGTGCCGAATGCAAGATTAAGAAGGAAGACAAACAATGTATTTATCATATTCTTTCAAAACTTGGACCTGCATATTCTGTTTTTGTATCTACATTCTACTCCATGAAAGAATCCTTGCTAGCAGCTAGCTATCAAGAGCCTAGCATTGAATCCTTTTGTGATTCCTTAATTAGAGAGCAAGATAAGCTCATTCATCTTGGAATAATTAACAATGCAGATACATCTGGGAAAACATTATTTTCCCAACAGAAAGAAAAGGCCAAGCCTCCCAAGAAACAGAATTCTCACAATAATAAGCCAAACAACAAGGGTCCCAAACCCTCTCAGTCAGCTCCTCCTTTAAAAAATGACAAAGGATCCAAGCAAAAACGAAAGAAGACTGAGCGTCATTGCAATTTTTGTTAGAATAATCAAACCCATAGTATTACCCACTTAGACATTAATTCATTTATTTTTGTCTTATTTGCCTAGTTCATGAGTCCCTCCATGTGCAAGTTGCTAATTGCCTATCCATAGAGGTCAAACTTGCCATATTTGACTCATGTAGTGCTTGGGAAAGCCTTAGGAATCAAATCTACTTTATTCCTGGCCTCCTAGGTTTCCTTCTATTTTTTCTGCTTTATTGCCTGCTTTTTCAGTGTTTTAAGGCACATAGGAAAGCAAGACTAGGTGAGGTGAACTTGTTTTTTGCCCCTTTCATCC
>LPNX010081204.1:0-22792 GCA_001517045.1 Pseudotsuga menziesii
GCATATTAAGTCAAAATACAAATTCCGGTGGACCGGGCCGCAACCGGTAAACCCTTGTTGTTATTTTGACCTACGGTAGCCGGACCGTAAACCGGACGGAGTCCCTATACCAAACAGTTAGTGGGATAGTTGGGAACGCTGATTGGGGAGAATCCCTTACTGTTGCCGCCTGCGAATTCCCAGGCCTCAACAGATCCCTAACTCTGATTTTGGGGAGGAGATAAATCTAGGCCTGGGTTCACTAAAAAATTCCACTTCTATGAAAAGCCCTAATTTTTGACAGTAGTGTCAGGTCCAAAACTAAAAAACCTCAGAATTGGATTTTGCTTCGACAGAAAGATGCGCCCTAGGGAGGAGAGTTATTCCACCCTTCTTTTGCTAAAAATCTATGGAGAGAGATCCACAAAGTAGGAAGCCCTAGTTCCCGCAGCTGCACAGTGTCTTCTACTCAGGTTAGCTTTGATACCATGTTATATTTTTAACATTAAGCTAGCATAACATTAGGATCTTTAACTGAGAGAACAACAAGCACAACAATCAAACACAAGAGACAATGAACACAGTGTTTTTACTCGAGGAAACCATAAATGGAGAAAACCCCACAACTTCCTCAGATATAGAATCAACACCAAAAGTGAAACCCAAAAATAGTAAGATGATCTCTTGACAGTAGTAACCTCTTTCTTCCTTGCCCTAGTGTCTTTCTCTTCCTCATCTATGCACTACAACTGAGTGTGTGATAAATAGAGAGGATAGCTCTCTATTTATACTAATTCCTGACTTGACTAAACCAAACTAGGGCTGACTTCACTAGGTGAGTCTAATAACCCTAGTGCCCCAGAACTGCAGGGACTTTAATGCTTAGACAATAAGAGGGTTACCCACCTTGACTTGACATGACTTGTTTACATTATAGAAACTTCCCAATAGGAACATCGGGGCATGGCATGACTCAAGTACATTACAAATACATCCTGGAATAAAAATCACGTTACAATACATAAGAAATACAAGTGAATACATTCCGAAGTTACAATTACATCAACATTCCTCACGCAGGGCGTTCTCCATTTCCTCACTCAATGTAAGCTTGGACAACTATTTTCCTTCATGTTTTTGGTCTGCTGTGTTTTCGGTCACGTGGGAAACCATTTTCTTCATTTTCCCTAGTCTCATAAAATGTTTTGTAGTGATCAGTGGTTGGGCTTCCTCCCTGATGATTTTGCTTCATTTCCTCATTTTCCCACACCCGGGAATTCATTTTTGGTATTGTGCAGTGAATGGGAAAAGGATACCCATGATTTGGGTGTGAAAAGTGGTCGTTTTTCCTTTGGAAGGACATCCAACGTTTTCTGAACGATTTGGGTCACTTGGGTTGTTTCCCCCATTTGTCATGTTGATTTGGGTTCCCAGGTTTGATTCATACCTAGAACTTTCATTTTGATGTGTAGCGCATCCCTGTGTTGGCTTGGATGAGTAAGTCCAAGAATCCATTTGTTAGTGGGCTGATTGTGTTTGTATGTGGTTATTGGCTTGACTGTGGGTGTTTGGCCTTGCTGTGTGTAAGTTTGTGTCCCCCAGTTCCTTGTGGAAATCATGCCCAACTCGGGGGTGGAAGTGATGCTGAGAGAGTAAGGAGCACACTGGCCTATGGTTGGGTGGAATGTTGCAGCGACATAGCTGGTTGGGGGTAAGATCCTTCTCAAGATAAGTATTCTTGTATTTAACTCTGCAATTGTATTTTTTTACATAAATTATCATGAACATGTTAACTGCTTGAACAAGATGAATGTTGCTTGTTTTATGTGTGTGAACAACATGTATGTGTTGAATGAAATATTTTTGATTCTGTTGTAAATGACATTATGCATTTGTAATTTTTATATTCAATGCATTTTATTGTTTGTGTTCATGGGGCTTAGATTTCCTAGATTTTCGATGGCCTAAATGACCAAATTTGTGCAAGACTTCTGTTAACAGGTTGAATTTCCTGACAGAAATCTTCCCTCTGCAACTTTGTGGAATGCAAGATGCAGAAACGTCCTTCTGTAAATTATATTCCCCATAGATCTCATTCCACAACTCTCCTTTCGTAAACTTGCAAGATGCGGGATGCGGCTTCAAAATATTTATTTCCACAACTAATTATATCTACAATGGTCTATTCCGCATGCGGGATGTGGGATCACAATTTCCATATTTCCCTGATTCTGTAAACTCAAGATTTCTGCACCGTTGATTCTTGCGGGTCACATTCTTAGCTGTTGATCTGTTTCTAGATGCAAAACAGATTATGGCCATTGATTTTCGTCGCTATCTTTCTCCATTGTTCGATCTCCTTTGAGATATTTCTTCATAGATTGTCGAATTGATCACCGATAGGATCAATTTCTCTGTTATTGGGAAGTTAGAGAATTTATACACAGGATTGAATAGAGTGAACTTCGAGCTAGATGCTCCTACATAAATTAGGTAGCACTATGGTCATTTTATCTCTCTAGTGGATGGGAGGGGATGTGACAAACAGACTTACACACAGCTAGATCAGATCACACACAGTTAATCCAACTATCAGACTATCCAACCAAGCCAACTATTTGTTGGGTTTATCAGACTATCCAACCAAGCCAACTATCTGTTGGGTTTATCAGACTATCCAACTAAGCCAACTATCTATTGGGTTTATTAGACTATCCAACCAAGCCAACTATCTGTTGGGTTTATCAGACTATCCAACCAAGCTAAGCAATGCTGGGTTTATTAGGATTACTCAGCCAATCCATCATACACTTGGGTTTATCAGACTGTTCACATTCAAGCCAAATTCCACAATAAGGACCAGCCAAGCCACATATGGGTTTACTAGGATGTCCAGGCAAGGATCACTCACAAGGCCAAAATGCATGACAAGACACAACCAAGCCAACTACTAGTTGGTTTTATCAGGCTGCTCAACCAAGCCAATGTACAATTGGGTTTATCAAACTGTTCATAGTCAAGCCAATCCATCTTTGGGTTTATCAGGCTGCTAAGGCAGTGGACATGAAGAACTCGCTCATCCACAGAGCTAAGGACACCTTCACAAGATATATCTAGCCTAGCATCTGTGCTACCTACACACCTATTGGGCCTAGAAATGACCCCTTTTTGACCACCCTTATCTACCTCTTTTTGCCTCATCCTACTCTATTATGCATACCAAATAGATATTTTTTGCTTCACTTGGTCCCTCAAGTCATGCAGGTATGGTTATTCATTGACTTATTTTATTAATGCTTAGGATTGTGGTAATGAGAGCTTTACATCTTAAATTATGCTAACATATGGTGGTTTTATAAAGATAATTCAAGATGTAAAGGATAGAGGTGTAGCGGGCCGAACATGCCAAAGGAGGATGGACATTCATTGCTAAGTTGATCACCATCCATTCCATCATTGCCCAAAGAATGCGGTCCAAGGGTATTATTCCACACAAGTTGTACAAGGGTAGCTGCAACAGGCTGCAATAGATTTGGAGGAAATAGTGCGCCGCTAGTCAAAATTAGTTGAAATCCATGAAGTATCTTTTCAATTAATCATGATCATTATTTCTGGCTCGAATAACAACTTTCCTATATTTTCTGCTATCATCTTGCCATGATTGTCATTAGAAGAAATTTGAGGTATCAAATGGGCCTCCTAAGGAAAATAATAAAATAATAGTTATTAATTTTGGAGGAAGAATGAAAAAAACTACTTTTTTTGTTTGTATTTTTGACATATCTCCATTTGTGTTTACTCAAATTTTGAGCGGGAGATCTCTTTGGATGTAGAATTTAATTTTGCATCCAACAAGTACCTAAACTACATACTTTTGATAGACCCCACTACCCCAAAAACAAGAAATACCTGAAAAAATGTGATGATGACATCATCATCACATTTTTTTAGGTATTTATTATTTTTGGGGTGGAGGGCTCCGTCAAAAGTATGCAATGTGGGCACTCATTGGATGTGGAATTAAATTCCTCATCCAACAAGCTCTCCCACTTGAGATTTGAGTAAAAACATAGGGAGATATGTCAAAAATACGAACAAAAAAAGTAGTTTTCTTTTATGACAAATATGTCAATTCAACCATTATGGTTGACTCATTTTATTGAAATTCTATTGGTTCTTGAATTCCAACTCACAAAATTTATTGTTGGCACATTTTCTTATAAGGCCCATTTTAGACCCCAAATTTCCTCTAATGAACAACTCATCGTAATTAGGGCAGCCTGAAGATCAGAGATATTCATGGCTGCCCGATAATAGTAGAAAGATCTTACGATTGTAATTGTATAAATATTGGGAACTATTTCGAGCCAGGGGTTGAAAATTTAACAAATTATTGTATCAGCTGTGACTAAGGTTGTGTGCTCATCTATCACTTTTAATACAAGGAGTTTGATTCTTCAGATCTCCGCGTTTTAACGTGTGTTACTTCCAGCATCTCTGTGTGAAGGTTGGGCCCACCTTCCCACAAGGATTGCTGAGTTAATTAGGTATTTTATTTATTATGTTGTGTGATTTTGTGATAATTTTCTTTACTTACAGTAACCTACAACAGTTATCGATTTGTTGTGTGTCAATTGAATGATCAGTAATTGCATCTCTTGTAAAACTGCAGTGGTGTGGTGTGTCAGTCGACTGTATAGGTTAACTTTCTTTTATGCAACTGTGTGATAGCTATAACAACCCTGTTCATCCCTAGTTGTTTCAATTGTTGTTTCCTTTATATCTTTGCAGTTTGTTCCTTTGCATTTATAATTGCAGAATTTAATTCTTGTAATTTGAATTTCTAGAATAGCTGAATTTAATTCCCATACTTTGAATTTCTAGAAGAGATGAATTTAATTCCTGTACTTTGAATTTCTAGAATAAATGAATCAAGATAGTTGGGTGGATCTTTAGATGGTTTGTTAATTAGGGATTTTATTTTCTGCAAAATTAATCTAGATGTTATTTCCTGAATCTTTTAATTCTAGATTAAGAATCGTAAGAAGGTACTTGTGATTGTATTCTTGAGAAGGTAAATTAGATTAAGGGATGAGTGTGGATGAACAGGAAAGTAGGATCATTTAATTACAACATCAACTACCTAGTGTTTGAATCATATAGAGTGCATATTATCCTTGAAATAGGAGACATCCCTAGGTTGACAATTTATATTGAACACTATGTATGTTGGTTTTAATTAAATTGCATATAAGGTGCCCAACATTTTGGCGCCATTGCCGGGGAGGATAAGTATTAGACACTATTATAGTTGCATCCAGTAATTATCTTTATTCATTCTTCTTTAGTTTTTTTAAGTTTCATGATTTGGGTTGCATGAACAGAATAAGGGTATAGCATGACCATATTATAAATCCCAGAAACCCACAGAACAATAACGTTGTAGGTAGACGAGGCTGTGGGTGAAATCCAGCATTGGGAAGAAGAACATTCATTAACTACCTGGTTGCTAGAACCAATTCTTCTACTGGTGCTCACTATTAGGAAACACCCATCAGAAGAATCCCTGTCACCCCTGGAGTGGCAGCGTCAGTCTCTACAGTGGAGAACACATGAGGAGCTACAACACCCTCAAATACCCCGACGGAGGAAGACATAGTTAGTACTGCAGGATCGGCTAACCGAGATTTGATCTATCACATTAATGAGAAGGTTGTGACCGAAGAGGAGTGGACACAATTCCATCATAAATTTAACGACCAGTCGAAGGACAAAGAGGATAAAACAGAGGAAGATATGAGCAACAGACATGATCTCGAAGAGTAAGAAGCAATGGGAAAAAATCATCATCATGAGGGTAATTCCCTGCTTGAAGGGACGATTGCTACACTTCAGTTCCCAATTCAATAGCCAGAAGGGATAGCCCCCATGAAAAATATATTGCCATCGGTTTTGCCTCACTTTTATGAAAAAGCAACAGAGGATCCAGACGAATTTCTTTTATAATTTGACATCCTCTATCACAGCTATGACTACACCACCAATGCATAGAAGCTAAAAAATTTCCATGCCACTCTGAAGGAAAATGCATTACGTTGGTTTATGAGCCTGGGAGGTGTAACTGTCAGTAACTGGGATAGGATGAAACATGTGTTCCTGGAGAAATATCAGGAGTATTGCAATACCAAGGATAAGAGAAAAGAACCGTTTAAAATGCTACAGAAAGATGATTAAAGTCTGGAAGATTTTGTTGAAAGGATTTTATATAATGTGTAGAGAGATGGACAGACTAATATGGGGTTAGATGTGCTCAAAATAATCCTACTTCGCGGGATTAGGGATGATTTCCTAGACATGTTAAACCTGTTAGGAAAGGGGGATATCTCCAAGGATTCCTTTGAAAAGATCGTGGAGCTATGTAAAAGATATTCCAGGGGATCTTCCAAGAATAACAGATGGGACAAATGGGACAAATTAGAACATGATGTCTTCAACAGAATGCAAAAGTAATCTAATGGAGGAGCCACCTATGTAGAGATAGGAAATCTCCTCAAAAATTTCAAAACATAAATGATGATCTCCATCTTCACGGAAATAGATGTCCTGAGGTCAAGGTAGAAACAAGTAGTAGAGGATCTCACACTAGGTGTATTCTGCCCTAAATGTAGGAAGAACCACGCTTTGAAGGAGTTCCCGCTCAACAAGGTAGAAGTGTGTTAGATGTGAGAGCTGAACCATGACACAAAATAATTCCCTTCACTACCTCAAGTGAAGACTGTTCTATAGGCATCAACTCCAGATGTGAAACCAGCTTACTTTATTGAACAGAAAAAGCCCTGGAAACCTCAAAATCAAGGTATGAATCCAGAATTGTTTCCATTTTCGAATAACATGAATAATTGGAATCATATGCAGCATATGAATACACAATTCCCTTCATCTTATTCTAATCCTCAATGGTACCCCTCTCAACCTTAAATGCAAAATTTTAACTCCTGGAACCCCTAGACACAGCCACCACAGCCACCAAAAGAAAAAAATTATTGGTCTTATGGATGGAAGAATTTCCATCTAGGGAACCATTTTCCCCATAACCAACCCTCTCAACAGTTTCCACATAAAATGTTTTCTCAACAACCATACCCTCCTCAACAATATCCTTAGCCTTATCAACAGTCACAGCTGTAACTCCAGAATAACGTTGTCCCCAATATGCCGATACGACCACAACTGCCTGCTCAACCTAACCCTAACCCAAATAATAAAGCAACCCATCCATTTGAGACTGTCAACATGCCTGCTTAACTCCATTACTCCTATACCCTACAACGATATCCGCTTACGATCAGGAAAGGTAGTGGAGCCTTTGATCATTGTTGATGTTCCATCCTCTGTGCATGAAGAAGGGATGAATCCATAGTATTTATCCAATACGGTGACCCCCATTATTTAATACACTGAACATCCTACTAATATGAAGACTGAGACACAGAAAGACACATTTATCGACACATAGCCTACACAATTGATTAGGGAACCACCATACCCTGAAATATTAATGTTACCAAAGGTAGTGGGACAACCTCAGTTTAACCTCTTAGGAGAGTTAAAAAATCTTTATGTTAAAATTCCACTCCTTCAGGCCCTTCAAGATGTACCTATCTATGCCAGAACCGTTCAGGATCTGTGTATAAGGAAGCCAGGAAGGAAACCTAGGGATCCTCCCACTTTTCATGTCATAGGGAAATTATCTGCATTAATAATGAGAAAAACCCTCTTGGCCAAATATGACGACCCTAGGAATCCCATTGTCACTGTGCAGATTGGGTGCACACAAATACCCAACGTACTAGTATACTTGGGGGCAACAATTAATGTTATGACTATTGAAACTATAAAAAAACTTGGGCTCACTAATCTCAGGCCAACTCCTGCCGGTTTAGAACTGGCAGATAGATCCACTATTAAACCTGAAGGAATCTTGGATGATCTCATTATCTCAATTTATTCTTGGGAGTATCCTACTGACTTCTTGGTTTTACAACCTAAGTCGCAGCTAGGAGGACACCCATTGATCATGTGAAGGCCCTAGTTAGCTACAACTAATGCTTGCATCAACTATTGATCTGGGTCTATGACCATATCAGATGGAACCGAGATAAAGAACCTCACTCTCTATCCTCCAGCTCAACCAAGCTTAGAAACTGAAACTCCATTATGGATGGAGCCAGAGGAAGAAGAGGGAATTCAGCCATTATTAATGATAGGGAAGGCCTTAACTTTTAAAGATGAAACTAAAGACGATGCCATTAATAATTTCATCAGTGAAACCACTTCTGTCAATAAGAAAATTTATTAGATCCTGAATGCTACTCTAGGTGAAGAGGAACAAGAAAATCTCACAGAAGAGACATTAGTCAGTGACATTCACATAGTTCCAATGTTAAAAAATTCAAAAAGTGTTCCTATCAAGGTAGAGTCTGGAAAAACCCTGAATATTAATCCCAGACTTTCCCTAGATGAATAGAAGCACTTGATCATTCTCTTAAAAAAAAACAAGGGGCATTTGCCTAGGAGTACACAGACATGAGGGGCATCCCCTCTAATTTGTGCACCCATCACATTTATATCAAAAGTGACTCTCATCCTGTGTGCCAGCCTCAATGACGAATGAACCCCAATATTAGGGACATAGTGAAGGAAGAAATTTAGAAACTCTTGAAAGGAGGATTTATATATCCCATGTCAGACAGCGAGTGGGTATCTCCACTCGTAACAATACCCAAGAAGAATGGTAAATGGAGAGTCTGTGTGGAATATAGAGAGTTGAACAAGGCAACATAGAAAGATCACTTTCCCCTGCCTTTCATCGATCAAGTACTTGACACCTTATCTGGGATGAAGTTCTTCTCCTTCTTGGATGGGTTTAGCGGGTACAATCAAATCCAGATTATTCCTGAAGACCAAGATAAAACTACCTTCTCTTGTCCCTAGGGAACTTTTACATACAAAGTGCTTCCCTTTAGTTTATTTAATGCACCAGCCACATTTCAAAGAGTTGTGACTGGCATTTTTCAGAATTAGTTAATGAGAGTATGGAAATTTTTAGGGATGATTTTACTCCTTATGGCAAAGATTTTGAAGAAGCATTGAAAAATTTGGAAAAGGTTTTAACTCGCTGCGAACAAACCCAGCTGTCTTTGAGCACTGAAAAGTGCCATATGATGATGAGTGAAGGAGTGGTATTGGGGAATTTTATCTCCACTGATGGCATCTAGGTGGAACCCTCTAAAATCAAGGTAATAAAAAAAATACCTACTATTGTAACTCAAAAAGAAGTGCAAAGTTTCTTAGGGCATGCTGGATATTACAAAAGATTTATAGAAAACTTTTCAAAACTTGCCTCTCCTTTGTTTTCATTATTAATGAAGGATGTGAAATTTATTTGGAATGAGGCATGCCAGACAGCGTTTGTTAAACTTAAGGAGAATTTTTCCACAGCTCCCATCCTAAGAGGGCCCAATTGGACCCTGCCTTTTCACATTTCTTCATATGCCTCTGATACTACCATTGGAGCAGTTTTAGGGCAGCAGGATGGTCAAGCACCTTATGCAGTTTATTATATTAGTAAAAACTTAGCCCCTGCTGAACTTAATTATATGGTTACCAAGAAGGATTTTTTAGCCATTATTTACTCCATTAACAAATTTCGACATTATATCATTGGATATCCTACATTTGTGCACACTAACCACTCGACCATCAAATATCTAATGAATAAACTTGTTACAAATGCTAGGGTAACTGGGTGGCTGTTATTATTACAGGAATTTGATATCATCATTATAGAAAGACTTGAAAAAGAAAATGTTGTCGCTGATTTCTTATCTCATTTTACTAACAGTGATGATAATTTTCCTGTTGAGGATTCTTTTCCAGATGAACACTTATTTGCAGTTTCAGCTCACTCCCCTTGGTATGCAGATGTCGCTAACTACTTGGCTGTAGGGAAGCTTATAGCACATTTGTCCAAAAGAGAAATGAAAAAAATCATTCAACAAAGTGCCAGGTTTGTTGGATAGACGGTCATCTCTTCTACATAGGCCCTAATCTTGAGATCAGAAGATGTGTAAGAGAAGATGAAATATTCCATATTTTGAAGGCCTGCCGTGATGAGCCTTGTGGGGGAAATTTTGTAGACAGGAGGATAGGACACAAAGCACTGAGAATGGGATACTATTGGCTGAACCTTTTTAGGGATGCAAAAACATATGTCCAGTCTTGTGATAGCTACCATAGGATGGGCCAACCCAATAGATTGGATCAAATGCCTCTTCAACCGCAACTGGTAGTTGACCCCTTTGATAGATGGGCCTTAGATTTTGTTGGTCCTATCAGCCCTCATTCTAGGCAGAAAGCCTACATCTTGGTCTGTACCGACTACATGAAGAAATGGGTAGAAGCTGTGGCTTTGGTGAAATCCAATGACTAGGCTGTGATCGATTTCCTGTATGGTGAAATCTTTACCCGTTTTGGAGTACCCAAGGAAGTGGTTACCGATGGAGGACCTAATTTTGTGTCACATCAATTTGAAGCTCTGCTACGAAGGTACATATTCAGCACCCAATAGCTTCACCATACCATCCCCAAGCCAATGGCCAGATAGAAAGTAGTAACAAAGTTATTGAATCCATCCTTACCAAAAAGGTTAAGAGCCATCGTAGAGATTGGGCTGATAGACTTCCAGAAGCATTGTGGACATATCGTACTACTTGGCACAATACTACAGGTTTCTCTCCTTATGACTTGGTGTATGGGAAAAGTGCTGTCTTCCCAACTGAATTTGAAATTAAGACTTTGAAGACAGCTACAGAGGTAAACTTAGATTTGATCGAAGCCTAGAAGAGAAGATTGAATCAATTGAATGAACTTGACGAGAACCGTTTAGCTGCTGTGGATTAGACATAATTAATCCAGCAACAGAGATCCAATTGGCATGACCGATTCATCAAAAAGAAAGTCTTTCATGAAGGAGACTGGGCATTATTATACGATTCAATATTCAAAAGGGACTTCAAGGGTAAATCATGCACAAGATGGTTGGGCCCATACCCAGTAGATAGAGTATTTGATAATGGTATAGTCATCCTAGTAACCATTGATGAGAATCCTGCACCATTATTTGCTAATGGTCACAGGTTGTGACTGTACCATAAGCCCATTTCAAAAGACGCATTCACTTCACAGATTGCAGCTAATCCAGAATACTAGTTAGAACAAGGGCATGAATCTTTCTCCGCCCCTATTAATCCTTAGATAATCACTGCAAATATTAAATAAAATGTTTGTACATAAATAAAGTGATTTTTTTTACTATAATTTTTATCTTTTCCTTTTGCACTTGATATGTTTTTAAAAATAAAAATGAAATGTACAGGGAAGCACCTAAGGAGCAGTGGTCATTATCAGGCCTATTGACCAGGTTCGTCCTTCTATAACTTCCTACATCAGAAGAAAATTCCTTGAACAAATCTGTTGCAGCCGCAATACTGAAAAATACCTTCCTTTATCCCATTCCGTGCAGCTGCAACATCGTCAAAATAGTTGCCTTTTCCCATCTTTCTGCAGCTACAACATTGTAAATCCCTACCCTTTACCCTGTTTTGCATAGCTACAACACCGTAAATTCCCTCCCTTTACCCTGTTCTGCGCAGCTACAACATCATCACCTTAATGTATTTTTCCGATTCCGGCAGTTACGACGCCGTTTCACTTTGGTCCATTTTCACCTTTTCTGGCAGTTATGACACCGTTTCACTTTGTTCCATTTTCATCTTTTCTGGCAGCTGCGACACCATTTCAGTTTGGTCCATTTTCACCTTTTCCAGCAGTTGCGACACCATTTCACTTTGTTCCATTTTCACCTTTTTTGACAGCTGTGACACCATTTCACTTTGGTCCATTTTCACCTTTTCCGGCATCTGCGACTCCGCCAAAACTGGTTGATTTTTCCATAATTCATGGCCACAACTATGCTAAATTGTTTTATTTCTCTATGTTCTGCGGCTGTGACTCCTCCATACTTGGAAGAATTCTTTGCATCCTTGGTTAGCAATTCCTCCAGATCTAGCTCCAATTCCTGATTCCGACAATTCTGATTTATTTTTCAGTATTCATTATGTTTCTGACAAAATTGACACGATGGTTTTGGTTCGCCGGCAGAAAAGGTCATTCCAGCATACCTGCAATAATGATTAAATTGAAATGGCTGCACTTCACATGTGCTACTATTTTCCAAAGGCCACCATTCATCGCATATTTTTGAAGGTATGGTTCTGATTATTTACTTGTTTAAGCGTTAACTAGATTTGACAACATTAATCATACATTCCTTTATGTGCCCTTTATTACATATGCATATCATTAACTGTCCACTCATATGACTTAATGGCTATTTATGTTACCTGGTAACCGCCACCTTTCCTAATTTGGGATAAAATTCCAAACATTTCTATGCTCTGAACCTTTCCGAATTTACCCAACTCCACTCTCAGCTTTTCATGCATACTCTGTGCTTTAACCTCCATTGTCGGGATCTGTAATTTGTCGTACTGAGAAACACTTCTGAAGTCAAATAAACATGGGTATCCCAGCTCGGCATGAACCTCCAAATACGTAAGAAATAAGAATAAATGCCAAACTTTTCGTTATTTTTGAAGCTGCGGACTGGAAGGAATTCTTCCAACGCTTGAATGGTTTTCATCGTGAGACAGCTCTACAATTTTCCTTTATATGCATGTAGATTAGTTTTTTAGTCTAGATTGCATGGCATATCATTGTTTTTGAAAAAAATAAATAAAAAGAATTTTTTATTTTCTGGCTTTCAAGTTTCTATTTGAAAAAGAAAGAGAATAGTTTTTGCTTTTCTGCATTTCATTTCTCTCTGCTTAGTCATTTTTCTTCAACTTTGAGTCAAAACACCACATAAGTTTCATACCATTTACCCTATGACTAAAAAAAACCCTTAAAATAAACGATATAATTTTAAAATTATTAGTAAGTTTTATTTTATAGGGTCATACACCAACTAGCTCAATCTAGACTTGTGGATTAGGGTGTTTTAACTCTCCACAAGCATAAAATTTCAGATGTAGTTGGCCAATCACTAGGTAAACCCTTTTCTATGTTGATTGTATCTAGGAAGCTCCTCTCAAACGGGAGTTAAGCACAAGGCTACGTGGAGGTTTGGACTAAGGAGATAACCCTCCAATTCCTTACCAAAGAGTAGACCAAGGTTTTTGCGCATCTGGAGATTCTGTCTTAGACAGGATTTCGGGCTTTGCTACCCTTCCCATGCGTACGAACCAGGCTTGTGGCTATCCCCCTAGATTTTCAATATAGTTAAGGTAGCCTTTAGTCTCTTTGACATCTAGAGTTGATACACAGGTACACCGGTAGCCTATTTCTGGTTGACCTTGGACATGCTTGGAAGGTAACCTCGGTAGAAGGTGTGGGAGGGTGGTGGGTGATTCCTTCGCTTGTGCCTAAGAACATCTACAGGGACGCCAAGTAACTGTCTATCATATTTCTTTGGGAAAGTGTATCTTATACCTGTCTATCTGTTTGGCTTTAGGAATTTTTTAGTGAGTGCTGTGTGGCTTGTCTGTACTTAGTTTTCCTGCAGGTGTGTGCTTGGTACTTTTGGTTCCCTATTGAGCTCAGAATTTGTCTCCTTGTTTGAAACTATTTCTAACACCCATTTGAACACCAACCAAGATATCCCCATGTTGGGAACTCCTTTTACTATTCCTCTCACGGGGAATGTTGGTGTTCCCTTGATGGCCACCTTGAATCTACCTGGATTCACCCTAGGGCTACCGGTGTGGTTGTTTTCCACTCCAACTATCCTGAATGCTCATGGTGATTCTCAAGTAAGCTCCTTATATCAAGGGCATCAAAACACTGCTTCCCCTTCACCTGTATTTGATTCTCCTCCTCCTTATACCTCGTGCAGTGAAAGTACTGATACTAGTAACCGAAAGTCTAAAAGGAGTAAAAGAAGGAGGAATAGGAAGAAGGCACATAAGCAAGGGGGTACCCTTTCAACCTCTGCAAGTCAAGTTGAACCTCACCACCCAGCCTCTACAGTTCATGCTGGGGGCACCTATCCAACCTCTGCAGGTCATGTTGGATCTAAGCACCTAACCTCTACAAGTCAAGTTGATCTTCACCATCCAGCCTTTGTTAATCATGCTGGTAGGATCCTTCCAACTTTTCTAGTTCACGTTGGATCCAGTAACTCAACCTCTGTGTTCATGCTGAGGTCACTCATTCAACCTCTGATGTTCAAGTTGAACCTCCCCATCCAACCTTTGCAAGTCATGTTGGATCCATCCACCCAACCTCTGAATTTCATGCTGGGGGCACACACTAAACTGTTGCAAAGCAGGTTGATCCTAACCATTCAACCTTTGTTGTTCATGTTGGTGGTGCCCATCCAACCTCTATAGGTCATGTTGGACCCAGTTTCTCAACCTCTACAAGTCATGTTGGGGCAGTCTCTCAGCCTTTGTGGTTCATGCTAAATACAATCCATCAGCCACTGCGAGTCATGCTGACACTGTTGAAAAGACTACCCGTTCAAAACACAAGCCCAAGTTTTCTTGTAAGCTTTGTGAGGGAGACCACCTTACTTATAAATTCCCTTCTATTGAAGAGGTAAGAAGAGTTTGGTTTCATGGTCATCCCGTTTTTGAACATCCTAAAGTCTCCCAACAACCAGCCTCGTTTAGTCAGGTTGGACCCAGTCACCCAGCCTCTGGTGGTCATGCTAGGGGAAAACTCTTGGCCTTTGTAGATCATGTTGAGAGAAAATAGTCATCCACTGCTAGTGATGTTGACACTGTTGAGAAAACTAGTTGTTTGAAGTGCAAACTTAAGTTCCCTTGTAAGTTATGTGAGGGAGATCATCTTACTCACCAGTGCCCTATTATCACAGAGGTGTGAAGAGTGTGGTCTGAGACTCAAGAATTTCCTTCTTCTGAACGACCTATATTTTCTCAACAACCTACTCAACCTTTGGTTAATCAAGTGGTCAAACCAATCTAAGATTTGGTCGATCCTACTCTTCTTTTGGAGAGTGATCCTGTTGTGATTGAACCAATGTCACATTTGGTCAATCCCACTCTCCCTTCAGACAGTGACTTTCATGAAGCGGTTGAATCGGTTCCATTGTCAATCAATCCCACTCTTCCTTCGGAGAGTGAAGTGTCTGCTAGCCACATTTTCTTCACTGCCAGTTTAGAACTTACTAAACAAGGGGGCACTGAACTCGCTTTGGATGAATCCCCACCAAGCTCTCGTATTGCTTCCTTTGATTGGGATAGCCTAGTTGAGCCATGCCTTCCTTTTGATGCACCTTTCTAGATAAAGGTCAAAGTTGAATCATACATGATTGCTCGTTGTATTGTTGATGAAGGAGCCTTAGTTAGTATCTTTTCTGCTCATGCTTGGTGAGGCATGGGATCTCCTAGCCTTGTGTCGACATCTAGTCAGTTACTGGCATTTGATAGAAGAACTAGTATAGCCTTGGGAATTCTCACTCAAACACCTGTTACTTTGGGTGGGAAGACCATTTTAGTTGACTTCATGGTGATAGAAGACCCCTTGGACTTCAATATGCTCCTTGGATGTGATTATGTATATGCCATGCAAGCTGTGGTGTCAACATTCTTTCGTGTGATGTACTTTAATCATGGTGAAGAAATTGTCACTATTGATCAGTTGGATTTTCTTGATCTATATCCTGACCCAACTGGAGATTAGGTCTTTCCTTTATTGATTCCCATTGATTCTATAGACACTACCCCACCACAGGTGAGCTATGTGGTCTCATGTCCTTTGCGTTCAATTGCTATTGATAACCAGCCTCTGCTTTCATGCTTACCTTCTTGGGACTTGGTCCCAATAGTTGACCAGGTGAGTCATCCTATACAGACTATGGAGCTTTCTCTCCACTCTGTTCATCCATTTGAAAGTTTAGACATGTGTCCTATCTCAGATGATCTCCTTCCTTCAGATGAAGTCTTCTTAGAGTCTTTGATTCAGTTTGACCTTCTTATGGATGTCGGTTCAGTTGTGACTAAGTCTAACCCTAATTTTATTAGTAAGCTTGGTATTCCCATGGATAGTTCTTCTTATCTTGGTCTTGTTGAGTCTTTTGACTCTTCCTTTGAACAGCAAGTCAGTGATCCTGATGAGTTTGATTTTTCTTGTGAATTTTTCAATTCCCGTGATGTTGATTTTTTTCCTGAAGACTCTACCTCCCTTGTTGATATTTTCTTTTATTCTGAGGTTGATCTCACTGATTATAAACCCTCAAGCATTTCTATAGAATCTTCTTCAGTCAATTATGCCTTGAATTTACCTTTTGTAGAAGATAGCAAAGTCACATGTGTTTCTGCCAAAGTGACCTGCATTTGATATTTTCTTCTGAATGTGGTCCTGATGTTGTTGTTTCTTGGAGACAGTATTCTTAGTTGGATTCACAAATTTTTACTAGTCTTGTCTTGTTGTTCAAGCTGTATTTTCATTTTCATGTGCCCTACTCACGCTTATGAGCTTGATGTTGACTTCCACGCTTTTAGCTTGTTGTATAAGCCCTCATCTTTGTTCTCATCACCGCTAAGCCTTGTATCTTTTTGCCTTTGCAACTTGACACCTTTTACCTTGAGGAGACGTTCCTCGAGTGTCTTTATCTTGCTCATTTTCCTTGCATTTTGCATAGGTTTGTTCCTCGCACTTGGAACTAGTTTTGCTTGCCCCTGACACTTGTCTCCTCGCATTTAGAGCATTCTTTTTGCTCTCCTTCGAGCTCGTTAAAAACAGTAAGGAGGCCGTGAGTTGAACTTTCCAGACTTGTTAAAACTTCTTGGGAAATATTTTGAGTTTCTTTAGGCCCATGTCTGACTCCTCAAAATATAATTGACTACCGAGTAAACTTGTCCATTTAGGCTCAATAAGAATATGTGAATGCGCATCCACATTAGTGGTAGGTTATCACTTTCTCGGACAATGTGGAATAATACGAGAAACGAACACTATATTTTCTTTGGGATTGAGAAGAGTATTCTTAGGCATAGGTTTATCACTTTTTCAGACCTGAGGGACTAAACCTATCGAAAAGGAACCCTCGGTATGAGCTTAGTTTTCTCTTTTTCGTGCTCTGGATCCAAACAAGAAAAATATTTCGAGTGTACTTTATGTCTTTTTCAAGCTCGTTAAACCCTAAAGAACAAAGCATTGAGTTTATTGTTGTAAGCCCCATTTCTTGTAATCAAATGGATCTTTCCGAGTTATCTTGACTTCCTTCACACTCGTAAAACTCAGGTTATTTGTCGCTTTTGAAGGAGCATTGGCTAGGTGGTATTTTAACCTTTTTCGGACCTTCCCAACTAAATACGAAAAAGGTGCGCCTTACTTCTTTGGAAGCTAAGAGAGTTTTTTTGTGGTTTGTTTTATACTTTTCTGGCCTCAAGAGACTAAATTGGATGGAAAATCACCCCCCTGGAGTCTTCTTTGGAGTTTTCAAACTCTCTAAACTATGAAAACACCGTCGAGCATGTACTAGTTCGGGCTCATAAAATCCATGAATCAGTGCTTTATCAAGCATTCTTCTATCTTTTCTTCGAGCTTGGAAAAAATGAACATGGTCCGGAGTTTTCTTTCTTGGACTCGTTAAACCTTTACAAGAAAGAGGGGAAGGGAAGTTCATTCACATGATTTTTACATCATGGCAGCAAGTCTTGTTTCCTTGAACAAAGCACCAGTTTTGAGTCTATCAATAGTTGGGTCCTAGTTTTTTGATCTTATCCTGATTCAGAGTTTCTTACTCCTCCAGTTGGTCTCTTTTCCAATTATATGGGGAATCTGTCAATGTCTCCTACATTGCATATTTGTGTTGCTGGTCCTTTTGTGTCAAAAGCTTCCTAAGTCACTTTTTGTGTCATGCTCACTGTTCGAGGATTAAACCTTTGTCGGCCATTCTGTATTTTCCTTGACCGTTTGTGTCGGCTATTCCCTGGTATCAGTTCATTACATCATGTCTTCAGCATTTCTTGTCGTGAAATTCAGTACCAATTCCAGATCCAATTAGTCTCTAACTTACCTCATGTTGGATGATGAAGGATGCCTTAATGCCTTCCTTCCAACGTATCTCTTCCTATAGACTGCAACACATCTTTCTCTGGGGATGAGATTTAGAGTTTTATGGCAATACCTTGGGGATTGCAGTCATCATTGGCAATTTCCTTCGCTACTGGGTAGTGGGAATACCTTAATGTCTCATACTCTATGGATTCTTCAAGTGTTCGACTTCAAGTCCTTGTATTCACACTTGTTAGAATGTACTAGGTGCCTTGGGGACCATTTTCATTAATAGTGGTTTCCCTTGTGTTTGTTAACGGTTCTCATCATTGGCTGGTAATCAAATGGTTTCCTCCATGTTCAACTTCAACTCCTTTATTTGCATGGTTAGGATTCATACCTTTTGGGTGGTTTGGATTGAAGACATTGGGCCAACAGTAGCATCGTAGATGGGCCTTATATTTTGTTGGTCCTATCAGCCCTCATTCCAGGCAAAAAGCCTACATCTTGGTATCTATTGACTACATGATAAAATGGGTAGAAGTTGTGGCTTTGGTGAAAGCCAATGACAAGGCTATGATCGATTTCCTATATGGTGAAATATTTACCCGTTTCATAGTACCCAAGGAAGTGGTTACTCATGGAGGACCTCAGTTTGTGTCACATCAATTTGAAGCTCTACTACAAAGGTACCATATTCAGCACCGGATAGCTTCACCATACCATCCCCAAGCCAATGGCCAAGTAGAAAGCACTAACAAATTCATTGAAGCCATCCTTACAAAAACGATCAAGAGCCATCCTAGAGATTGGGCTGATAGACTTTCGAAAGCATTATGGGCATATCTTACTACTTGGTGCAATAATATAGGTTTCTCTCCTTATGACTTGGTGTATGGGAAAAGTGTTGTCTTCCTAATTGAATTTGAAATTAAGACTTTGAAGAGAGCTACAGAGGTAAACTTAGATGTGACCGAAGCCCAGAAGAGAATATTGAATCAATTGAATGAACTTGATGAGAACCGTTTAGCTGTTGTGGATCAAACAATATTAATCTAGCAACAGAGATCCAATTGGCATGACCGATTCATCAAAAAGAAAGTCTTTCACGAAGGATACTGGATATTATTATACGATTCAAGATTCAAAAGGGACTTCAAGGGTAAATTATGCACAAAATTGTTGGGCCCATACCTGGTAGATAGAGTATTTGATAATGGTACAGTCCTCCTGGTAACCATTGATGAGAATCATGCACCATTATTTGCTAATGGTCACAGGATGCGACTGTGCCATAAGCCCATTTCAAAAGACGCATTCACTTCACAGATTGCAGCTGATCCGGAATACCAGTTAGAACAAGGGCATGAATCTTTCTCTGCCCCTGTTAATCCTTAGATAATCCCTACAAATATTACATAAAATGTTTGTACATAAATAAATTGATTTTTTTTTTACTATTATTTTTATCTTTTTCTTTTGCACTTGATCCATTTTTAAAAACAAAAATAAAATGTGCAGGGAAGCGCCTAAGGAGTGGTGGTCATTATCGGGCATATTGACCAGGTTCGTCCTTTTGTAATTTCCTATATCAGAAGAAAATTCCTTGAACAAATCTATTGTAGTTGCAATACTGAAAAATACCAGGCTTTATCCCATTCCACGCAGTTGCAACACTGTCAAAATCGTTGCATTTTTCCTGTCTTTCTGTAGCTACAACACTGTAAATTCCCGCCCTTTACCCCGTTTCGTGCAGCTGCAACACCATAAATTCTTTCCCTTTACCCCATTCTGTGTAGCTGCAACATCTTCACCTTAATGTTTTTTTCCAATTCTGGCAGTCGCGACACCGTTTCACTTTGGTCCATTTTCACCTTTTCCGGCAGCTGCGACACTGTTTCACTTTGGTCCATTTTCACCTTTTCTAGCAGCTGTGACACCGTTTCACTTTGGTCCATTTTCACCTTTTTCGGTAGCTGCGACACCATTTCACTTTGTTCCATTTTCACCTTTTCCGGTAGCTGCGAAACCGTTTCACTTTGGTTCATTTTCACCTTTTTCGGCAGCTATGACTACGCCAAAACTGGTTGATTTTTCAATAATTCATGGCCGCGACTATACTAAATTGTTTGATTTCTCTATGGTATGTGGCTGCGACTCCTCCATACTTGGCAGAATTCTTTGCAACTTAGGTTAGCGACTCCTCCAGATATAGATCCAATTCATGATGTCGACGATTCTGATTTATTTTTCAGTATTCATTATGTTTCCGACAAAATTGACACGATGGTTTTGGTTCGACGACAGAAAAGGTCATTCCAACATACCTGCAATAATGATTAAATTTAAATGGCTGCACTTCACACGTGCTACTATTTTCCAAAGGTCACCATTCATCACATATTTTCGAAGGTATGGTTCTAATTATTTACTTGATTAAGCGTTAACTAGATTTGACAACATTAATCATACCTTCCCTTATGTGCCCATTATTACATGTGCATATTGTTAACTCTCCACTCGTACAACTTAATGCCTATTTATGTTACCTGATAACCACCACCTTTCCTAATTTGGGATAAAATTCCAAACATTTCTATGCTCTGAACCTTTCCGAATTTACCCAACTCCACTCTCAGCTATTCATGCATACTCTGTGCTTTAACCTCCATTGTTGGGACCTGTAATCTATCAGATTGAGAAACACTTCTGAATTCAAACAAACATGGGTATCCCAGCTCGGCATGAACCTCCAAATATGTGAGAACTAAGAAGAAATGCTGAGCTTTTCTTTATTTTTTAAGCTGCGGGCTGGAATGAATTATTCCAACGCCTGAATGGTTTTCATCGTGAGACAGCTCTACAATTTGCCTTAAATCTTATAGAAACCCACTCAGAGGTTTGGGGGTTATGTATTGAAGTATCTGAAGCAATAGTGGCTAAGGTCACTAGTGTTATAGCTCAAAATGACACATCTCTACCTATGACCACTTTCCCATGATTTCGTTGCATGTCGACACTTCCATTATGACACTTCATGAAAGTCATTGAAAGTCATTGAAAAAACACCTAACTTGGAGGACCCATATCTAGAGTTTTGTAACTTCGTTTAACCTCATCTTTGCAGCATTGGAAAGATATTTATTGGAAAGATACTCAGCTCTCACTCGAGAGACCCGGGTTCAAGTCCTGGCAACGGAACCAATTTGTTGGGCAATAGGGCAGACCCGGGTTTTACACCTTTAGCTTCGCACCAACAAAAGACCCACATTGTTGGCCCTTTCGGCAACAACCTACGCGCAGGTTGCAGTCTCACCCGAAACAGCTATGGGGTGCCGTAGAATCAGGTTTCTGCAAGCAGAAGAGGGAGATTACTATACCTTAAGCCTTTAATATCTTAGAACCAAATAACACAGAGCTCCAACATTCATATATATAACTTCGCAGATAATTAAACAAACAGTGACTTGCTCGACCCTTTACTGGGAATTCACAGCGAAGCTATTTATTAGCAGTGATCTTACTTATCAGATATATGTATTTATCAATGCATAAAGAACATAACAGAAATAACACAAGAACCACAACACCAGATATAACGTGGTTCACCCCTAGTGTAGGGGTTACGTCCACAGAACTGCGTTTTATTCAACTCTTTACAAAATCATAGTTCCAATCTACGCACTCAGCTGTAGATCCCTTCAAGTCCTTAAGGCTGCGCACACAGCTGCATGTAAATTTGAGCATATAGATCTGTAGACAAAAACAAAACTCACAAAGAAGATCTCACAAATTACTCAACAATTGAAGAATGAAACAGTGCAAAAGGCTTGCAGCTGTGAATGATTTCATTAATCAAAAAGTAATTCAGATAATAATTATAATGATGTAAAATGGATTTAATAGCCACAAGCAATTCAAATCCACATGAGGAAGTTCGAATTGATGACTCCACTTGACTGTAGGTAACCAAGACTTGTCTAAATCACAATTGGAGTTCTAAAACACAACTAATTGTTACATTTATTATTAAATAATGGTTAACTGACTGTGGTAGCTGAGAAAAGCACCCCACATGTGTGCAATTAATTAAACCATTATTTAACTGAATGTAGAGAGCTAGAACTGAATGTAACTGACTCCTAACTTGGCTTGACTAGTCATCAACTGAAGTTAACTGACCTTGGTTGGTTTCGGCACTCCCAGTTGCTTCCTAAATTGTAGGAATTGATATAGGAGACTCCTAAACTTATGCAATCAAGTGCAATAAGTGGCAGTGAGCCTCAATTAGTGTTCCCCACACTTTGGTAACTGAAACATGTGCCCCAATTTGGTCAAGTTTAACCAATGGTGCTAATGACTATAAATAGACTGGATGGACTCCCGATTTAGACATGACTCCTGATTTAGACATATGACCAAATTTGTACAAGGGAGGATTAATAATCCTAACACCCCCCCTGAACGCTAACTTGGACAAAATGTGGGCCCTGGTAACTAAGACCATAGGTCACCCATTACATCAAGTAAAATAAAGTAACTGCTTAATACAAGTAACTAGGGCAAAAAGCACATGGGAAAAAAGCCCTCCTTCTATCTAAGCAGGTAGAATCAGGTCTCAAGTTTGAAAAACTTGAAAATATGTTGCTGCAATCTTCATCTCTGTGAG
>LPNX010081204.1:24007-36353 GCA_001517045.1 Pseudotsuga menziesii
ATCGAAGATCTACACAGACTGACTGGTGCATGAGTCCAATGGCTTCATCAAGCCTGTTCATGTATTTAACTTTGTCTTTCTCTGATTCTGGCTCTCCTTCTATTTCTTCTACAAGTCTGAAGAGATGCTTGGTGCGGAGCAATACTTTCATGTCATCCTTCCACTGGTGATAGTTGAAGGGAGTGAGAGGCTCTATTTGATGAGCCATTTCGAAGTAATAGGAAGAACTGAGCTTCTGTAGCGAATGCAATGAGAAGTAGAGGCTGCTTGTAGCGAATGCTGTAAGAAAACCTGATAACCTGTCACACAATAAAACAAACAAAATGATCCGGTTGGAGATCTGAGGAGGAGAAGAGTCTTGTCCACCGAGGCTCTGATACCATGTAAATTTGAGCATATAGATCTGTAGACAAAAACAAAACTCACAAAGAAGATCTCACAATTTACTCAGCAATTGAAGAATGAAACAGTGCAAAAGGATTGCAGCTGTGAATGCTTTCATTAATCAAAAAGTAATTCAGATAATAATTACAATGATGTAAAATGGATTTAATAGCCACAAGCAATTCAAATCCACATGAGGAAGTTCGAATTGATGACTCTACTTGACTGTAGGTAACCAAGACTTGTCTAAATCACAATTGGAGTTCTAAAACACAACTAACTGTCACATTTAGTATTAAATAATGGTTAACTGACTGTGGTAGGTGAGAAAAGCGCCCCACATGTGTGCAATTAATTAAACCATTATTTAACTGAATGTAGAGAGCTAAAACTAAATGTAACTGACTCCTAACTTGGCTTGACTAGTCATCAACTGAAGTTAACTGACCTTGGTTGGTTTCGGCACTCCCAATTGCTTCCTAAATTGTAGGGATTGATCTAGGAGACTCCTAAACTTATGCAATCAAGTGCAATAAGTGGCAGTGAGCCTCAATTAGTGTTCCCCACACTTTGGTAACTGAAACATGTGCCCCAATTTGGTCAAGTTTAACCAATGGTGCTAATGACTATAAATAGATTGGATGGACTCCCGATTTAGACATGAATCCTGATTTAGACATATGACCAAATTTGTACAAGGGAGGATTAATAATCCTAACACTACAGATCTTCCAATCGCTACAAAAACCCTCTGCGCACGCAGCTGCAGAGGTCGTCCATGCACACAGCTAGGACTTAACCTTTTCTTACAAAAATAGCCCTTGCTTCGCAGAAATTCCTTATACATAAAAAGCCTAACCTGACTTATTTACAAAAGTGCCTATTTATACAGCGCACTATTACAAAACCATGGACTTAAACCATGGGCACCCCAAACCCTAAACCCTGAACTTAGACCATGGGTTTACTACAATAATAGGGCTTTTCCTCAACCCCAAAACCCCTAAGACTATTTTGAGTCGTAACTCTTACAAAACTCCCAGGAACATGCAGAGTTACCCATATTGAGGACCGTTAGGGTGCGCATCCCAACACTTGAATCTTTGCATTGTTATGCTGGAGGATTTGGAGCTCTCTTTTCCCACACCTTTACCCTAGAAGGTTTCTCCTTGTGTTGCAAATCTTGGAGGCAGAGTTCCTTGGAGAAGAGAAGCAGCAAAAACGGATCAAGGTTTCATGAGGTGCCGAACTTGAAGAGAAGGTATACTTGTACTTGTTTTCAAGATTAATAAAGATGTGATGTCCTTATTCTTCCAAAATCATTGTTCAATGTGTGATTGAATCTTTGTTTATGATCATATTATGATGTTAACCAGATTATTATTTCATTTTTATTTGATTATCATTGCTTTATATGTTGCCATGTTGGTTTGAGGAAGGTATAATTCATTTTGCAGGTCTCTTGGAGCAAGAGGAGAAAGAGGAGCAAGAAGAGGATTGAAGGGCTGCTTGGATAAACCTTTGTTTGGATAAGGTATGAACCATTCTAATCTCTGGATCTTGTTAATATATACTTGCAAAACCATTTGCATACACCTTTCAACCCCAGTACATTGATGGCCTCTTAAACCCTAGCCATAAGAAACTTTCCTTTACAACAACTGGCCTTCCTCAGGTGGGCAGAGCCTAGTCTGGTCAAAGAACCCCCAATGCTGCTGCAGTATAGAATTTTCTAAGAGAGGGGGAGCACATTTAGCAGTCATGGAGAGGGATAGTGTTACAGTCACTGCCTTGGCCATGGGATCAAGTATCAATTTTCCTCAAGAAGTATATCACCTGTGAAGGTAGGTATCAAACAGTTTATTACTCTGAATTTCCTCTATTATCTCATCTCCATCATAGGGCCTTACTGAACATTCCATTTTACCTATTCAATGATTTACACCATATGGAGGGGTTTGTTAGAATAGCCAAGCATCCAAACTCCTCCCTTACCCACCATGGCCTAATCAAATTAATAATTTTACTGGCCTTATCTCAATGGAACGAAACCTGGGAGAAATTCACAGGTCAAATTCAGGAACCCACCCTTTTTCTTGGCATTCCAATAGAAGAATAAGTCGAAGTACCTCTACTCATGGGGCCTGTTCAAAACCAAGAAGAGCCTGCCAATCAACAGTTGGGGGGAAATGAAGAACAACAGGAGGTTTAGAGTCCCTCCAATTTAGTTGGGGGAAAAATGAGATTGGATCGGAGGATCAGTCAAAATACCAAACAGCACAATTGGAGGAAAATTCATAAGAAAACCCTGTAGAGTGATTAAATAATATGGAATCCCTGACAGTAGAGGCTGAAACTGGAGCAGCATTATATGCTGCGATAGCTAAAGCCAAGGATGTTAGAGCCATGATAATAGAAGAAAACATGGAGGTGTTGACCATTGAATCTTTCGCTGAATGGGGAGGAACTCTGATTGAGGAAGAACAGGAAAACACTAAGACAAAGGATATCCCTTCCACATCAGCTGTAAATCTGGAAATTCCAGCACCACAGTGGAAAAGGAGGAGATCAAAAGAATAAATACGAGCATTACCACCAATAAGATGAAAAAGAACCAGGTCAGTTACAGTAGTAGAATCAGCATAGGCAAGATGGGCAACCATAGAAGAACAGATCAAATTCCCCACTCTAAGACCCAAAGCAAATGATGCCTCACAAGAACTGTCTGCAGAAGAACCTCAAATTGAGGGACTTCTGTATGAAAATGGGTTATGAAAGTAGGAAGTACAATCACTACGAAAATAACTAGAAAATTGGAAGGAATCATGCAGGAAATAGGTGGAAAGGAAGCTACACACACTGGTTGAAGCTGTAGACCAATTAGAGGGATCAACTCCCGTTGAGGATGGTGATGAGGAAGAAAGAGTGGTTTGTCCTGTGTGTGGAGAAATATTTAACCAGTCAGGTTACAAAGTCATAGTTCATGCCTTTATGACACAACAACCTATGCCTACAACTGTGGAAGAACAAGGACAACCTGATTGGAAGGATGGTGAAGCTCCCCAAGAGAAACTCCAGCAAAGGGAAGTAGCAGATAAATAGGGTGTTGATACACAAGAACCAACATCTTTGAATATTCTAGTTGAAGCTTCCACCCAAATTGGGATAGGTGAACCAAAGGCCGAGATTATTCCTGATTTTGTTGAAGAAGCCTGTGTTGTGACTCTTGAACCTTCTTAGGGCATAGAACCAATAGAGATGGAACCCCAGTAGCAGAATGATGATGACGTTGCACATGACACTGATACAGAAGAACCAACATCCTTGAATATTCTCATTGAAATTTCCACCCAAATGGGGGAAGAAGAACCAGGGATTGAAAATATTCTGGAACTTAATGAAGAAGTTTGCACTGTGACTCCTGAACCATCTCAGGACACAGAGATAATATAAATGGAGTCCCAATAGCAGGAAAATGAGGAAGTTAACCAGGATGTTGCTACAAAAGAACCAACATCCCTGGAAATTTCTATGGAGACCCTTAGGTTGAAACAAGAAGTCAATCCTAGGATGGACATCTTTCCTGATTTGGATTTAGGAGAGGATGAACAAATGCAATCACAATCCTTGGGGGACAGTGAAATCCTTGAGGAACAGATCCATATTGGAAAATACATGAAAGCAACTCTACAATCCTAGCATTATGAAGAAAGAGAAGGGCAGGGCTTTGTTACACAAGAACCAACGGCCTTGCATCCCACTGTCAAAGCTGCAACTGACAATTAGGTAGATAAGGAGATTAAAATTCAGGAGGAGGTTGTCCCACTAGAACTAACAACCTCACAATCAGCTACTGAAGTTGCTATAGGAGAAATCCAAAGAGATAATGTTGTTACACAAGAACCAACATCTCCAGAAGTTGTTTCAGAAACACCTATGGTTGAAGTTGCTATAGGAGAACTCCAAAGAAAGGATGTTGTTACATAAGAACCAGCATCTCCAGAAGTTGTTTCAGGAACACCTATGGTTGAAGTTGCTGTAGGAGAAATTCCAGGAAGGGACGTTGTTACATAAGAACCAGCACCCCCAGAAGTGATTTCAGAAGTACAAGATGTTCAATTTGGCACATCAGGTGATAAGGTATGGACTCAATTTCCTCAAAATTTTATCAATTTGGATTCTGATAATGAAGAACATCCTGAAGATGAAGAAATCTTGAAGCTGACAAAAGAACTATCGATCATGAGAATAGAAGTGAGGAAGTGGAGGAGTCAGGTGGAGAGATATCAAGAAGGGATGATTTCCCTCGCTGAACATAGAAATACCATTAGGGAATTGAAGGAAAAATGGGTAGAAGAAATAATGACCCAGAAACTCCATGGGGAAGAGTTATAGAAGGAGCTAAAGGAACTGAAAAAGTTCAAGTCTATGCAGGTGGAAAAATATTAGCTGTATACTCTTTCTTAGGAATTGTTGGGTACCAGAGTACCATCTTCCTCTTACCCTGTATTTTTATTTGAGCAGTTCATTTGGTTTAAACTGAAGGTTGTAAAAGAAAGGAGACCATATGAAATAGAAACCTCAGCTAAATTCCTGGAAACATTTATGGGAAGTGATTTTTAGGACCATAATTTTCCGTGTGAGATTTATTTGCATGAGTTGTCTTGCCCTTTGGACCGCCATTCGAATCCTGTCCCTTTCTCAGGTGATGTTTAGCTGAGGGCTTTTGCCTTTTTTGTGAGCAATCATGTTCAGTGGGAAATGTATTTCCAAACTTTCTCTCATAATGAGGCCCACTCTAATCTTTGGATTCAAAGTGAACCTTAGACTCCTCATCTTCTCCTTGCTCGTCATCAGAGTGTACTCTTGTGTCCCATATAAACTCAACATACAATGGAACTTCAAGAAAGGGTTATTTCTACTTGTGTCAGCTAGATTTCCATGCATCAATGAGTGGATTTCGTAGGTAGCCAACACAGATGGAAGGTTGCCTCTTCAACCCTTAGAAATAGGGACCCCTACTGTTACAGGAATTTTGAACAAGCACTTTTCAGGGTTGAGTGATATGTTAGAAGCATGAAGGAATGTGGGGTTAATTGGTTGGGACTCAAATTCAAATTTCCTCTCATCAGGTGGCTAGAAAAACTGTATAGGGGATATTTCTCGTTAACAAGAGTAGAAGAGCAGAAGTGTTGGAGATATTGGGCTATCCATAAGGGATTTGTAGAAAAACAGGGAACATCTGAATTCCCATACAACTTTTCTTCTCTCCATGAACGAAGCACAATGTCAGATTTTGATTCGGAATAATGGAGTTTGTTGCATGAGGACATGCAACAGGATAGCTGGGGGGAGATGTTGGGCTCGAAAATTACCCCTTTTTACCACCCTTATCTACCTCTTTTTGCCTCATCCTACTCTATTATGCATACCAAACAGATGTTTTTCCTTCACTTGGTCCCTCAAGTCATGCAGGTATGGCTAATCATTGTCTTATTTTATTAATGCTTAGTATTGTGGTAATCAGGGCTTTACATCTTAAATTATGCTAACATATGGTGGTTTTATAAAGATAATTCGAGATAAAAAGGATACAGATGTAGCAATATCAACATGCCAAAGGATGGATGGACATTCATTGGTGAGTTGATCGCCATCCATTCCATCGTTTCCTAGAGAATGTGGTCCAAAGGTATTATTCCATGCGAGTTGTACAAGGGTAGCTGCAACAGGATGCAACAGATTCGGAGGAAATAGTGCACCGCTGCTCAAATTTAGCTGAAATCCATGGAGTATCTTTTCAATTAATCATGATCATTATATCTAGCTCGAATAACAACTTTCCTATATTTTCTGCTATCATCTTGCCACGACTGTAATAGCTCATCATAATTAGGGCAGCCTAAACATAAGATATCTTCAAGGCTGCCCGATAATAGTAGAAAGATGTTATGATTGTAATTGTATAAATACTCGAAACTATTTCAAGCCAGGGGTTGAAAATTTAACCAAATTATTGTATCAGCTATGTGTGCTCATCTACCATTTTTAAAACAAGGAGTTTGATTCTTCAGATCTCGGCGTTTTAACGTGTGTTACTTCCAGCATCTCTATGTGAAGGCTGGGCCCACCTTCCCACAAGGATTGCTGAGTTAATTAGGTATTTTATTTATTATGTTGTGTGATTTTGTGATAATTTTCTTTAATTATAGTAAGCTGCAAAAGTTATCGATTTGCTGTGTGTCAATTGAATTATCAGTAATTGCATCTCTTGTAAAACTGTAGTGGTGTGGTGTGTCAATCGACTATATAGGTTAAATTTCTTTTATGCAACTGTGTGATAGCTATAACAACCCTGTTCATCCCTAGTTCTTCCAGTTGTTGTTTCCTTTAGACCTTTGCAGTTTCTTCCTTCGCATTTATAATTGCATAATTTAATTCGTGTACTTTGAATTTCTAGAATAGCTGAATTTAATTGTTGTACTTTGATTTATAGAATAGCTTAATTTAATTCCTGTACTTTGAATTTCTAGAATAACTGAATCAAGATAGTTCGGTGGATCTTTGTATGGTTTGGTTATTAGGGATTTTATTTTCTGCAAAAGTAATCTAGATGTTATTTCCTGAATCTTTTAATTCTAGATTAAAAATCGTAAGAAGGTACTAGTGATTGTATTCTTGAGAAGTTAAATTAGATTAAGGGATGAGTGTGGCTGAACAAGAAATTAGGATCATTTACTTACAGCATCTGCTAACTAGTGTTTGAAGCATATACGGTGCATATTATCCTTGAAATAGGAGACCTCCCTGGGTTGATCATTTATATTGAACACTCTGTATGTTGGTTTTAATTAACTTGCATATAGGGTTCCCAACGACACCCAACACAAGGAGGTGTCCCCTTCTCTACTCTACATTCCCTTGGGCTACAACTTCAATTCCAATGCTCTTCAGGATGTGCAGAACAAATTCACAAGCCACATCTTATTATGAGGTTCCACACTAGGTTTATCCAGCACATTCCACGTCTCTTCCACTCCTAAGTATTACATATAGTTCAAACCCAAACTAGGGTGCACAACACAACAAACCATAGGGAAAACACAACAACACAGGCTTCACTCTGTAACACAGAGAAACAGGTTTGCGTACCAATCTATAACACTAAAAGAAACAGGCTTCACTTGCACAGAAGAAAACACTACGGACCAACACTTTCGTGACTCCAGAGAGTGAAAAAAGTCGTTCTGAAAAATGAACCATTGCACAATGGCACTAGGAATACCATGGAGGACTACACTCTCATAAAATCAAGTGATCTCCATGAACCAATTTACTCAGTGATACCATCATACCACAAGTTTCTCAACCAGGATTGAATAGCCAACATGAACAACACATAATAGAACATGAATCTACAAGCACAAGCAGGCTCCAAAAATCGTCACGAATGAACCAACGTTTAGCACAACTCGGGGATGAGGGGAATGGGCATGCATTCCTACAATTGCTTTCTTTAGAAGTAAGAATGTGGATTCCCATACTGCAGACTTCCAAGATTGGTCAGTCAAGCAAACAGACTGCCATGCCTTACTCTTCCCATGGCATTAACTGCCTCAACAAACTTCTAGAAGAAATCGATGACTAAGGACAAAGGACAAAATGGTAGCTGAGGGTTCATGGGTTTCCCCATTGACATCTGGTCATGCCCTATTGGTTCAGGGGTTTTGACTAACTCCCCACCCTATTCATTGGAAAATCATGCCCGCATCTCTTTCATGTTGCAGTTTCATTGCTAGCTGTGGTATTTTATTAAATTGTGTATTTACATGATGTTCAGAAAAACATGTTGTTCTTGACTTAGCACCAAAACCATAGATATCAACCTTGATCACCTATCCATAAAACATCGATCAATGGCAGGGCCTTGGCCTTGAGCTCCTTGTCATGATTCAAATACAATACATACATCATGTACCATCTTAATACTATGGGGTCAAAACCTGGGTGTTACATTCCCCTCCCCCTTACAACAACATTGCCGTCAGTGCTTTACAAATTTGAACAAAAATTCTACAATGGCACCACCTCAGTGCTCTGCAAAATTGAAAAAAAATGGATGTGCCAATCACATGGCATCCTCCATCTCCCATTTCGCCTCCTCAATGTTAAATTTTCATATGCTTAGCTAAGACATCAGTATTTTATTTCATTTTCATGACAAAAGAATATAAACAGGATCACTGAAAGATAGACAAGCACAACCATAAAAAAGGAACACAAATATTTATCTTGGGAAAACCCTAAAGGGAAAAACCCAGCAAAAGCTTCCACAATATATATGCCCCAAAAAGATAAAAGATAAAACCAGCAAGGAGATCAAATCCCGGTCCTCCTTCTTCTCCACTAATGCGCTACACAAGTGAGAGTGTGTGTGTCACAAATGAGGAGCACTACACCTCTATTTATATTCATCCGTTCACTTAAGTTAAATCATTTGGCATGTAGGCTCGAGTTAAATCATGTAGGCTCGAGTTACACATGTAGGCTCAAGTAACCACATTGGGGTGCTGATGACCCACCTTTACAATTAGAGGGGACTACCTCATGACTCTTATTAGTTCTTTCAATTAGGAGCATCGGGGTACAATGTAATACAAGTGGTTCTCCCGGTAGGACCATCGGGGACCACAAAAGGATACATATAGAATATTCTTCGAAGTTATAATATTTCAACACTCCCCGTTAACGAGAAGGGTATTCTACAGCAACATCAGCAACAACAAGAGTAGAGATAGGGGACATCATCAACATCAGCAGGGTAACACATCTATAAATCATTGGAAGCTTTTCAACATCATGTAGTCTTCATCTTCAATCTTCATTCTTCATCATCAGCAACATCTTTAGTCTTTGATATTTCAATTAGCAATGACATCTTCATCACTTGGACCTTTCGATCCACAACATCTTCAGCACTTTGACTGTTCGATCAGCAACAACATCTTCAGAATTTTGACCTTTCGATAAGCAACATCTTTAGCACGTTGAATTTTCGATCAGCAACAACATCTTCAGCATTTTGTCCTTTCGATGAGCAACATCTTCAGCATTTTGACTTTTCAATCAGCAACAACATCTTCAGCACCTTGACCTTTCGATCAGCAGCAACATCTTCAGTACTTTGATCTCTCAATCAACAATATCATCATCAACACTTTGCCCTTTCGATCAGCAGCAACATCATCATCATCATATTCTGATCTGTCGATCATAATCATCATCACATTCTGATCTTTCGATCAGAAACATCATCATCATACTCTGATCATTTGATCAGAAAAATCATCAACATAGAAACATCATCATCATACTCTGATATTTCGATTAGAAACATCATCAACATACTCTGATCTTTTGATCAGAAACATCATCATCATACTCTAATCTTTCGATCAGAAACATCATAATCATAGTGCATCATAATCATACGCTGATCTTTAGATCAGTACGTCATCATCATCATACTCTGATCTTTCGATCAGTACGTCATCATCATACTCTGATCTTTCAATCAATACATCATCATCATCATACTCTGATCTTTCGATCAGTACGGCATCATCATCATCAGCAACAACCTGCAATCCACAACTCAAAGACAGAAAGTATTTGGATCATTTTTGGAGTTAAAGTCCAGGGATGATACAATCCCACCACATTCTCGACAATCGAAGTTACCAGATTGATTACGGGAGAATCAGTACCTATCACTTTAGGAATAAGTCCAAGGATGATGCAATCCTACCACATTATCGAGGACCGAAGCCACAGGATTGATTACGGGAGAATCAGTCGCTATCACTTTAGGACTATGTCCAAGGACGATGCAATCCTACCACATTCTCGAGGACTGAAGCCACCGGATTTAATACGGGAGAATCAGTCCCTATCACTTTAGGACTATGTCCAAGGATGATGCAATCCTACCACATTCTCGAGGACCGAAGCCACCGGATTGATTACAGGAGAATCAGTCCCTATCACTTTAGGACTATGTCCAAGGATGATGCAATCCTACCACATTCTCGAGGATCGAAGCCACCAGATTGATTACAGGAGAATCAGTCCCTATCAATTTAGGATGATGTCCAAGGATGATGCAATCCCTCTTCATTCTTGAAGACCGAGGTATTTGGATCACTTTAGGGCAAGTTCCTAGGGATGATACAATCCCACCACATTCTTGAGGACCGAGGTCACTGGATCTATTATGGACAGATGTCCCGGGATGACACAATCCCTCTTCATTCTCGAGGACCGAGGTCTCCAGATCACTTTAGGGAAAATGCCCATGGATGATACAATCCCACTGCAACATCACTACTCCCCCTTTCGAGGATTTCCGAACAACACCAAGCTTGTCTTGAAAGTGTTCGAACTCTACTTGAGGCAGAGGCTTCGTTAGTACATCATCATCCAAACCATCATCATCTACATCTTCAGTATCTGAATACTGATCTATCACCATATGTATCTCCAGTATGTGAATACTAAAAGCATCATCATCTATATCTTCAGTATAGAAATACTGAAAGCATCATCATCTCTATATTTAGTATAGAAATAAGGAATCACCATCATCTATATCTATAGTATGTAAATACTGAAATATCATCTATATCTTCAGTATGGGAATACTGAAATCATCATCATCTATATCTTCAGTATGGGAATACTAAAACATCATCATCTCTATATTCAGTATAGAAATACTAAATCACCATCATCTGCATCTACAGTATCATCATCTGCATCTTATCTTGTATGTAGAAATACCGGATTTCTACGTGTTACATCGGAACACAGGGTTCTTTGTCATCACAACTATGGTTATCACATAGAATCATTGTAGTGTCCATCTTCAGGTCAAAGAGACATGATATCATCTTCTGAAGCCATATGGCTTCACAACTTAGTAGAGCAATCTGCTATGTATTCTACTTCAACCGTGCTAAGAGAAACACTGGATTGTTTCCTGCTAAACCATGAACTCATAGCAGACCTCAAACAAAAGCATATACATGATGTGCTTTTCCTGTCTGAGATACTTCCATCCCAATCTGCATCTATGTAGCCATACAATCTATACTCACGGCTACCATCATAGTATAGAACAAAATCTATAGTCCCTTTCAGATATCTCATCACATGTTTTGTAGCTACTAGGTGAACCCGTCTTGGTTGAACAAGATATTGACTTAAGGTGTTCACAGCAAAACAAATGTCTGGTCTGGTATTTGTTAAGTACATCAATGACCCAATGATTTGTCTGTAGTGAGTCACATCCACTAACTCTAATGAGTCATCAGCTAACAGCTTCAGGTTGGAGTCCATGGGTGTGGCCATGACTTTGCATTCCAACATATTGAATCTCTTCAATATCTCTACCGCATACTTTCCCTGGTTGAGAAAGATTCCTTCTGAACTTTTCCATACTTCCAGACCTAGGAAATAATGCATTAACCCAAGGTCTTTCATCTGAAATTCTTCTACTAGTTTCTTCTTTCTTTACATGATCTGTTTCTCATTCCCTATCAAGAATAAGTCATCCACATATAGTAATAGAATGATAGGTACATCTTCTACAACCTTGTAGGAAAGGTTAGGATCGACTTTACTCTTGGCAAAGCCCATGCTCATCAGGAAACTATCTATTCTTCCATACCAAGCTCTAGGAGCTTGCTTCAGGCCATAGAGGGCCTTCTTCAACTTGCATACTTGATTCCATCTGTCTTCAACTTCAAATCCTCGTGACTATTCGAAGTAAAACTCTTCCTCAATCATACCATTAAGGAATACTTGTCTTTACTTCATCATGGAAGAAACTACCATGATAGTTTTCAAGGAAGTGTACCTTGCTTCCTGGAGTAAGTGTCTCTTCAGAATTAATTCCCTCTTT
>LPNX010081204.1:36728-70812 GCA_001517045.1 Pseudotsuga menziesii
CATATAGTATACATCATTCCCCATGATCAACTGTTATTCTTTGATCATAGCTTCTTTCATAGCATTCTTTTCTTCATCTTGAGTTATCTCTTGTACCCATGGTGGTCTTCATCCTTCAAGGTGGATCTACCACTCTCTGAAACTCTTTCTTCTGTCATGGTGTCTCTGACCCTGGGAGCTTCAGGTTCATGTTTATTGGAGTGAATCTTGAATTGTCATCACCTGTTCTTCGGAACAAGTCTCATCCTTCTTTTCTTGTAGGAGGTTTTTCATGACCTTTCCCACAATTCAAATGCACCAGTTTCATGGTTAGAACTATTTCATAAAACATATACATAACGACAAATTCTTATGCATCATGCAACTGTTTAGTCATTACAACATTCATCAATATCTCACATAAACTTTCTAGATGCCTTCCATCTCCACCATGACATTATTGAGATTGTGCACTAATCCAATATGTCAGCAAAGAGGTTTGATAAGTAGCAATGGAGAGTTGTATAGCACCATGAGCTACTTACCCATCACATGCATATTAGTAGTATACAATCATTAATGCAAACAATCTATCATGCATAACACATCAACTGAATATAATCAAATGTATAACAAAATATCATGAAATGATAATTGAATACTTATCTTTTATTTTTTTTGTGGGTAGAATCCATCTTGATCATTCTACTTTATCATCTTCTTCATTCATGGAATCATCATTTCTTATCCAAATGACAAGAATTGAGTTCTTCATATTCCTCATCGCTTGAGGGATCCTCTTTGAATGGTGAGAGCTTGATCTTCAATTGCTCCCATCTTCTTCTTCTCTTCTTATGAGTCGAGCTGAAAGCAATTACTTCCTTCTGGAATACATTCTTTGCATGAATCCCATGATCCTGGAAGGCCATTCAAGGTGACTATCACCACTTCTGCAATCTCCACTTCTTCTTCTACTGCTTCAAGTTGTTCTGCATTCTGGATCTTCACATTCTTCAACTTTTTTCTCAAGGCCATCTTTTGATTAAGTTATTATATTCAAATATATTGATCAAGGAATCAACATCTTCGGTGTCATTAGGGAAGACACTCATGGTACAAGTTGATCCGTGATTGAATCAACAATGATCTTCTTGGCATTGATCAAGTTCTTCTTGTGTAAGGCTTTGAGCCTCATCTTCGTATGTAATTGGAACCTCTTTACTTATGTAGGTGTCCAATTCATTTTATTTAGAGAGATCATATACTTCCATGCTTGGAAGTTGTCAACTTTACCAAGCTTATCATCAAGTGGATGTGATAGATCACTTTGAAATGAGAACCTCAAATGCAAATAGCAAAAGATTAGATCTTACCGATTTGAGGTGTTCGTCCTGCATCCAGAGCTAGCTTATTTAGGGTTTGTTAGAGAAACCTTAATTTTCAAAAGTTGGAATCTTTAAGATCTTATTGGATATAAATATAGATCTCTTCAAATGGAGCTGTCTAATGTACTCCTTTTCTGAAAACAGTGGAGGGAAGCTCCCGGAACACGAATCCCTAGTTTTCCAATTTCTTCTGCAGAAATGCCTATCACTGTATCTATGATATCTACGAAATTAATGCTCCTATGTGTCTGAAATTTAGTACTAAGGTAACCTCACATGTCCCTGATCCAACACCATAGGTTTAATCAGAATTGGTTTCACCAATTGGGATTCATGATCCTTTTACCACGGTGACCTGTTACAGGACTGTTTAGAACAGCGAAGTTGTACGGACTTCCACATGTCACTGTTTCATCTTCTGGTTCTAAAATTTCGGCCATAGAAATTAGAGTCCGTGATATTTCTGGAAAATCTTTAGGAATTCAATTTGGACCTCTGTAGCCCAAGATATAGCAGTGTTCCCCAGGTGTCCTGTTTAGGGATGAATTCTGGAAGAGGATAGAACCCTAACGTGGAGAGATTATATATCCCAAACTATAGTGCATCCGAGGCAGAATTTTGGACACAGTGTACATCAGGATTGTATCTTTGGCCTCTACAATTTTTAGCTCCTGAAACTTCGCTAATCTCAGGATATAGCGAATTTACCAAAACTTAGCAGTTTTAGTATTTAGGGTTTTTCTAGCTCGAGGTCAAACTAGGGTTTGACTTTACCGGAGTTTCACCCAACCAAAAAACTTGATCCAGGTCTCTAGAATTCGATTTTGTGAAGAGAGAAATCCTATTCTTGGCTCACTAAAAAATTCTTCTTCTGCAGGAATCCCTAATTTCCCGCACTGAAAACTGAAAATGCTTGGAATTGAATTCCGCTTCGATAGAAAGATGCGCCCTTCAATGGAGAGTCAGCCTAGCCTTCTTTTGCTGATAAATTGTGGAGAGAGAACCAAAAATTAAGAAGACCTAGATTTTGTAGCAGCACAATGTCTTGTTTTCAGGGTGTCTTTGATACCATGTTAAATTTTCATATGCTTAGCTAAGACATCAGTATTTCATTTCATTCTCATGACAAAAGCATATAAACAAGATCACTGAAAGATAGACAAGCACAACCATAAAAAAGGAACACAAAGATTTATCCTGGGAAAACCCTAAAGGGAAAAACCCAGCAAAATCTTCCTCAATATAGATTCCCCAAAAAGATAAAAGATAAAACCAGCAAGGAGATCAAAGCCTGATCCTCCTCCTTCTCCAGCTACTTCTCTTCTCCACTAATGCGCTACACAAGTGAGAGTGTGTGTGTCACAAATGAGGAGCACTGCACCTCTATTTATATTCATCCATTCACTTAAGTTAACTCATTTGACATGTAGGATCGAGTTAAATCATGTAGGCTCGAGTTACACATGTAGGCTCAAGTAACCACACTGGGGTTCTGATGACCCACCTTTACAACTAGAGGGGACTACCTAATGAATCCTATTAGTTCTTCCGATTAGGAGCATCGGGGTACAATGTAATACAAGTGGTTCTCCCGGTAGGGCCATCGGGGACCACAAAAAGATACATATAGAATATTCTTCGAAGTTACAATATTTCAACACTCAAGACTGTAGTGCTCCCACTGCACCTTCACTTGTCCAATAGCTCAATTCCGGAGCACTGTGACCTTCCTGTCAAGGATGCACAATGGCTCGGTTCGAAACTCTTCCTTGGGTTCCACCTGAATTACATCCAAATTTATCACATGGTTAGGATCATGTACATATTTCTTAATCAGAGAAACATGAAAACCATTATGAGCTTTAGTGCTAGCAAGTAATGCAAGTCTATATTTAACTGGCTCTATTCTTTCAAGCACTTCAAACGACCCAAAATATCTAGGTGACATCTTGGCACAACTTCCAAGCTTAAAGAAACTCTTCCTTTCCCTCACTATGAGGTAAACATGATCCCCAACACTAAAATCTGTGTGCACTCTATGCTTATCTGCATATCTCTTTTGTATGTTCTGGGATGCTTTCAGATTCTTCTTGATATTTGGAACTTCCTGCTCCATTTCCTAAAGCAATTCTGGACCAATCACAATCCTGTTCACTAGATTATCCCATGTCACAGGTGTCCTACACCTTCTTCCATACAAAGCTTCATAAGGATTCATCCCCAAGGATTCCTGTTGTCCGTTGTTGTATGAAAATTCTACCAAGTGTAATTAAAATTCTCACTTGGTTGGTTTGTCCATCACATACATGCGAAGCATGTATTCTAGCACTTGATTCACTCTCTCTGTCTATCCATCATTCGAAGGATGGTAGGCAATGCTAAAGTTGAGCTTTTTACCCAAATATGCAAACAGACCCTTCCAATAATTGGAAGTGTACTTGGCATCCCTGTGAGAGACTATTGCCTTAGGAAATTCATGCAATCTGAAAATATCCTTCATGAATATTTTTGCAATGTCATCAGTATTATGTGTGGAATTAACTGGTATAAAATGTGATTCCTTTGTCAACTTGTCCACCACAAACATGATGGAATCATGTGGTCTCCAAGTAATTGGAAATCATGTAATAAAATCCATGGAAATAACTTCCCATTTCCATTCTTGAACTGGAAAAGGCTGCAACAAACATGTTGGGTGTTGATGCTCAACCTTTACCTACTGACATTTCATGCACCTTGAAATCTATTCAACCATGTCCTTCTTCATTCCTAGCCAAAAATACTACTTTTTGGATGTAGCAATTGTTTTCTGATATATCCTGGGTGACCAAAATATGGAGCTTGATGGATCTCATCCATAACAACTCTCCTCAAATATGCTACACTAGGAATATAAATTTTGTTCTTATAGGTAAGAAGTCCATATTCTTCCAACTTATATCCCTCATACTTCTTCTCAAGACTTTGCTACTGCATCTGGTCTTTTACCTATGCATAAAATTCATCTTCAGCAGTATGATTAACAATCTGTTGTCTCATGTCTGATTGGAAAATACTAAGAGATGCCACATGCATTTCATGCACCTTCCCATTGTGTGCATCAACTACTTTATTCTCTTTTCCTTTTATGTGTTTGATCTCAAAATCAAACTCACATAAAAACTCCAGCCATCTAGTTTTCCTAGCATTTAGAGTTGGATGATCAAACAAGTACTTCAAACCACAATGGTATGTCCATAACTCAAATTTTCTACCCATTAAGTAATGTCTCCACATCTTGAGAGCATGTACTATGGTTGCAACTTCTAAGCCATGAGTGGCATAGTTCTTCTTGTGATCTTTCAAATTCCTTGACTCATAACATACCACATGGTTGTCTTGCATAAGCCTACTCCTCCAAGTCCTTGACCACATGCATCAGTACACACCACAAAATATTTTTCGGGATCTGCAATTTTCAGAATGGGTGCACTTGTGAGAAGATTCTTCAACTACTGGAAGCTTTCTTCACACCTTGGTTTCCATTCAAACTTTATCCCCTTCTTTTGCAAAGAAGTGATGGGATGTGCAACCTTGGAGAATCCTTCAATGAATCTCCTGTAGTATCCAACAATTCCCATAAAATACCTTACATTTGTCACAGTCCTTGGAGTTATCCAATGCATAATGTCTTCAATCTTTTTAGGGTCCACAGATATACCTTCATTTGAGATAATGTGACCCAAATAATGAATTCCATCTTTATAGAAGTCACATTTTCTCAAATGGGCATATAGCATATGCTCTCTTAGCAATTGCAGTGTCAACCTCAAATGTTCTTCATGTTCTTCCTCGTTCTTAGAATAAATAAGAATGTCATCTAGGAAGACAAGAACAAACCTGTCCAAATACCTACTAAAGACACTATTCATAAGACACATAAATGTAGTTGGTGCATTTGTGAGACCAAATGGTACCACTACAAACTCATAGTGTCCATACCTTGTTCTAAAGGCTTCCTTGTGAACATATTCATCCTTGATTCTTACCTGATGGTACCTAGACCTCAATTCAATCTTGGAAAATACCTTTTCTCCTCTCATTTGATCAAAGAGGTCATCAATACTAGGAAAAGGATATTTATTCTTCACAATGACTTCAATCAATGCACAACCTGAGTGCACCATCTTTCTTATTTACAAACAGAACTAGTGCTGCCCAAGGAGACACACTCGACCCGATATACTTATTCTCCAAAAAATCTTGCAACTGCATATTCAGCTCTAACATTTATGGTGTGCTCATCCTGTAGGGTGTCTTAGACACTGGTGCTACTCCAGGCACAAGTTCAATTGTGAAATCAATGTCCCTCTTTGGAGGAAGCCCTGTAATTTAACCAAGAAAAACATCCTTGAACTCCTGTAACACATGAAATTACTCCACCCTAGGAGTTTTGTCCTCTGCTACCTCCACCACATAAGCTGCATACACTATGCAACCTTTCCTATAGAACTTCTTTAGCTGCTTTGCTGAAATCTTCCTAACAAAAATCACCTTAGGAATGCCTCTTACAACTCTTGCGTTGCCTTCTTCCTCTATGCACTCAAAAGTCTTGTTGTAACAGCCAAGCTTGCCTCTGTGTTCTTCCAACCAATCCATTCCAATGAGAACATCATAGGAACCAAGTGGTATAACATTCAGATCTTCATAAGTGACTAACCCATCCATGACCAATGGGCATTTCTCTACCACTTCACTAACCATTATCTTAGTCCTAGTGGCTAACTGAACTAACCATGACTTGTTATGCTTTAACATCTTGAAAAGCGCAATTCTCAACTACTCTAGGAGTAATATAACTGTGAATAGATCCAGGGTTAATCAAAACATAAAATTTTTTATCAACAATCTTACCTGCAACTTCATTTACCATTGACCGATGATCTGCCTGGCGGTCCTCTACTGCTGCATAAATTCTAGGGATGACCCTTGCTGCTTGAGCCACTGTTTCAACTTCTTGAATGTTGTGAGTTTGCCTCACATACCCATTCTCAAGTGGAAAATTCTTGCGCATGTGGGGCCCTCCACATTTCTAGCATTGGAGTGGTTCTCTATTTTGTTGTGGATCTCTTAGCTTTTACCCCATCACTCTAGCTAGATGATTCACAACTGGTGATGGCTGCCTCTGCTAATTTCTGAAGTGAGAAGGTTTGAATCCTTTCTTGTTCTGATCATACTTTTCATTATTTTTTTCCTTCCAAACCTTATGGATATAAGGTTGTCCCTTGCTTTTCTCATAGAAATATTTAGCCTTCCTAATAACCTCTTCCATATTTCTAGGTTCATCAAATTCAATTCTATCTCTGTATGCTTGAGGTAGCCCACTCAGAAAACATTGGGTTTTCACCTTATCATCCTCGATGTACCTGACATACCTCAACAACTCCAAGACCTTGTTTGCATACTCTTCCATGGTCTATTGTCCCAATATTAGCTCATGGAATTCTTTGATATTGTCATCATAGGACCTTCTAGAGAGGTATTTATGCTTGGAATACTTATTAAACTGCTTCCACACTATCTTTTTTTCATTGATATTCCTCTCCTTCCTAAGGTGCTTCCACCATATGGATGCTCTGCCATTCAGATTGAATATGTCTACCATAGCCTTCATATTCCCTGAGTAGTCTTGGACTTGGAAATATTTCTTCATCCCAAGAAGCCAAGCTTTAGCTTATTGACTAGTCTTTATCTCACCATTAAAGGTAGGTGGCCTTTCCTTTTTGAAATCATCCCGTGAGTTGTTTCTGTGGTGCCTCTTTCTCTTTTCTCTATGAGATAAAGAGCTTGAACCCCCAGTGGGTCTTTCAGAGTCGGATGATCCACTAGAATATCTCTTTCTTCTTTTGACATTGCTTTTACTACCTTATGGTTTCGTTGTCCAATGCTTAGAGTTTATCCTTGTTTGAACTTCTTTCAAACACTGCAACATGGTTGCGTTCAGCTAATGCTGCTATTCATGAGCTTTAATCAGGATTCTCATGGTGGTTGCGATGTCTAGCGGGATTTCTTGAAATATTCTTCCATTAGAATCTATCTCGACATTTCCCACCTAGAAATTTTCACACATGGCATCTTCCTCGTGCTCATAGGGATTTTGAGCATCATACCTTTCGTAGGTTTTCATGTCTGAGCCAAAACCTACTTTTTCAATCTGCACTATGACCCTGCAAAATGTGTTAACAACATCATTTGTTAGCTACATAGCAATTTCATAATTAAAACCATTTACTTACTGTCACTTGGCCCATATAGGCCCAATAATTTAACCAACATCTTTGTTAACTACTCATTCCAACCCATTTAGGCCCAGCACTGCAACCAACAACTCTAATACCAATCTGTAACGTCCCCATAGGCCATAATGCAGATAATTTAAATTTTTTCTTTAAGAATCATTGCTCTCCCTTCTAATTACAGGACATGGGAATTGACACACTCTTCAACCTTCATCTTAAGGATTAGAAACCACTGTAATAGTCATTCTTCCCTTTGACAGATCCATTTTGTGACCAGAAACTCTTTTCCACACTAAACCTGTCCTTTGTGCACTTCTCCTTCTGCCTTCTACCCGGACATCAAGAATTAGAAACTCCAAAGCTCGACGAAGTGAATTGTCATCCTTCTGCCTTCCACACTTCCAATTTCCACCTTTCCGACCTCAAAACTTGGAGATCAGAAACATAATGTGCGATGGGTTCCTTCATCCACAGTTTTTCCTTCCACCTTTCACACTTCCTCTTTCCTCCTTCGGAACTTGGAAGTTGAAAGGTAACGATTGATGAACCCAACCATAGACTATGTTGTTTCAACGTTCAACCCAACCATAGGCTAGTGGGTTCATTAATGTATCAACATCACTACCACCCTTGAGCTGGGCATAATTTCCACAAGGAACTAGGGAACAACAGACTTACACATATCCAGGTTAGATCACACACAGTCAATCCAACTATCAATTTGGCTTACCAGATTGTCTAGGCAAGCAAATGCCAAGTTGGGTTTATCAGGATGCAGGCTTACAAGCCAAACAATGCTAGGTTTATCAGGCTTACTCAACCAAGCCATCATACAGTTGGGTTTATCAGACTATTCATAATCAATTGGAATTCCACATTAAAGATCAACTAAGCCACATATGGGTTTACCAGGCTGTCCAACCAAGGATCACTCATAAGGCCAAAATGCACGACAAGACACATCCAAGCCAACTACCAGTTGGGTTTATGAGGCTTCTCAACCAAGCCAATGTACAATTGGATTTATCAGACAATTCACAGTCAATCCAATCTATATTTGGGTTTATCAGGTTGCTAAGGCAGTGGACAAGAAGAACTACTAAGCTAGTGAGCTCATCCATAGAGCTAAGGACACCTTCAAAAGATCTATTTGTCCTGGAATCCATGTTTCCTACACACCAAAAAAAAGGAAGTATCATATTCTCTGCTGCATAGTGCCTCATGATACACCTTCCCTTCTAGTGCTCTTTAGGATGTGCAGATCAGATTCACTAGCCACTCTTATCTTATTGTGAGGTTCCACACTAGGTTTATCAAGCACATTCCACGTCTCTTCCACTCCTAAGTCTTACATATAGTTTAGGCCCAAACCAAGGTGCACAACACAACAAACCACATGGAAAACATAGCAACACAGGCTTCACTCTATAACACAGAGAAATAGGTTTGTGTATCAAGCTGTAACACTGACAAAAACAAGGTTCACTTGCACATAGGGAAACAATGTGGACCAACACTTCTGCGACTCCAGAGAGTGAAACAAACAGTTATGAACAATTAACCACTACACATCAGCACTGGGAATACCACTGAGGACTACACTCTCATAAAATCAAGTGATCTCCACAACCCAATTTACTCAGTGATACCATGAGTTTCTCAACCAGGATCGAATAACCAACATGAATAACACAGAACAAAACACAACTCTTTAAGAATGCTCCACGAATCGTCGCAAATGAACCGAAGGACCTGAATGAACCAACGTTCAATGCAACTCAAGGACAAGGGGAACAGGCTTGCATTCCTACAATTTCTTGCTTTGTAAGCAAGAACATGGCTTCCCAGACTATAGACTTGCAAGCTTTCCCAGTCAAGAAATCAGACTGCCATGCCTTTCTCTACCCAAGGCATTAACTTCCTCAACCAACTTTTGGAAGAAATTGATGACTAAGGATAGAAGACGAAAAGGTAGTTGAGGGTTCATGGGTTTCCCCATTGACATATGGTCACACCCTATTGGTTCAGGGGGTTTGACTAACTCCCCACCCTATTCCTTGGAAAATCTTTCCCCCATCTCTTTCACGTTGTAGTTCCATAGCTAGTTGTGGTATTTTATTAAATTGTGTATTTACATGATGTTCAAAAAAAATGTTGTGCTTGACTTAGCACCAAAACCATAGGTATCAACCTTGATCACCTATCCACAAAACATCAATCAATGGAAGGGCCTTGGCCTTGAGCTCATTGCCATGATTCAAATACAATACATACATCATGTACCATCTTAATATCATGGGGTAAAAATTTGGGTGTTACAAAAGACAAATAGTATCAAAAAATGGTTACCTAGCAACCAATATTTCCGATGTCTCAGTTTCTCCATAACTAAGACTGCCCCTCCTTGTCAAGGTTCCAGCTGCCGATGTAACTTTAGAAGCTACATCTTCCCAACCCTAATCTTTGTAACAAACAAGAATTAAATTAATTAACTTCACCATCCTCAAAATTTTCTTTGCAAGAGGCCATGCTATGAAAGATGGAAACATGCCACTGTGGAGTTGGTACTCATCTCGCCACAAGGCCTCCACTTTCATCATCTTCCCTATTATGGCCTTGCCCCTTGGCGCACTTTAAAGCACCTCCTTCCCACACCCAAGGGAGCCAAGCTCTCCTGCTCAAGGTAGCTGGCTTGAGCACGCGACGAAGTAGCACACTTGAAGAAGTTCAGTTGGACAACAAGACACGAGGTCGAACCTTGCCGAAACAAGAGAACGAACTAAGTGTGCTGAGTGTGGGGCGTGCTGACCCTAGATAGGGAGCACTCCCACCTAGCGACACAGTTGACTAACAGAGAGTTCAGACCAAGGTTGAAGAAGTGTGGCACCCGGAATAAGACGCGTGGGCTAGAGAACACAATGCGTACACCCTTGAGGAGCGCTAGCACACTTAAGGGGCAGAGCGCTAAGGAGTGAGTGCTCGACAGGCCGACGCCGCAAACGAAAGATGATGTGACAAGGAGGGATGCCATCGACACCGCATATCAAATATGAGGACGCACACATGCTAGCGTGTGGAAGAGGACATTGATGAGCGCTCAATGACCTACCCAACGGGAAGGCGTGAAGTGGACCGTGGGGGTGCTTGGTTGGAGCTACACTCCAAGACACCGTAAAGTGGAGCAAGTGATGGGAGGTGGCTTGTGTTGGAAAAGCACGCGAGTCTAGGAGTCAAAGTGCGCTCCCATATAAAGGCACCTTCATCCAAACGCTAAGGCATCAATCAAGCAAGAGATCATGAAACAAATTTGGAAAGCAGCAGATGAAGTCGCAGCGCAACATGAAGGGAAGTGGCAAGATGCATTAGCAGAGACACTCTTCTCTTTTATTTTTGCTGCGAACTTTGGTGTTGGGTGCGCTAGATGCGGCAAACACTAGCATTCAGACCTAAAGACCCTAACAGGTTGGATTTTTTTTTCTTCTTTGTACTGCAGTGCATTTTATCCGGTAAGACACGCACTGAGAGTTTTATCCAAGTTAAGGGCACTCCATTTGACATAACACAAAATGCTTTCAGGGCTTTGCAATTTGACAACCCCACCATATTTCTGTGTTGTCTTTTTTCTTAAGTGTTGTTGGGCGTTAACTAAGTGTAGGAGATAAAATTGAAAATAAAATAAGTATATGGATAATGCAATAGAGAGGCATAGTATTTCGGTTGGCACTTGAGCAGTCAAACCTTCAAGTTTCCCTCCAGGTAGTGCCACACACCTCGTTCAGTCGCAGATGCAAAAATCCCTGTGCAAGGGATGTGGCAGGTGGTATCAGAGATATTTGATCATCTAAGTGTGACATTGAGTTGAAATCATTTCCAGATGATAGGTGGTTTCGAAGAAGGGCTTAGTTATCCAAATGAAGCTACAGTTCGTAGGTTGCTTCGTGGATAACCTCACAACATTGACAAGAACACACAATAGTTGGTGCGCTAAGGGGAAGGGTGTCCACAGAAGAGTGCCTGCAATGCGCTGTGACAGTGCGCCCAAAAAATAGCCCTCCACAAAGAATCTTTGCGTCTGCAGTAGCGTGCGCCGTAGTGAGCGCAAGTGTTCATAGAATGAAGCGCTTAGGCAGAGATGCATGCTTCACAGAGACCCGCACTCAATAGATAGAGTGGTGCTTCGTAGATAGAGATAGCATGTCGGTCAAAGGCACGCTTCATCAAACAAAGGTGCATGCCAGAAGAGGTTTTCGTTAGCAGAAAATGAACCTAGATAAAGCGCGTGCCCTCAACAGAATGAAGGTGTGCTTGGATGGGTTTTCGGACAAGTGTGCCACTTTCGTGGAGATGCCAATTGGAAGCACGCCACACTCGCAAGTGGGTGGATTACCTGCATGTGAGAGCGTTGTTGGATAAAAGAGCTAAGGGCGCTAAAGTGAGATGTTGAGGAAGAGCATTACTAGAACAGAGTGTGCTCAGTTGAATGGAGAAATCAGGATGGGGTACCATTGAATTACTCCAAGTAAAACTCAAACTTCATTGGTTAGCCGAGATGGAAATCTCCGCGACGGAGGGAACTGCAACAAAGGAACTAGGTTTGTTGGAGAACATGTTAATTGCAACGAAGGAATGCTAGGAAAATATCAAGGATGGAATGGACAGAGTGTTCCAAGACTTGGTTCTGCAGTAAAAAATAGAGACACTCTGGTTGATGATGCCTCCAAACCTAGCGATGTAAGGGAAGGATAACGCTCAAAAGAGCGCTAGTTGAAAACAATCGGAAGTTCCTAAGAAGAAGTCAGTTTCCTGCTACATTTGTGTGGAAGACCACTATGCAAGGAACTTCCCAGTGAGAGTAGCCTTCGGTCAAAAAGACACAAAAGTGTTAGAAAACAGGATTGCAGAGCAATAACAGATATACAGTTAAATCAATAAACAAGATGCAAAACACATTAAAACATTATAAAGAGACACAGATATAACGTGGTTCACCCAAACGATGGGCTACGTCCACAAAGAAATTTGCCAGTCCTTTTATTACAGTCCAGAAATATGAAGGGATACACCTTGCAGCAAAACCGTTGCACTTCCTCTTCACACTCTCACAACCTCTCTTCCAGTACAATACAATACCATATCCAATCGATTTACAATGCTCCCTTTTATAGGGGAAATACAATGGGAAAAATTCTAGGGTTAACCCAATACCATGGGTCCGCAATACTGTTGTACACTCATTCCCCAAACCCCAAGGCAGGGGGAACAAGTGTACAGTACTCTTGGGTTACAATCACAACTGAATAATATCTCTGGATCTGGAAGATTAGGCTCCACAACCAACAATCTCCCACTTGGAGACTAATCACAGCAACTCTACCGCTACTGCACTTGCTGGACCTTGGACTTGGCAAATTTCTTCTTTTCACCTTCATGATTTAAGGCCAATAGAAACCAAGCAGGAACTTAGTTTCTCTCTAGTTACTCCCTTTGTCAACATGTCTGTAGGATTCTGGCTAGTGTGAATCTTTTCCAGTTTTAACAGTTCTTCATCTAGAATAGATCTTATGAAGTGGTACTTGAGTTCTATATGTTTAGTCCTCAAATGAAAAACTGAGTTCTTTGCAATATGAATGGCACTCTGGCTGTCACTGTACAGCCCACTATTCTCCTGTTTCTTACCCAATTCTTCCATGAACCTCTGCAACCAAATCATCTCCTTACTAGCCTCTGTAGCAGCAACATACTCTGCTTTCATTGTTGAAAGTGCAACAACCTGTTGCAGTTTTGAAATCCAACTTACTGCTGTTCCACCTACAGTGAACACATACCCTGTGGTGCTCCTCCTGCTGTCTTTATCACCAGCCATATCTGCATCAACATATCCCTGTAGAATAGTGTCTAAACCTCCAAAACATAATGCATGAGAAGTGGTGCCTCTCAAATACCTGAGAATCCACTGTACTTCTTTCCAATGCTATTTACCTGGATTATTCATATACCTGCTCACAACTCCCACTGCATGTGCAATATCTGGTCTTGTGCACACCATGGCATACATCAAGCTCCCAAATGCTGATGAATAGGGAATCTTGGACATGTAATCTATCTCTTCCTGTGTCTCTGGACACATATGCTTGCTTAGTTTGAAATGGCTTGCCAAAGGTGTGCTGACTGGTTTTGCATTCTACATTCTAAACCTCTGCAATAACTTTTCTATGTACTCACCTTGAGACAATGTCAATTTGTGATTTTTCCTGTCTCTTGTTATTCTCACACCAAGGATTTGCTTTGCAGCACCCAAATCCTTCATCGCAAATGATTTAGCTAGTTTTATTTTGAGCACATTTATATCCTACATGTTAGACCCTACAACAAGCATGTCATCGACATACAATATCAAGATAATATAGCTTCCGTTATCTAGCCTCTTGAAATAAACACAGTGGTCAGAATGACATCTATCATAACCTTGTTCTTTCATAAACTTATCAAATTTTAAATACCACTGCCTTGGAGCTTGCTTCAGGCCATACAAGATCTTCTTCAACCTGCAAACCAAACTCTCCTTCCCTTTGACTTCATACCCTTGTGGCTGCTGCATATAAATCTCTTCCTCCAAATCCCCATGGAGAAAGGCCATTTTTACATCTAATTGTTCAAGATGCAAATCTTCTACTGCCACTAGACTTAAAATAGTTCTAATTGAAGTCATTTTAACAACAGGAGAAAATATTTCATCAAATTCTATACCTTTCTTTTGTGCAAACCCCTTTACAACAAGTCTAGCCTTGTACCGCTTCTTTCCTCCATCTTCTTCCTTCAACCTGTAAACCCATTTATTTTGCAATACCATTTTTTCTGTAGGCAACTTAACTAGATCCCAAGTTTGGTTTCTTACCAATGAGTCCATCTCCTCATCCATGCCTTGCTCCCACTTCTTTCTAGTTTCTACCTGCATTGCTTCTTCAAAACATTCTGGCTCACCAGAATCAGTCATCAATAAATAATACATTGAAGGAGAGAATCGTTCAGGGGGTCTACTTAACCTGGTAGAATTTCTTACAGTTGCAGGAGTTTCAGGTACTTGCTGTTGTTCTTGATTTTCTGGTGCTTTTGGAACTTCATTTTCTTTGATTTCATCAAGCACTATGTACTCTGTGTTTTCCTTTTCTTATTTATTTCCCTGCAACTGATCTTTGTACATGACCTTTTCATTGAATACTACACCTCTACTCCTAATTATTTTGCGATTTTTAAGATCCCATAAGCGGTAACCAAAATCATCAACCCCGTATCCAATAAAGGTACATTTATTGGATTTAGCCTCAAGCTTTGTTCTATCATATTTATCAATATGGACAAATGCTTCACAACCAAAAGTTCTCAGAAATGAGTATTTTACCTGTTTACCTGTCCATGCCTCCTCTGGAATGCCACCATCCAAAGCGCTTGAAGGCCCTCTATTTATTAAATAAATAGCAATGTTTATAGCATCATCCCAAAACTATAAGGGCAACCCTGCATGCAATATCATACACCTTGCACGCTCCATGATTGTTCTGTTCATCCTTTCTGACACACCATTTTATTGAGGTGTTCCAGGGTCTGTCTTCTCTCTGCAAATCCCATTGTGTGAACAGTAACTGTCAAACTCCTTGCTGCAGTACTCGCCTCCATTATCAAATATGATACATTTCAACCTTTTTCCTGTCTCATTCTCAACCAAATCTTTCCACTTCTTAAAAGTATCAAACACATCATATTTATGTCTAATGCAATAAACCCAAGTTTTTCTAGTTGCATCATCAATAAAAGTAACATAATAACGAGAGCCACCAAGAGATTGTACCTGAGCTGGTCCCCATATATCTGTATGGACAAGCTCTAATTTTTCACTCTTCTTTTGTTTCCCAACCTTGAGAAATCTAACTCTCTTCTGTTTTCCATAAACACAGTTCTCACAAAATTCCAAACTTACCTACTTTAGATCTGGAAGCAGTTTCCTTGAGTGGAGAATCTGCATCCCCTTCTCACTCATGTGGCCAAGCCTATGATGCCACAATGCTGCACCTATTTCTGTGGAAGCTAAAGAAATAGAATAATCAGTATTATGAGGACATAAATATAACGTACCTATCCTATCTTCTTTTGCAATTACCATTGATCCTTTAGTGACCTTCCACCATGTTTTTCCAAACGTAGACAAACAGCCGCCATCTCCCAACTGCCCTATTGAGATTAGATTTCTTTTCATAGCAGGAATGTGCCTTACATCATTTAACAACTAGTCATTTCCATTATTTAGCTTAATCCGTACCTTACCCTTTCCAACAATTTTACATGGTTCATCATCCCCCAATAACACATGCCCAAAATCACCTTGAACATAATCATAAGAGAATTTCCTATGGGGTGTAGCATGACATGAAGCCCTTGAATCTACTACCCAGTAATCACTAGTATTATCTAATGCAAGAATCAAAGCATCTTGTAACACATCACTTGCTACATTAGCTTCCTGGGTAGTCTCATGCTGCCTCTCACCTTTCTTCTTTGGTGCTCTGCAGTCTTTCTTTAGATGTCCTTTATTACCACAGTTCTAGCATTCTATTTTTCCGAATCTGGACTTGGATCTTCCCCTTTTAGACTTGCAGCAATTTCCTAGGCTCCTTCCTCTCTCGTTTTGTCTCCCTCTGCTCTCCATGGTCAACACATTACCTGATGTCTCACCTGTGCTTTTCCTTCACATTTCCTCACTAAGAATAACACTAACAACATCATCAAACTTAAGAGTGTTTGAACTAGGGACAGAGTTACTTACAGCCATGACCAAGCTATTCCAGCTTTTTGGCAATGAGCATAAGATTAGAAGAGCCCTAACCTCATCATCAAAGTTCACTTTTATAGAACTTAACTGACTGGTAAGTGTATTAAACTCATTTAAATGGTCAGCAACAGATCCACTTTCCGACATCTTCACATTAAATCAATGCTTCATTAAAAATACCTTGTTAGAAGTCGAGGGTTTTTCGTAGAGCTTACTCAATGTGCTCATCACACCCTCTGTTGTTTTTTCTTTCGAAATATTGAAGCCAGGCCCAGCCATATTGTTCCTAGTGCCTTTCTATAAAGAACCTCCCATTCTTCATCCTTCATAGCCACCGACTGTTTTGCTTTTCCGCCCAACGGCAGGTATAGATATTTCTGGTACAGATAGTCCTCCATTTGCATCTTCCATAACTGATAGTTTTGGCCATTAAATTTCTCGACCCTAAAATTTCCTTCTTCCGCCATTGCTACCACTTGAACTAGGAACCCTTCTTTCCTACGAGTTTACCAACCAAATAGACCTTTTGGCTCTGATAACAATTGTTAGAAAACAGGACCGCAGAGGAATAACAGATATACAGTTAAATCAATAAACAAGATGCAAAACACATTAAAACATTATAGAGAGACACAGATATAACATGGTTCACCCAAACGATGGGCTACGTCCACAAAGAAATTTGCCAGTCCTTTTATTACAGTCCAGAAAGATGAAGGGATACACCCTGCAGCAAAACCGCTGCACTTCCTCTTCACACTCTCACAGTCTCTCTTCCAGTACAATACAATACCATATCCAGTCGATTTACAATGCTCTCTTTTATAGGGAAAATACCATGGGAAAAATTCTAGGGTTAACCCAATACCATGGGTCCGCAATACTGTTGGCCAACACACATCCCAAAAAAAAATTTCGGGGGCTCCGCCCCCGAACCCCCATTTTCTTAGGGGTACTACCCCCGAACCCCAAGGCAAGGGGAACGAGTGTACAGTACTCCTGGGTTACAATCACAACCGAATAATATCTTTGGATATGGAAGATTAGGCTCCACAACCTACAAAAGTCAAGGTTAATTGTGATGAGGATGTTGATGGCATCTCAACGATCAGACGAGATCGCTAAAGCAATGCAATCAGTGCAAGCTTGCACTGGAGAAGTGAAGGGAAGTCAATAAGACAACCTATAGAGACTGAGTTTTGTGGAAGCTATGGTGAGTGGCCTTAGAGTTTCCACACTTGTTGACACAAATGCTACTCACAGTTTGTTGAGCAGAAAAAAAGATCATCACTTCATAGTTCGCTAGAAGCCAACCAAGCACGGTTCAAGGCGGTGAACTCAGAGATGAAGACGATGAAGGGAAGAGTAAACAAAAATCCTCTCAAAGTTGGAATATGGCAAGGGAAAATTTACTTGGAATTCGTTCCGTATGATGATCACTCGATGATCCTTGCCCAAGATTTCCCACAGTTAGCTCGAGCAGTGTCGGTTCCACACGTAGGTCACTTGGTGTTCTTGGAAGAGTCCAAAGCATGGAGTTTTCGTTTGACGATGAAGAGCAAGTTGGGACGTTGGGCAAGGATGTATTCAGTTCAATTTTTTGAAGACAATAGCAAGTCCATAAACTTAGCTCAAGACGACATTCGACAGCCACACACTTCAGCATAATAGGAGGAGGGAAGCATCGTTGAGGAAGTTGCACGTTCTATAGAAAGAACGATGACATCATTGGAGAAACGATTGGATTTAGTCTGATGGAAGATTGACTCATTGAGCATCTGAGAAATCGATGCACAGGTCAAGTTAATACTTGGCGAGGAGGGGAAGCATTCCGATTTGGTGAACCTTGGAAATGAAGAACAACATAGTTTAGAGGGGACTACTCATCTTGAGAGAAACACCACTGAATATTATTTGTTATGTGATGCAACGAACATCATGGAGTTTTGTGTTCATGTGATGGGCACTCAGAAACGTTGTTCATGTAGGAAAAGTTGGAAGAAGTGGGTTGTCATCCAAGTGAAATGGAAGCAGTCCTTTCGTTTTTGAAAACCAAACACTTGTGGGACGAAGGGGAGACTGATGAATCCATTGCTGTTAGCGAACCATAGACGCAAGTGCAGTCGAAAACAACAATGAATTTAGGTATCTTGGAAAGTTGCAGGGAGACAGACGACCCGTTCAAAGGGTTGAGTAAGAATGCAAAGAAGAAAGCGAAGAGGAAGTTGCGGCAGGAAAGGTCCCAAGAAGAGTCTTTGACAGAATCACCCAATGGTTGTGAGGAGGAAGTAGAGATGAACTCTTTGGCATATGATATTGCAAAGTTTGAGGTCGACTTAAATCGTTTGAAAGAGGTTGGTTACAGTGACGTTGCAACAAAAGTGGCACTCAGGTATCTATATGAAGAAGACACAGGAGGCAGTGGCCAATGGTATTGCCCATATCTTCTTTTCACATGATCTAGCGACACTTAGGCTCATTGCTGCTGGAGACGGTGCTGAGGCCTTAGGCACCATGCAAAGGTGGCCTAGAAGATAGAATTCGCTAAAGAAACAATAAAGTGTGAAGGACGTTTCTAGCTTGAAGGACGTCGAAACACACTTGGAAAGATGATTTCGAATGAGGAGGTTTGTCTTATGAGAAAGGCAGATAGATGGATTAGCTACCCGACTACCACGCATTTAAGGGTACCAACGAACCAAGGCAGGAAGAAGCATGGAGTACCGGTTGTATACTAGGTGGGCATAAGCATAGTAGGTAAGAAACTTATTTGGAAGCTTACATAGGTTGCGGCGACAGTGAGAGAGACAGTTGCGACGATAGTTGCGACAGGTTTCTAGGACAGAACACTTGGAGACACCTTGCCGAGGTTGGCAGGAATTTTTAGTGGGGGAGAATGCTACGGCCTTAGGCCTTAACGCACTTCAAAGCGCCTCCTTCCAACACCCAAGGGAGCCAAGCGATCCTACTCAAGCTAGCTAGCTTGAGCACTCGATGAAGTAGCACACTCGAAGTAGTTCGGTTGGACAAGAAGACACGAGGTGGCACCTTGCCGAAACAAGAGAACACACTAAGTGTGCTAAGCATGGGGCACGCTGACCCTAGATAGGGAACGCTCCCACCTAGCGACACACTTGACTAACAGAGAGTTTATACCAAGGTTGAAAAAGTGTGGCGCATTGACTAAGATGTGCGTGTTAGAGAACACCATGTGCACCCCCTTGAGGAGCGCTAGTGCACTCAAGGGGAAGAGTGCTAAGGAGTGAGCACTCGGCAGACTGACGACGCACTTGATAGAGATGGGACTAGGCTCAGTTGCCCATCCCATGGAATATGTGACAAGGAGGGACTCCATTGGGGATGCAAAACCATACTAGGGTTCCGAAAGAACTTCGGGAGGTGACAACCCCGTAGAGAAGCTACACAACCCGCATTTCTTATGGAAAGGGCATCCTCTTCATCATGTTGTCTTTCTTTCCAAACAACCATCTTTTGATCAAATAAACCTACCAAAAACAATTAAAAATTCATTTAGAGGCATTTCCAACCATTAAATTTTCTTACAAACTTTTATTTTGGCTTGGACATATGTTTTTTGAATCCCATGGCCGGCACCGCCTCTGCCTAGTTAAGAAAGAGTGGTGCCACCGCCTATGTTGAACTGAAAAAACATGGTTTATGTCGAGCACCACCTTTCCCGTAAAGGCCAAGCCCAGTGCCCACATTTTCTCTTTTAGGTTTGACCTATGAGCTCAAAAAACTCATCAAAATTAAAAATTGGAAACCATGGAAGGAAAGAGGAAGGTTTTAGATTTTACCTGAATCCAACGGTTTAAAAAACAAACGATGTATGCTCCAATAATCTCTAGCTGAAATTTTGGCTCCAAATCTCCCAAAATGCTCTCAAGGTTTGGTAAATAGTAAATAAGTTGGTATTTTACTTTTTGCTTATCTTTTATAACATGTTTTTCGGTTTTTTTATGTTTTAAAATCATTTTTTTTAAAATACCCTTTGACATAGTTTATAAAAGTCATTTTTTCAAATATTTTGGGAAACTAATGGTCGTTTTTTAAGTCTTGTAGGGGTAGGCATAAGCAGTAATGTCTATGGGGAAGTTCATTTTTTGGCTTTTTCATACTTTTGGAAAATGGAAAAATTCCTTGAGCGTTCCTTTCGATACTTTGATCGCGCTCCCAAAACCTAGTATCAAAGTTTCGAGTCTTTTTTCGATTCTTTCCAGTATCGTAAAACCTTTCATCGTGAAAAGAGACATAATGGAGTCTCGTTTAAACTCTTTTCAGACTCCCTAAATATGTAAACATGTCGAGTAATTGTCTTCTTCATACTCATAAAAGTATTTGAAGAGTCGTATCTCCGACGATAGTTTATCTCGTTTTCGGTTCAGATGAACTATTTACGAAAATGGAGCACTCCAGCCAATCATGACTAAAATAGTTCTCTTGGGTATTATTTTATACTTTTTTGGGCCATAGATACTAAATCATACGAAAAAGGACCCTTTGGAGTATTCTTCCATCTTTGTTCAGACTCTCTAAACATGAACAATATCGAGTTAACTTTCATTGGACTCGTTAAACAATTCACTGAGAGACCCTTTTTGGGAAGGAACCCCTCTTCTCTCAGGTTCGTAAAATGTATGAGAATGGACTTTTCCTCTAATGAATTGCAATGAGTGTTTGTTACCTTCTTTGAAATCATAAAAATGAAAAGAGGCACTCATCAATCATGATGGGGAAATTAAGGGAAGGGAATCAATTCATTTTGCAAATAAATGGCAGTTGTTTGTCACCTTTGAACATGGAACTTGTCTGCATTTCATTCATTCAATTGGGTATTCAGCTTGTCTCTGAGTCGATCCACTTTCATGAGTCATCTCACTTCTTTGAGTCTTTAAAATAATGCATCGTCCATTTTCGTATTGTGTTCTGCCTCGTCAATTCAATGCTTCCAAGTTTTTTGTCGTGCCACCTGACGTTCAAAGGAATGTTAGAAGTTTACCTCTGTAATTAAAACAACCTTTGTGTCAGTATGATGGTTACATTATCTACAACATTCCAAAACTTTGTTCCAAGTTTTGTGTCATTGATGTGGGATTTATCATGGCGCTCCTTTGACGAGACTATTCTTGTCGACATCATCTCATCATCCGGAAATTAGTCTTAGAAACAAGTTTAGTACCTTGAGATCTATATGCCTCAATGATAGATTCTCTTACTCTTGACATAGGTTCACATCATTGAACTTTGATCGATAGATTCGACTAAGTGTTCGACATCAAAACACCTATTCACACTTAGTAGATTGTACAAGGGTACCTTGGGAATCATTGACATCAATGGTGATCTCCCTCGCACTTGTTAACGGTTCACATTATTGGCCAGTAATCAAGTGGTTTCTACCATGCTTGACTTCAAATCATTGTAATCACATGGATAGAATCATACTTTGTGGAAGACGTGACGAAGACCTTGGGTATTTGTTGAAAATGACTCATAGATTTCTCTCCAGGTTGCGATGGAGTATATTGTATGAAGTACTAGCGTGGCTCCACATTTGTATGGTTGTGGCTATGCTCAAATTTGCATCTGTACGGCATAGATCTACATTGTATATCTGGTAGCTATGTCCAATTTTGATTCCTCTATTGCATGGATCTACACTGTATTCTAGTATCCATGTTTGTTAATCTCTCTCATGGATCTTCCTTGTATTGTTCTGCATCCATGATGAAGACATATTTACTCATGAGTCAAAAGTATTGTTGTATTGCAGATGCCTAGTTGATGATCTCCGATCAAGCTGATTCTTGCCTCAAAGTGATAACTTGCTCTTTCAAAGATCTCGCCTATCATATCCCTCTAGCCTCATGATTTGGGGGTCATTTTGTTACACCTAAATCTCATCATCAACATGTGATGAGATCCCAAACTTCAGTGTTTTCCCTTAATCTCAAATGGTGTAGTAAGAATATTGGTCCAGACTTCAAATCTACATATGAAAATCCAGCATCGCCTCTACTCTATAGTAAAAAGCGATACCTTCTTCAGCACCACCTATAATGTGTTGATAGTAACTGGTGGCACCTCCTTTACCCTTTGATCAATGTGTGGTTCTACCCTGTCACCGCTCTGTCTTAGTGAAGAAGAAGTGGTGCCCTTGGTAAAAAGTGAAAAAACAGAGGTTTTCACGAAGCTTCTCGAAAGAAGGCTTCGTGGCACCCTTGTCCTTGATCACTAGGGTCAATTGGACTCGAGATCCATCCTTGTAGGATCTCCTATCCACCTCACCCATTAATTTATCAACCATCTCTATCCATCCCAAGCCTATAAAAGCAAGCTCATACTCCATGGTTGAGGAGAGAAAAGTTATGATGTTGCTTTGATATTCTGGCCTAAATCAGTTAAGTGAGCTTGAGGGAGCAAGTTGGAGCTATTGGGGACGAGATGTTGGCTTTGTGAAGGAGTACATCGACACTAAGGCATAGGTTGTAAAATTATTCTCTATTATCTAATGCAAATTGGTTCCTTTCCTATAAAATATATTATGTCATTGTCGTATGTTTTATTATTAAATTCCTTAGTCATCAATATAGAATAGTGGATTATGTTCTGGTTCTATTTGATCTTGTTTGTTGTTTTTCTTGTGATTATGTAGGTACATCCGTGAAGGATCATCTTTACAAGAAACAACTAAACTAGCACATCAAAGAGAATTGATTCCAAATATCCACCCATTCTAGGGAATGTCTTCCAATCTTTTCATGTACCATTTGTTCTAGATCTAAACCATTCATACTAGAGGAACAACTCCTGTCCACACGAAGTGAAAAATTCCTAGATACAAGGAAGGGCATCCATAGAAGAGTGCCAACATTGTGTTGTGACAATGTGCCCTAGAAATAACGCTCCATAAAGAAGGTGCGTGTGTCACAGTGAGCGTGAGAATCTGTAGAATGGAGCGATTAGGAACAGATGCGCTCTGCAGAGACACGCACTCAGCAAACAAAGGTGCACTTAGAAAACAGAGGCGCGCTTCGCAGATATGTGTGATCAGTAGATAGAGGCTTGCTCCACAGAAGATGCGCGCTCCACAGATAGAGGTAGCACTGTGGTCAAAGGTGTGCTTCAACAAACGAAGGTGCACATTAGAAGAGGGTTGCGTGAGCAGAAAATGCGCTCAGAGAAAGCGTGCACCCACAGAAAACGAAGGTGCGCTTGGATGGGTTTTTGGACAAGCACGCCACTTTCATGGACATGTCAGTTGGAAGTGCTCTATACTCGCAATTAGGTGGCTTAGCTATATGAGAGAGCATTTTTGGAGAAACGCACTAAGGGTGCTAAAGTGAGCTGTTGAGAAAGAGTGTTGCTTGAATTGAGTGCATTCGGTTGAATGGAGAACTCAAGATGGGGTACCATTGAAATACTCCTAGGAAAACTCAAACTTCATTGGTCAGCCGATATGGAAATATCTGTGACATAGGGAACCACAACAAAGGAACCAAGGTTGGCAGAGAACATGTTAAGCGTGACGAAGGAATGCTGGGAAAATATGAAGGATGGAATGGACAGAGTGTTCCAAGACTTGGTTCTGCAACAAAAAAAGACGCGTTGGTTGATGACGCCTCCAGACCTAGCAATGGAAGGGGAGGAGAACTCTTAGAAGAGCGGGTCGATAAAAACTAGAAGTGCCTAAGAAGAAGTTAGTTTCCTGCTACATTTGTGCGGAAGACCACTATGCGAGGAACTTCCTAGTGAGAAAAGCCTTCGGTTAGAAAGACACAATAGAAAGGTTAACGGTGATGAGGATGTTGAAGACACCTCAACCATCAGACGAGATCGCTGCAGCAATGCAGGTTTTCCAAGCTTGCATTGGAGAAGTGAAGGGAAATCAAGAAGACAACCCGCAAAGCTTGAGTTTTGTTGATCCAAATCTCAGGGGGAATATGGTCTAAATTTGAATGTATGAGTCATAAAAGCATTTAATGAGAGACTACACGCTCTCAGTCATTATAAAAGCATTAAACGGAGAGGCCACCCTCTCTCATCCATGGTAATTGACAACCCATGGTTTTGTTCCATGGTATGGCTTCAAGGCACATTGCACCTCTCTCATCCATGGTATTTCAGAACCCATGCTTTTGACCCATGGTGTTGCCTCAAGGCACATTGTAATAATGTTATAAAAATGCTCTATGCCTTCTCAATAAAGCATTAAAGAATTTTTTACATCCTACATTTTTTTCATTTTATTGAGTTATTGGGTTTTTGGTTCTGAGCTCTTTTCTTGATATGGTTTGAGATGTGGGGCTCAAAGAACCGTATTTGAGCCTCACCTCTCCAGGTGGCCTACATACTTTATGTTTCATTATCTAAGATATTCATATCCTAGATCTCGCTGATGTGTCTTGCTCATAACTATCCATTATGCTATCTCTTCTCCTCCTCTCTCGGCATCCAAGCCTTCTGGGTCTCAGCTCTCAAGATTCAGATCAGTGGTATCAGAGCAGATACGCTCTCCATGGGAATGAGGGTTTGAGCATAGTTAAGGTTCAAATATCTGCAGAGATTTCCACCCTCCTTTTGGCACACTCGGAGTCCATTGCTGGGCCATACACTGTAAACATCACAGTTAGTCCTCAGGCAATACATGATATCTAAGTTTCAAGAGGAAGTTCCATGATCTCTACAACATCTGATTTTTCTCTACAAACCCTTGGCAATATACGAACTGGATATCAACACATATTTACAAATTCTAACTGATACTACAAATTGCACAGAGAGTTTCAGAGGCTCTTCCATATCTCATTGGAAAGATATTTCCGTCATCTAAAATGGGTATTTTTCGGTTTTTCATTTACCTTCCTGGTTTGTGAGATATGCTTGTTTGAAGCAACCTATGTTTGTACATAGTGCAACCTCATGTACCGCAACTCCAAACAAGTACCATGGACTCCACAGAACATATCAGAGGCTCTACCATATCTCATTGGAAATATATATTTGTGAGCTAAAATGGTTATTTCGCGGGTTTTCATTTGGATCTCTGATTTGAGAGATATCATCGATTGAAGCAACGTGTCTAGAAAATTAGTGTGCGTGCGTCCCTTGAGCTTCGGCAACCATTTTCTCATTCCTTGGGCCACCACAGAGAGAGTATGTTATATGGATGGAAAGGTCTCTTCAATATCTCAAATGGGTCTTCAATGGAATTCAATTTCATCGCATGCATAAAAAATATATGAATGGATTTGCACTGAGACATCAACTTCACCAAAGAACATTTTGTTTTTTTACTTTTATGAAATCTTATTGTAATCATGATTATGGGTTAACCACACAAAACCCATGGTTATGGGTCAAGCACATAAAACCCAGAATTATGGTTAGGGGTCAACCACACAAAACCCACATTTATGGTTATGATTCAACCACACAAAACCCATGGTTAGGGGTCAACCACACAAAACCCACAGTTATGGTTATGGGTCAACCACACACAACCCACGATTATGGGTTAACCATAGAAAAACCTTCTCTTCATTGGCAATTGACACATTGTAATCATGGGTCTTTTTTCATTATGAAATGATGGGGACCATCATTTTCTAAGGAGAGAAGAATGATCCGAATTTCAGGGGGAATATGGTCTAAATTCAAATGTATAAGTCATAAAAGCATTTAATGAGAGGCTACATGCTCTTAGTCATTATAAAAGCATTAAACGAAGAGGCCACCCTCTCTCATCCATGGTAATTGATAACCCGTGGTTTTGTTTCATGGTATGGCTTCAAGGCACATTGCACCTCTCTCATCCATGGTATTTCACAACCCATGCTTTTGACCCATGGTGTTGCCTCAAGGCACATTGTAATACTGTTATAAAAAGGCTTTATGCTTTCTCAATAAAGCAATGAAGGATTTTTGACATCCTACATTTTTCTCATTCTATTGAGTTATTGGGTTTTTGGTTCTGAGCTGTTTTCTTGATATGGTTTGAGAGGTGGGGTTCAAAGAACCGTCTTTGAGCCTCACCCCTCTAGGTGGCCTACATACTTTATGTTTCGTTATCTAAGATATTCATATCCTAGATCTCGCTGATGTGTCTTGCTCATAACTATCCATTATGCTATCTCTTCTCCTCCTCTCTCAACATCCAAGCCTTCTGGGTCTCAGCTCCCAAGATCTGGATCATTTGTGGAAGCTACGGTGAGTGGCCTTAGAGTTTCTGCACTTGTTGACATTGGCGCTACTTATAGTTTGTTGAGAAGAAAAACATCATCATCGCTTCATAGTTCACAAGAAGCTAGCCAAGTATGGTTTAAGGTGGTGAACTAAGAGATGAAGACGATGAAGGGAAGAGTAAACGCAACTCCTCTCAAAGTTGGAAGATGGGAAGGGAAATTTGGCTTGGAATTTGTTCTGTTAGACGATCACTCGGTGATCCTTGGACAAGATTTCCTGTGGTTAGCTCGAGTAGTGCTGGTTCTACACGCAGGTTGCTTGGTGTTCTTGGAAGAGTCCGGAGCATGGAGTTTTCCTTTGATGATAAAGAGCAAGTTGGGATGTTGGACAAGGATGTCTTCGGTTCAAGTTTTCAAAGGCCATGAAAAGTCGAGAGTCTTAGCTCAAGACGACATTGGAAAGCCACACACTTCGGCAGAACAAGACGAGGGAAGCACCATTGAGGAAGTTGCACATTCTACACAAAGAATGATAACATCATTGGAGAAATGATTGGAGTTAGTCCGACAGGAGATTGACTCATTGAGCATCCAAGAAAATGATGCGCAGGTCAAATCAAGACTTAGCGAGGAGGGGAAGCATGTTGAGCCTGGTGAACCTTGGAAACGAAGAACAATAGATTTCAGAGGGGACTACTCATCTTGATGGAAACACCAGTGAATATTATTTGTTACGTGATGCAGTGAACATTGTGGAGTTTTGTGTTCATGCGACGGGTATCCCGGAAACACTGTTGACACAGGAAACGTTGGAAGAAGTGGGTTGTCATCCAAGTGAAATGGAGGAAGTCCTTTTGTTTTTGAAAACCAAACACTTATGAGACAAAGGGGAGACTAATGAAGTCATTGTTGTTAGTGAACCGCAGATGCAAGTGAAGTTATAAATGATGACGACTTGAGGTATCTTGGAAAGTTGCAGGGAGACGTGCCACCCATTGAAAGGGTTGAGTAAGAATGCAAAGAAGAAAGCTAAGAGGAAGTTGCGATAGGCAAGGACCAGAGAAGAGTCTTTGACAGACTCACCCAACGGTTGCAAGGAGGCAGCAGAGGTGAGCTCTTTGGCATATGATATTGCAGAGTTTGAGGTGGACTTAGCTCGTCTGAAAGAGCTTAGTTACAGTGACGTTGTAGTAGAAGTGGCACTCAGGTATCTATATGAAGAAGACATAGGAGGCGGTGGCCAATGGCATCACCCATCTCTTCTTTTCACATGATCTAGCGATACTTAGGCTCGTTGTCCCTACTGGCAAGGCCTTAGGCACCTTGCAGAGGTAGCCTAGAAGACAAAATTTTCTAAAGAAACAATGAAGTGTGAAGGATGTTGCTGGCTTGAAGGACGCCAAAACACACTAGGAAAGATTATTCTTAATGAGGAGGTTTGTCTTATGAGCAAGGAAGATAGACGGATTAGCTACTCGACTAGCACACTTATAAGGGTACCAACAAACTGAGGTAGGAAGAAGCATGGAGTACAGGTTGTAGACTAGGTGGGTGTAAGCTCAATAGGCGAGAAGCTTCTTTGGAGGCTTACACAAGTTGCAATGACAGTGAAAGAGATGGTTGCGATGACAGTTGCGATAGGTTTCGAGGATAGAACACTTGGAGAAACCTTGGCGAGGTCGACAAGCATTTTGAGTGGGGGAGGATGTTACCACGTTGGGCCTTAGCGCACTTCAATGCGCCTCCTTCCCACACCCAAGGGAGCCAAGCGTTGCCGCTCAAGCAAGCTGGCTTGAGAGCCCGATGAAGTAGCACACTTAAAGAAGTTTGGTTGGACAAGAAGACACGAGGTGGCACCTTGTCACATCCCCATGCCTTCGACCGGCAAAGAGGACGCGACCCAAGCTTCGACCACCTGGGCTAAGAGCCCATGAACATGTACATGCATAAAAATTGCTGAACATAATGCTTAAACATGTGCATTGAATTAGAATATGCACACATGAATATCTATCATGCACAGATGCAATTATACAACATACATAGCTACAATTATGTATCTTGCACAGCGAAATTAACGTGCATTCATTCAGGCATTCATTCATTTAACATGTTCATCATTTCATTAACAGAAAATATAGTTGCAGAAGTAAATGGACAAGATCACTTATCTTATGATGAACTCATTTCGCAACATCTACGTCACTGCAACGTACCACCCAACCATAGGCCAGCGTGCTCCTTAATCTCTCAGCAACGTTGCCACCCCAGAGATGGGCATGATTCTCCAAGGAATAAGGGAACAAGCAGGCTTACACATAGCCAGGGATACACAAAACACAGCCAAGCCAACACAGTTGGGTTTATCAAGCCATCAAGGAGTGGGAAAGGCTCAATGCTAAGCTGGTGAGCTCATTACAGAGCCAAGAACACCTACACCAGAACTAGCCTGACTGCTAAGACACCCCCACACACGCAACACAAGGAACTAGTCCCTTCTCTGCTACACAGTCCCTCAGGCCCTGCATTCCCTTCCAGCGCTATTCAGGGGTTGTGGAGAAGAAAGCCAGCCCTCTAGCTCTGTCTGTCTGTGTGGTTTCCAGCCACCAGGTTTATCAAGCAAAACTAAGCCCCCATCCCTGCTCCGAATACAGTCCGAAGACCAACCATTGCACTCGTGCAATTAATCAGCTATTACAGCTTATACATGGGAAAACGAATCCCAAGCGAATTATACAGTCCCAAACGTATCAGTGGACATGGGGGGGGAAAGAACAACAGTCCCGAAATGTAATCAACATACATTACCAACATACATGAGAAAAATAGCAGTCCGTTTTACACAATCGAAGCCACTGGGGGAAAACGTATGCAGACCACACTGGGGACAAATTTACAGTCTCCCGGCCTGTGCGCGAGGAACAACAACACAGACCGCCACAATCAGCCTGTGAGGAAAGGATTCAGCCACTTCATTCGCAAATCCGTAGAGGAAAATGACGTGGGTAAAAACCAGGAAAACTCCTGTGCGCGAGAGTGAGCAAGACTTCAGCTCATGCATGAGGATGAACAACAAAATCGTGAGGCCGCGAATTGGTGAGTGCGTGGGTGTTCAACACAAGCATGGAAAGAAGAAGAAGAATATCCCCCACAATGGAGAGTGCGTGAAGGTTTTTCTTCCATTTTGAAGTCAACCGTTGTGGTGGAGTGTGCATGTGGGTGAGGACTGACAGTCCTGCCACCCCACTCCCAAAGGCCATAACTGCCTCAACCACCAGCAGCCATTCTTAATGGAAGTGGTTAGAATAAAACAAGGGAAGAAGACACATGGGTATTTTCTCTCATTGGCCAAGGTTTGACAAATTCCCCCACATCCTTATCCTTGTGAAAATCATGCCCCTTTCGATTTAGTTGCCGCGATCGTAGCTGGTTGGATTCATTTAATTAATTATAGATGCATATTTACATGATGATAAACTTAAAACGTATTCCGCATGCCCCGATATACAATCGATGACACATTAAAATCCAGAACATAGCATAACCAATCAATGGTGGGGCCTTGGCCTTTAGCTCCACACCATGATCATTTACAATATATACATCATGTACATCTAATGCAACGGAGTCAAAACCGGGGTGTTACACACCTTGCCGAAACAAGTGAACGCGCCAAGTGTGCTAAGCATGGGGCACGCTGACCCTAGACAGGGCGTGCTCCCACCTAGCAACTCACTTGAACGACGGAGAGTTCATACCAATGTTGAAGAAGAGTGGCGCATGGACTAAGACACATGGGTTAGAGAACACAATGCGCGCACCCTTGAGGAGCGCTACTGCACTCAACGGGCAGAGTGCTAAGGAGCGAGTGCTCGACGGATTGACGATGCACTTAACGGAGACGGGACTGGGCGCGCCCGTCCATCCCATGGAAGATGCGACAAGGAGGGACGCCATTGACACCACAAATGAAAGATGAGGAGGTATGTGCACGGAAGAGGACATTGATGAGCACTCAACGACCTAGCCAACGAGAGGACGCGACATTAAGTGGACCGTGGGGGCGCTTGGTTGGAGCGACACCCCATGATGCCGTAAAGTGGACCAAGTGATGGGAGGTGGCATGTGTCGGCGAAGCGCACGACTCTAGGAGTCAAAGCATGCTCTCATATAAAGGCACCTTCATCCAAACGCTAAGGCATCAATCAAGCAAGAGATCAAGAAGCGAATTTGGCAAGCAGCAGATGAATTCGCAGCGCAACAAGAAGGGAAATGGCGAGGCACACTAGCAAAGACGCTCTTCTCTTTTTTTTTATTTGCGAACTTCGGTGTTGGGTGCACTAGCTGCGACATATGCTAGTGCTCAGACCTAGAGACCCTAACGGGTTGGCTTTGTTTTGTCTTCTGTGTACTAGGGTGCGTTTTACCCAGTTAGGGGTGCATCAAGAGTTTTAGCCGAGTTAAGGGTGCTCCCATTGATATAATACAAAATGTTTCCAGGGCTCTATAGTTTGGCAACCCCACCATATTTATGTGTTGTCTTTTTGGTTAAGTGTTGCTCGGTGTTAACTAAGTGTACTAGATAACATTGAAAATAATCTAAGTATAAGGCTTCCACAATAGAGAGGCGTAGTCTACTGGTTGGCACTTGAATGACCAAGCCTTCAAGTTGCCCTCCTGGCAGTGCCTTACACCAGGTTCGGTCGTGGATGAGAAGAGCGCTCGGCGAGGGCTGTGACATTCTCGACCACAAAAAACTCAAAAATTATATCATTCAAGTCCCCTTTCAGAACCCAACTCCATCTCAAAAAGCGGAGAACAGACCCTTGTTAGCAACCTTCGCATGAAATCCCAAACCAGCGGATCGCCATGCTGGGAATGCATATGGATTACGCAAGGCATGGCACCTCCTCTTGAATTCTTACAGTCATCAACCAAAACAACCATCAGTCTTATCCTCATAGTAGGCTCTGCAAGCTAGACCATCAACCTCCGCAGCGAAACATAATTCCTCGGTTCCTTCCCCTCAGCCATGGCCGGTATCAAATTATGCACCTGTAACTCCAACACTACCTACAGCTTACAGTAATTCGATAGCTCTTCCTGCAATGCTGCAGAAAAGTCCTTCTCCACAGTACCAATAGTCTCAATAGGCCCTCGCTCCACACTCTCATAAACCTACTGCTTCACTTTCTATAAAGGCGGCCCAAATCACACAATTTCTGAACCAGACACGTCGTTGTCCTCGGCACCCTGTAGGACTCTAACACCACAAAACAATCCAGATCCTTATTAAGATTAACGAATCTGAACCAGACACGTCGTTGTCCTCGGCACCCTGTAGGACTCTAACACCACAAAACAATCCAGATCCTTATTAAGATTAACGAACCGGTCAGGCATACAAAACGTCCTTATAGCGCACTCTTGGTGACCTCGGACTCCTCCTCCGAAACCTTGGCATATTCACGCAGAGCCGCTACCTTGGCATTTACTGGGTCCTTGGACAGAATAAGCACCCTGCCTACGGGTGCCCTTTCTTGGTCTAGGTTTTTGAGAACCCTGAATCTGCTCATTCTTTAGTATTTACCCTACCGTTTTCCAGATGACAGTTCGCCCGGGGAAAAACTGGGAGACCCTCCATGGAAGTCGGGCCTGAGATTATAGAGGTGAAGTGGCCGACGTCTGCTGAGTTTTAGTTTTCTCTTTTCTCTGGTACTCGGAAACAACCGTCAACAAATAAAGCTCGTGAGAGCGAATAAATGTATGTATAAATCAGTGAAAGTTAGGGAATCGGAAGACTGGTAGGAGGAGGCCGAGGTGGGACAAAGGGGCTTGGTATATGAGGTAGAATCGACCAACAAATGAGCGCCCAATTTATTCCCTAGAGAAGCGTGTGCTGTTTGATCTCCATAGCGCCCCTGATGGAGGCCATGTGCTTTACGGGGTCTTTGATGAGGAGCCCTCGGATGAGATCCTTCGAGGTGGCGGAGGGATTAGAGCCGAACACCGTCTCATTGTCGTCATCGTCATCGAGGAAGTATACGGTCTGGGAAACGACATTTGCCGGGGTTTCGTCATTTCCGGAGGCACAAAACAGTGTCTGGCTGTAGAGAAGCTCGAAGAGAAAGATCCCGAGCGACCAAGAGCTGTAGAGTGGCTACAACAGCGACGGTGGCAGAGCTTTCTGTGTGGCGAAGAGAATGAAGTTTCAGTGGCTTGGATTTCTTTATGGTGAAATGGTGGAACACCATAAGGCAAGAAATGGAGGTCGGATGGTGGTGGTGGCGGCCAGTCATGTTTTACGATCAAATGCTTCATGTTTTGATGTTAATAATTTGAATTGGAAAAGTGTTTTCTGAGAACAAGGGGAAGGGATGAGCTGCATGGGTGAATGTGTCCCAAATGATGGGTTTTGGTCTGCCCAATGTTGCAGCGCCTTGAACCTTAATTTTTGTGAAGATTTGAAGTAAATAGCTCTCAGCATCTCAACCCTTATGCATTTGGTGCTTGAAAATTTATTATTACAATAGTTTTAGAATGGAAAGATGTAAAATAGTGGCCTCCATTAATGATTTGGGAAGCATACAAACTCTAAAGAAGTTATACCTACAAAACGACAGGGAAATAGAAACAATTCACTTGATACTCATGATCATGGCAAGTATACCGCATGACAGGGCTAACATGTCAAAGTTGAAAACACTTTGACATACCATTTTCTTCCCTCTTTAAATCCCCTATGCTAAAGAAGTTTCCCACGGAATTCAACAAAAAATGGGAAATTTCTTTATCATAGATAATTTCATTAAAATGGCTAGATGAGCTAAATTCCAATTGCTCATGGTAGAGATGGGGGTATTGCAACCCTGCTACTATGACCAGGTAGACTCAGGCAGAGTTATTCCATGAACTTTGCTAGGATGAATTGGGTCACCACTATCGGCTCCATTCCAGCCACTATGCCTCCACCATATCCACCACCATTGTAACCAGCACCACCTATGTCTCCACTGTTACCCTAGATAAAGGCACAATCATTCCGCGTAACATCTAGGGCCTTGGTTCTTCACATGCTCGGTCATGTACTCGAAGACCTCTCCCTTAGCCATCTGTGGCATGCACAATATTCAAAAAGTGAAGTGGAAACACACGAAATGACAAAATAACAGAAAATTAAAAGGCCAACCCTAATCTACATACTGTTTCTGGCAGTATTTGGACACAAAAGATAGACTAGAATTGTTAATACCTATACATTACTTCTTCGGTTACATCGGGTTTTAATAAATATGAAGTTGCATTCTGTGTTAAATTTTACTTTATGGGTTTACCTAATTACTTTAAACCCTAACCAAGATCTACTCTTATGTAAGAAATTAAGCTTAATGCACAGCGGAACTTAGAAATTAA
>LPNX010081204.1:81208-111613 GCA_001517045.1 Pseudotsuga menziesii
GCCAACTCTAAACATCCTTGCATGTTGGATTTCCCTCGTATAACGTGGTATCTCTTCAGTACTTGATGAGAATACATAAATTCGATATTTCATTTAATCGCTTATAAATAAATAAGATGAGATCAATATTTTTCTCGATTCGTTTTCACTTGAAAGTTATTAAATTCTTTTCAATAACCCCTAGCACTTACCAGAGCCCATACTCAACACTTATAATAGGGAGTTACAAACATAGTGCAATTCCAGAGCTCTCGCTCAACACTAAATGATAGGATGTACTTGTACGATACACCTAGGGATACAATGGCCAAGGATCCGATGCTCCAGAGCTTATGCTCAACATCAACATGGAATGCTCCAGATATTATGCCCAACATTTTCAATTATATTTTCATGTGTTCCAGAGCTTTATGCTCAATACAAATGTAAGTACTCATGTGCTCCAGAGCCTCTCGCTCAACAAAAAACATGTCATCGATCATGTGCTTCAGGGTCCACGTCCAACACAAAACATTTCATCAATCATGTGCTTCAGGGTCCATGCCCAACACAACCAACATATATATACATATATATCATCAACAATTGGCTTACGCCCAATTTACAAAACAAATCATCATGTTCATATGCAGTGGGGTCTTTGACCCTATATAAAATAAAACATCAATATATCATCATGATCAATAGGCTCATGCCTATAAATGGTAGGTCCAAAATTCGGGATATTACAAGCGGAGAATTTACATCAAAAAATTTATTGAGCTTTTGCAAAACAAATGGGATTAAAAGGAAATTTACAATTAGCTATACACCAAAACAAAATGGTATTGCAGAAAGAAAAAATAGAACAATAATGGAAATGGCAAGAAGCATGATGAAAGCTAAACATCTACCAAATGAATATTGGGTTGAAGCTATAGCTTGTGCAGTATGTATTTTGAATCGTTCTCCCACAAAGAGTGTCAAGGATAAGGTACCACGGGAATCATGGAGTAATAAAAATCATATGTTTCTCATTTAAGAGTCTTTGGGTGTATTGCATATGCACATGTTCCTACTGAAAATAGGAAGAAGTTAGATACTAAAGGAGAAAGATGTATTTTTGTGGGATAAAGTGAGCAATCAAAAGCATACAAGTTGTATAATCCTATCACAAAAAGGACTATAATCAGTAGAGATTTCAAGTTTCTTGAAGATGAAGAATGGATTTGGAACGAAAATCTATATCAACATCAACAATTTGAAATGAAAGATTTTGTGAAGATCAAGCTCCCAACAATGACTCCAGTTCACATAGCGCAACATCAACACCTCAATCGGCTTCAAGATCTCAGTCAACACCAAGATATCACTTAAGTAATAGCTCAAGGTCAGATGGAACTCCAATGAAGACAAGAAGTCTCCAAGAAATATATGAGGTAACTCAAGGTAATGATGATGATGGTTTGATTTCTGATTTTGCATTATTTTTTATTGCTGATCCAATATGTTTTGAAGAAGCAATTAAATATGAAAGTTGGAAAAGGGCTATGGATGAAGAAATTGAAGCAATAGAGAAAAATCAAACTTGGCAATTAGTGAATCTTCAAGAAGTACACTACTACATTTCAATCCAAAATCTGACGGAAAAATCTGACGGCGCGTGGATTTCTCTTTTTAAACTTGCCAAAAATCACAAGGATACATTTTTTTTTTGTAAATGTGGCCACAAGCGTCGCTTAAGCGACGACTATTCTCATAAGTGTCGCTTAAGCGACAGCACGTTAGCAAGCGTCTCTTAAGCGACGACTATTCTCATAAGTGTCGCTTAAGCGACAGCACGTTAGCAAGCGTCTCTTAAGCGACGGTGTTTAAATGTCTAGATCTATATGCTAAAATTCTACACAATCTCACTATGTATTTCAATACTTGTCCTAACATGAATAAAAACTCCATGCTTGCACTCATAGAGCACCAACTAAAAGGTGTGGCCTATGCCTAGTGCTAGTCTTAATCTAACTCTTTGAAGCTCTACATTGAACTCAATCAAGACCACTCTAATAGTTCCACTTCTATGTTTATTACTACTCTTGACACCTTTTCTTAATCCCTTAGATGGCATTTTACCCTTTGTGGTATCTACATAATTTGAAGTGCTACTAGTCACAATTTCATTGAGCTTTAGGTCAAATTGTCCAACAATATATTGTTATTTCACCAAGCTTTGAACATCTCTAGAACAAGGAACCTAAAGAGGTATTCATTCTCAATTTTAATTATGGTTTATTATTATTTTTAGACATGAAGTGACATTATTTAAGAGAACCACTCTAGGCCAACTCTTTCTTCTCACCTTAGTTGAGCATTATGTTTTCCCTTTGGATATATGATCACATGTTGAAATACCTTATGCATTTAAAGTCGTTTATCTTTCCAACCACACCTCTTTGTATCCCTCACTACTGTTAATGGCCCAACCACACTCATTGGATGAACCAGCCAGGAAGACGACAGTAGCCAGGGGCATGCTATGAATCCTTTACTCTCTTTTCCTGCTAGAACTAGTAGACCTGGAGCAAGCAATCAGCGATACCCGCCAGCCAGCTAACAAGCTCCCGAGCTAAAAAGCTAACCCATATTTTCATCCAACTGCCCATCCAGCTCCCCAACCCACAGCAATAAACTACACCCAACCCTCGATCCAAAGACTATATATATTTTGGCTGCAATATCTACGGGTTAACTTCTTTCCAATTCAAACATTCATTCGGGTTGCTTTTCAGCTGCCAAATCGAGCTGTCTTTGCGCTACATAGTCCCTTTGTCCTCTGCAACGATATTTTCCTGGGTGTGGGTACGGGTTTGGTTATAAATAGTTTCCCAAGAGCGCGTAGGAAAGAAGAAGAGCAGCTACAGGTCGCAGAATCGCTGGTGGAGGCGGAGGATTTGGGGTAAGTTTGAAGCCATTGAATCTGCTAGTTTTTGCTGGATCATTCTCCCTTTAAGGTATGGCTGGAAAACACTCTGTAGGCTTTATAGTTTGCACACCATATGTTTGATGAAATTCCTGATCCCAAAGGAGGGCATGCCCTTGTGTGCGTAATGTTGGTTAATGGATTTTGCTTCATCGTAAACTAGACATCTACAAATGGCCTGAGGTTCTTTCTTTCCTCTTTGTTTCCAACTTCTCTATAACTGGAAGTCACCTCTTGAACCTAAATGTGTCCTTTGTCTGGGACTCTGGCCTTTAAACCATTGAGCTTGCAGAAACTGCTTGCTCCTATGTGACTAGATCAATCTATCCTTCATCTCTTCTAGTTATTTCTTTTAACCAAGGCAATGAAAAATTAGTGTGTGGCCTTACCACACCAGTCTCTATATATACCATTTTATAGGACTCTACATTCTTGGGGAATTTTAGGATATGTTGGCACATAATAGGAACAGAATATGGTATGTGATTCACAAGACACGAAATAGAAATGTGCTTGCAGAGAGGAACCATTAATACAAGGTTGTAACAATATGCAACCAGATGGATGGAATATGCACAACAAGGTGAACAAAATAACTTTGAATGGTGATAAAGTTGTGAACTACCTCCTCATACTCACTAACATTGGAGAGCAAACCCTGACATTTTTGGTAGAATTCCTCCTACGACATAGAGTTCTGCCTTGGCCATAGAACCACAACAAGCAAAAGCAGAAGCACAGGCCTGAAACAGAGCAATGGCAGGAACAACCAAAATGTAGTGACTCGTCTTCTTGAGCCCAGTGACAGAAAAACAAGCTATAACATTAGAGGCTGGTAAAGCATTGCATCTCTTCATATGGCTCTTTTCTTGATAAACACAAAGAGGGGATCGGAAAGGATTCCATTCTTCATATAGCTCTTTTCATTATAGAACACAAATTATGTTACAACCATCCTAAAGCAAGAGATTTGGACTCTTGGAGTAATGCATAAACCTCAGGTACCAATAGTAGCTCCAATGGAGGATCAGTGAAGTTTAATCATTTGTTGGTTATGAAGTTTGTGGCTTAAGCTAGGTTAGTTGAGCATAGAAAATCTTATGGGCTATCATCACATGACCTATTTTAGCATTTTTTTCAAAAATTAAATTCGTCAATCATCATTTTTTTTAATTAGTGGCCATTTTCTTTTCATATTTAATATCAAATTTATAATAGCCAAATTTGACATGAAATGATACTAAGACATTTGTAATATTTCTACATTGATTGACTCGGACAATTCATCAACTTCTACACTCCTATAGAATATTATAATCCTTTTTATTTTCCCTCTCATTTCAATTGTGAATAGTTTGAAGAGTTGAATTTAGAACTTCTACTACACATTATTATTTATACTTGATTAGAGTTACCTTTATTGTCTTTATACTAGGGCCTAGGCCTTAGCTGATACAATTTTGTCTCTTTGTAGGGTTTTATAGTACCCTAAGTGTCGTACCTGTGTCACCATGCCGTCGAGTTTTGAGTGTAAAGCATGTTATATTGGTGTTGAGCCATGGTCATCTAGCGATCGGGAATCCAAACTTAGCATTGTCAGAAGCAACTGAATTTTTGCAACTTAACCAACCAGGTATTGGCAGTGAACAATCACAAGAGAATATAATATTTGTAGGGTTTGATTTAGATATCTAATTTTAGAGAACCCAGAAAGCCAAGTTACAGATAAAAAGAGGTGTACAACCTAGTGAATCTAATTATTTCTTGTAATAAACAGATTTACAATCATTTCCAACCACAAAATCAACCATTCTGCTATTCTAGTTCAGGGTAAAATTTAAACCTCAATGCATGGAAATAGATGAATCTATAGTTTATAGATCTAGAAATTTCTCTTAAAAGATGTACCAAACAAACAAACATTAAATGTGAAGTATTCTATGCTTTAAACAACAAACCTGGTGAATAGGAGGGTACATAGAGTTACTACAGATTGGGCAGTCAAGAAGCTCATGTACACCATTTGTCAGAGATATACCACCTTTACCAGAAGATGCAGATGTAGCTTTAGGTGGGGAAACAATGTCTGTATCGTGCCTAGTAATGGTGATGTCAGAATCTAAAACACTTAACTCAGATATCTCCGTGCAATCACTTCCCTGAGACATGTTGTGATTCTGATAATTTGCAAAACTACACCCTGCTGTCTGATTCTCAAAAGTCAAGTCACCACTATATTTTTTCACATCTTTGTTGAATGCTTTAGGCTTTCACCCTTTATTACTCGAACAAAAGGATATAACCTGCAAACACCATAAACAGTGAATCAGCATTTACTGTCTACTCAAAGCACTTCCTTAACAACCAAGAAAATATAGTTGGCAGGCAGAGTATTTTCCAGCACTCGCCATCACCAATGAATGATATGAGAAATAATACTCATCAATATAAAGCCTATAACAAGAAGATATATACTTTAACAGAGCAAATGTTTATCTTAGTTCAATTATTAAAACAAATGGTTAAATTGTCCTATACTCAGGCCCAGAGCCTTCATCATAGAGGATGTCAATAATGAAACAGCTCTCAAGAATTGTCATAAATTAAAGGCATTTAAAAATTAGTATACAATGTCAGAAAATGCATGGACTTTGGTGTTCCATTGATCTTCAATCAAGTAAACAAAAAGTAGAGCAATAAAGTTTCCCACTAATGTGTCATCATAAACTAGACATCTACAAATGGCCTGAGGTTCTTTCTTTCCTCTTTGTTTCCAACTTCTCTATAACTGGAAGTCACCTCTTGAACCTAAATGTGTCCTTTGTCTGGGACTCTGGCCTTTAAACCATTGAGCTTGCAAACACTGCTTGCTCCTATGCGACTAGATCAATCTATCCTTCATCTCTTCTAGTTATTTCCTTTAACCACGGCAATGAAAAATTAGTGTGTGGCCTTACCACACCAGTCTCTATATATATATCATTTTATAGGACTGTACATTCCTGGGGAATTTTAGGATATGTTGGCACATAATAGGAATAGAATATGGTATGTGATTCAGAAGACAAGAAATAGAAATGTGCTTGCAGAGAGGAACCATTAATACAAGGTTGTAACAATATGCAACCAAATGGATGGAATATGCACAACAAGGTGAACAAAATAACTTTGAATGGTGATAAAGTTGTGAACTACCTCCTCATACTCACTAACATTGGAGAGCAAACCCTGACATTTTTGGTAGAATTCCTCCTATGACATAGAGTTCTGCCTTGGCCATAGAACCACAACAAGCAAAAGCAGAAGCACAGGCCTGAAACAGAGCAATGGCAGGAACAACCAAAATGTAGCGACTCGTCTTCTTCAGCCCAGTGACAGAAAAACAAGCTATAACATTAGAGGCTGGTAAAGCATTGCATCTCTTCATATGGCTCTTTTCTTGATAAACACAAAGAGGGGATGGGAAAGGATTCCATTCTTCATATAGCTCTTTTCTTTATAAAACACAAATTATGTTACAACCATCCTAAAGCAAGAGATTTGGACTCTTGGAGTAATGCATAAACCTCAGGTACCAATAGTAGCTCCAATGGAGGATCAGTGAAGTTTAATCATTTGTTGGTTATGAAGTTTGTGGCTTAAGCTAGGTTAGTTGAGCACAGAAAATCTTATGGGCTATCATCACATGACCTATTTTAGCATTTTTTTCAAAAATTAAATTCATCAATCATCATTTTTTTTAATTAGTGGCCATTTTTTCATATTTAATATGAAATTTATAATAGCCAAATTTGACATGAAATGATACTAAGACATTTGTAATATTTCTACATTGATTGACTCGGACAATTCATCAACTTCTACACTCCTATAGAATATTATAATCCTTTTTATTTTCCCTCTCATTTCAATTGTGAATAGTTTGAAGAGTTGAATTTAGAACTTCTACTACACATTATTATTTATACTTGATTAGAGTTACCTTTATTGTCTTTATACTAGGGCCTAGGCCTTAGCTGATACACTTTTGTCTCTTTGTAGGGTTTTATAGTACCCTAAGTGTCGTACCTGTGTCACCATGCCGTCGAGTTTTGAGTGTAAAGCATGTTATATTGGTGTTGAGCCATTGTCATCTAGTGATCGGGAATCCAAACTTAGCATTGTTAGAAGCAACTGAATTGTTGCAACTTAACCAACCAGGTATTGGCAGTGAACAATCACAAGAGAATATAATATTTGTAGGGTTTGATTTAGATATCTAATTTTAGAGAACCCAGAAAGCCAAGTTACAGATAAAAAGAGGTGTACAACCTAGTGAATCTAATTATTTCTTGTAATAAACAGATTTACAATCATTTCAAACCACAAAATCAACCATTCTACTATTCTAGTTCAGGGTAAAATTTAAACCTCAATGCATGGAAATAGATGAATCTATAGTTTATATATCTAGAAATTTCTCTTAAAAGATGTACCAAACAAACAAACATTAAATGTGAAGTATTATGTGCTTTAAACAACAAACCTGGTGAACAGGAGGTTACATAGAGTTACTACAGATTGGGCAGTCAAGAAGCTCATGTACACCATTTGTCAGAGATATACCACCTTTACCAGAAGATGCAGATGTAGCTTTAGGTGGGGAAACAATGTCTGTATCGCGCCTAGTAATGGTGATGTCAGAATCTAAAACACTTAACTCAGATATCTCCGTGCAATCACTTCCCTGAGACATGTTGTGATTCTGATAATTTGCAAAACTACACCCTGCTGTCTGATTCTCAAAAGTCAAGTCACCACTATATTTTTTCACATCTTTGTTGAATGCTTTAGGCTTTCACCCTTTATTACTCGAACAAAAGGATATAACCTGCAGACACCATAAACAGTGAATCGGCATTCACTGTCTACTCAAAGCACTTCCTTAACAACCAAGAAAATATAGTTGGCAGGCAGAGTATTTTCCAGCACTCGCCATCACCAATGAATGATATGAGAAATAATACTCATCAATATAAAGCCTATAACAAGAAGATATATACTTTAACAGAGCAAATGTTTATCTTAGTTCAATTATTAAAACAAATGGTTAAATTGTCCTATACTCAGGCCCAGAGCCTTCATCATAGAGGATGTCAATAATGAAACAGCTCTCAAGAATTGTCAAAAATTAAAGGCATTTAAAAATAAGTCTGCAATGTCGGAAAATGCATGGACTTTGGTGTTCCATCGATCTTCAATCAAGTAAACAAAAAGTAGAGAAATAAAGTTTACCACTAATGTGTCATCATAAACTAGACATCTACAAATGGCCTGAGGTTCTTTCTTTCCTCTTTGTTTCCAACTTCTCTATAGCTGGAAGTCACCTCTTGAACCTAAATGTGTTCTTTGTCTGGGACTCTGGCCTTTAAAACATTGAGCTTGCAGACACTGCTTGCTCCTATGCGACTAGATCAATCTATCCTTCATCTCTTCTAGTTATTTCCTTTAACCATGACAATGAAAAATTAGTGTGTGGCCTTACCACACCAGTCTCTATATATACCATTTTATAGGACTCTACATTCCTGGGGAATTTTAGGATATGTTGGCACATAATAGGAACAGAATAAGGTATGTGATTCAGAAGACAAGAAATAGAAATGTTCTTGCAGAGAGGAACCATTAATACAAGGTTGTAACAATATGCAACCAGATGGATGGAATATGCACAACAAGGTGAACAAAATAACTTTGAATGGTGATAAAGTTGTGAACTACCTCCTCATACTCACTAACATTGGAGAGCAAACCCTGACATTTTTGGTAGAATTCCTTTTACGACATAGAGTTCTGCCTTGGCCATAGAACCACAACAAGCAAAAGTAGAAGCACAGGCCTGAAACAGAGCAATGGCAGGAATAACCAAAATGTAGCGACTTGTCTTCTTGAGCCCAGTGACAGAAAAATAAGCTATAACATTAGAGGCTGGTAAAGCATTGCATCTCTTCATATGGCTCTTTTATTGATAAACACAAAGAGGGGATGGGAAAGGATTCCATTCTTCATATAGCTCTTTTCTTTATAAAACACAAATTATGTTACAACCATCCTAAAGCAAGATATTTGGACTCTTGCAGTAATGCATAAACCTCGGGTACCAATAGTAGCTCCAATGGAGGATCAGTGAAGTTTAATCATTTGTTGGTTATGAAGTTTGTGGCTTAAGCTAGGTTAGTTGAGCACAGAAAATCTTATGGGCTATCATCACATGACCTATTTTAGCATTTTTTTCAAAAATTAAATTCGTTAATCATCATTTTTTTTAATTAGTGGCCATTTTCTTTTCATATTTAATATCAAATTTATAATAGCCAAATTTGACATGAAATGATACTAAGACATTTGTAATATTTCTACATTGATTGACTCAGACAATTCATCAACTTCTACACTCCTATAGAATATTATAATCCTTTTTATTTTCCCTCTCATTTCAATTGTGGATAGAGTACGTAAGGATCAATTTTGGATTTGTCAACGAGGTTCCAACCCCTTCATTGGGGGATTCCATCTTAGCCTTGACAATACTTCATAAAACAAGAAGTTTAGGTGTAATTTGAACATGTTGTCGGTGGCCCTGCTAAGCCTACTTGAAGATAAGGATATCATCAAGGTAAACCGCAAAAGAATTTCCTAGATGTAGCTTGAAAAATATAATTGGTAAACCTCAAAGATGTAGTCAAGGCATTAGTGATACCAAAAGGCATCACAAGCCATTCATATAGACCAAATTTGGTTTAGAAATCCATATTTCAATTATCACATGACTACATTTCAACATGCTTCACATGAATGAAACAATTGACTAGATAGTTAGGGAGGGAAACATCCAGAATGATAGATGAGATAGGGTAGGGTAAGGCCTTTAATCTCGAAAAAAAAGATCAATTTAGATATCCTAGAGAACTTGGAATATAGGAAAGGGAAGCTTGTGTACAATATCCTCTTTGAGTTGTTGAATTACACATAAAGTAATACATTAGTTAAGATATGTTTGAGGAATAACACGTGCTAGTTAATATATGGAATATGTGAGTGGGTAGAGTTGGTGAAATGTTGCAACCCTACATCTCTAAGGTATAGGTATTATGTCTCACATTATTAATGGCATTGTGGGGAATCTAACAAGGGCGTCGTAATACAAGATCAACATAATCCAAAGGCATCACATCATAATCCATGGTGTCAATGTATGGGGTGAAGGAAAAGGTGATTTAGCAGTGCTTAGTTATAAGGATAGGAGTGCCATGATTGTTGACCCAGCCAATGTGGTCGGGCTAAGGGTGAGGTGCGGTGGGAAGATAGAGCTCAAAACAAGTTTTTGGATGCGAGGTTTCATTTACACCCATTATTAATAATAAGTTGGGCCATGTATTGTTTGATTTAGCAGTTTCTTATTGGTGTAGAGATGGCCATCAAATTTGGATTAACATTAGGGGTTGAAGGGTTGTGAATGATATCATATTCAAGGAAGGGAGGCTCTTCAATAGGTGTAGTAAGTAAGGTCCACTGAGTTATGTGTGGAGGTAGAGTGGAATGTGTAGAATTTAGTGTTGCATCTGGAAGAAGAAAAATCTTAAGCAAAGGAAAAATTCTAGGAGTCTTGGTCGGAGGATGAGAAGGGCATTTGATAGCATTTGGAAAGTGGAGATATCATTGGTTTTAAATAAACTATTTTAAGGATTTTCTACATGGATTGCATATCAAATATATTTTGATAGTGTTAGCACTCAAAATGTACCATAAAAACCTTAAAGTGCTTTTATCAAATTAAATTTAAATTTGCCAAAACCTTCAAGTCTTTTGCAAATCGTCATAACCTCCGAAGTTGTCATCTAGTCTCAATGAGCTTTTACTGTGACTTTTTTGCCAAAAATCTTGTGAGACTGGTCCTGGTTTACATGCAAATGTAGAATGGTTTTGAATTGGTGTTCTTTTGGGCAAATAAAAAGTCTTTATAAGCCAATTTTGGCTTCTCTAGATAGTTTTTACAGGTCTCGGGTTTCCTTTATAAGTTTAATGTTTATTTTAGCAAAATACACGCATGAGAGCAAATATCCAATTAAGGGAAAATATCCAATTAAACTCGTTAGGCATCAGGTCAAAGTCCACCACCTATCGAGTCAAGGCAATCAACTGCACCAACATTCAACATGGGTTAGCAACTACAAGTCACGCAATACATCACAAGCCTTAAACCAAAAGCGCCAAACCAAGCCACATGGAGAAGACCACGAGGGGCACCCTCTTACTCCACGCGTCGAAACATAATGGAAGTATTGGCATATATAAATATTAATATGTTTATGGGATGTGGTCGCCACTCGCCAGGTGCCAAGAAGAAAACATTGCAGGTGTATAAGGGAAGATTGAGGTTTCAAGCAAACCCGAGAAAGGCATGCAATGATCCAGATATTGCAGGTGTATTAAGGGAAGATTGAGGTTTTAAGCAAAACCCGAGAAACCCGAGAAAGGCATGCGATGATCCAGATATAATTGGAGTTACCAAGAAATTTCAATCGCCATCAGAGCTGGAATCTGCAATGAAATCAGAATAATATTGTGTTCATGTTTTCTTAGCACATGCAGAGTTGTTCAGAGTGCTCTGTCATTCAAAATTTTCAAAAATAGACTTCTTTAACTAGGATCTCCATAAAAAATTAAAAGATGTACCAAAGAAATAAACATTAAATGTGAAGTATTCTTTGCTTTAAACAACAAACCTGGTGAATAGGAGGGTACATAGAGTTACTACAGATTGGGCAGTCAAGAAGCTCATGTACACCATTTGTCAGAGATATACCACCTTTACCAGAAGATGCAGATGTAGCTTTAGGTGGGGAAACAATGTCTGTATCGCGCCTAGTAATGGTGATGTCAGAATCTAAAACACTTAACTCAGATATCTCCGTGCAATCACTTCCCCGAGACATGTTGTGATTCTGATAATTTGCAAAACTACACCCTGCTGTCTGATTCTCAAAAGTCAGGTCACCACTATATTTTTTCACATCTTTGTTGAATGCTTTAGGCTTTCACCCTTTATTACTCGAACAAAAGGATATAACCTGCAGACACCATAAACAGTGAATCAAAATTTACTGTCTACTCAAAGCACTTCCTTAACAACCAAGAAAATATAGTTGGCAGGCATAGTATTTTCCAGCACTCGCCATCACCAATGAATGATATAAGAAATAAAACTCATCAATATAAAGCCTATAACAAGAAGATATATACTTTAACAGAGCAAATGTTTATCTTAGTTCAATTATTAAAACAAATGGTTAAATTTTCCTATACTCAGGCCCAGAGCCTTCATCATAGAGGATGTCAATAATGAAATAGCTCTCAAGAATTGTCAGAAATTAAAGGCATTTAAAAATAAGTCTGCAATGTCGGAAAATGCATGGACTCTGGTGTTCCATCGATCTTCAATCAAGTAAACAGAAAGTAGAGCAATAAAGTTTCCCACTAAAAGTGATTTCAAGATGTTACACATTAAGTATTGACCATTCTACCAAATACACTATCATTCTTATGAGTAGGTGCACTGGTGTGCATATTTTTGTTTTGTTGAAAATGTTGAATTTATTATATTAAGAATCAAGATACATGTACATGAAGATCGTTACATCCAGGGGTCAAAGAAAGGACAGATGAGAGCCCCCTGCCTGCATAAGCAAGGAGAGCTAGCATATCTGATTTGGCCCATACTTCAAGATTGTTTTAATCTGTTGAAAAATGGCAATCCTGGGAGAAAGCAGGTCAGCTTTTCCAAACTGAATGAAGTGTGCAGCTCATGAAAAGTGGCCCAACAGCATTGTTTCCATCAGAAAGAGTTACTGGTTAAATGGATTAGATCCCATATAGCCTTACATGCCTGTGGAATCATCCAGTAGTCTCCAAACACTTTCCAATGTAAAGAAGAAATAAATATAACATTATACTCAGCAGCAACCCAAGCCCAAAATGCTCTGGCAACTTAACAATGCCCAAAAACATGCTTAACCATTTCAGCCTTGTGACAAACCAAGCAACAGTCGGTTGTTACCCTAGTATTGGAGAAGCAACAGTGAACTCCAATGTTCTGTATAATGTGAACATAATATAATTTGTAAAAAATAAAGTTAAGGTTGGTTAGATCGTTCAACCACCATAACCATGCAGGGTACATGTCTAAAAGAAGAATGAGTTCTAAATGTATTGGTTTCAGTTCGAAATTAATGTTTTTAATTACTTTGTTGCAGTCAGCTGATCGGGGCAAGTCCCCAATGGAGCCTGGGAGGCCGACACCCCCCTACAGGCAACATGTATATTTCAGAAACTATATTTATACATATTTATGTTATCTAATTATATTAATGATTTCAAATTGATATTAATGTTTTCTATTTTTATGTCGGATGATACTTATCTATAGACGGATCCGAAGGATATGGATTTGGGGCACATTCTTGACGATGTTGACCTCAAGAATTCAAAGAATATCCGGGATGCAGTTCAAAAATCCAAAACAAAATTAAATCAGGAGGTCGTCAATCTGCTTATATCGGATCCGCAAATGACGCAGGATGAGACTCAAGCAAAGATAGATCATGTGTTGCTTAAAGTAAAGCGCTTGGATGTAAGTTGCAAACTCTTTAATTATAAGTCTATTCCAAATGCAATTTTTTTTCCTATTCGTATATGAGTAACTACAATATTATTTGTTTCTACGGGAATATTTTTTCCTTGATGAGAGGCATGCTGATACCATTGAGCATGACACCCCCTTCGCCACTGATCATGTATTGTTGTTGTCTGGCCAGTCGGAAACACAAAATGAGACACCCCAGACGGAACATGAGAGTACCGACGAGGATCAGGGGCATGAGAGTGCTGGCGAGGATCAGGGGCCGGTACATGGAGAAAAGCATGGCTTTGATGCTGCCGTCCCAGCATTTCCTGGATCTTTCCGTGTCACTAGCACGGGAACATTTGAGACTACTTTTTTGGTGGACGAAGATCTCATTCCCTACAAGATGGAGAAGATTCCAGGTACTATTTAGAAATTGTTTTAACTATATATTATAATTTTATTGGAATGTAATTATGCATCATTCTTTTTACACTAATATTTAACACATACTTGTTTTTGTAGGAAATGATGTCTTTTATAAACATCTTAATGATTGGTCTTTAGAGCCGTTTGGGCCCACTATCTGGTCTTTAGAGCTGTTTGGTCCCACTATCCGCACATGGTGGAACCGACAGAGTAAAGTTTTGAAAGATGAGCTTATTGCTCGCTTGGTTGGGTTTTTTGGTGCCGAAACCTTCAACCGAAAAAAGGTTCTCGAAAAAGTTGGCCAATATTTACATTATGTATGGGAGAGATATCGGAACAACTTAGCAATTAATCAAAAGTATGAGCGCCCTCTGATGATTCCAACAAGGGAGTGGAAAGGCTTGTTGGATGATGCAAGGGAGAAAGCTGCGAAAATAGCGGGCAAACCATTACCCGAGTCAGCTAGAAGGTATGCAATACTTTCGGCAATGCAATTATATGTTTATTACACTTTATTTTCCATTTTTTTGCAATGTTTGACGTATTTAAAATTACTTTTATAGGCTACCAGATACGTCGAAGGCCACCCAAGCAAGAATAGAAAAACATGGGCAACACAAGCTTGGCCATGGTGGATATTCCAACCTGCAAGCACGAATCGTAAGTATGATCAATAATTATTTTATTGTATAGAAATTATAGATTGCATTTAAAATTGTTTTCATGATGATATAACAACAACAATGATGATCTAATTGAAAATTACAGGCTCAAAGATTCCACGATTTTCCAAAGGAGGAAGACATGAGGATCGGCTACCAACGCGGGTTTTTAGGTGTTGTTGAACATCGAATAAGCAGCTGTGGTAGCCAAGCAAAGTCTTCCAGTGGTCCATCCTGCGAACAAGTAACTACAATAAACAAATTCTATTTAAGATTGATTCATTGTGTTTTATATTCATTAATAAACTAGTACATAAAATATTGAGTCTCTTTGTGTTAAGCCGCACAACGAAAGTAGAGAAAATGTGGAGGATGGAGGAGAAAGAAATATTGGAGTTCATGTTGATCGAAATCCAGGTAATAAATATTCCTGTGTTAAAAAAAAACTAGTATGGATTAAAGTCTCAAATATTAAATAGCAAATACTATATTGTTGTAAGTGTTGATGTTTTAATGCAGAGGGTCTTCATGTGCAACTTGAGGCAGCATCAGAAGATCAAACGCATGAAATTCATGTCACCCATGAGCTGCCAGGTATAAAGCACCGCTCTAATGTTTTTTTCTTAATGAAGGACTTACAATGATAATAATAAAAACACGTCAAGTAATTAATATTTCTTCATTTTTCCAGTACATCCTGGCACCTTACAGCAGCCACATACACGTCGTGAGCACACGACCCGTCGAAAAACACGATCACAGGAAGCTACAGAGGGCATAGGAAACACAAAATAATTGGTAGAAGAGGATATCACACTTAAAGAATATGTGGAGAGAAAAAAACGCCAAAAAAAGTAGTGATTGTAACAAGTACACTATTACATTATTTTTTTATGCATTGTCCTCGGATATTATTTTTGATATTATGGAGTAATGTCTTCAACTATTTATTTTTTTCTATGTACGAATGAATGAATGAGTTAATTAATGAATGCTATAAACTAATTATTTGATCCATGGTTTTAGGTATTGAAAATCAAAATTTCCAGTCTAAAATGTCAACTGATCAGTATACAGAACTCTGTAATTTCTTAGTAATAATTTTTTACAACTGTGCCTCTTTAACCGATCGAAGGATACTATATAATTTAAAACTAAAAGGCCGTCACGGTGCAAAACACATTCAAAAAAATTAGGTTCTTCACAATGAGCCAAAACCTATCTAGAATGATATTTGCAAGCTGTGATAGCTCCCATGTATGGCCAAAATGAACATTATGGCGCAGAATTTTGCTAAAACTTATGAAGTATTCAATTTCAAGCAACTTGTCTCTGCCCAATTCAGGACTCCATGGCAAAGCACCAGCTTCCTTAACATCAATATCTGATAGAGTGATCCAGCCAAGTACAAAACAATATCTTTCAAGTATAAGCTCATGCACTTGGGAAGCTTCCCTATTCTGCCACACATTCACATTCTATTGTTTACAGTCTAAAATGTCAACTGATCAGTATACAGAAATCTGTAATTTCTTAGTAATAATTTTTTACAACTGTGCCTCTTTAACCAATCGAAGGATACTATATAATTTAAAACTAAAAGGCCGTCACGGTGCAAAACACATTCAAAAAAATTAGGTTCTTCACAATGAGCCAAAACCTATCTAGAATGATATTTGCCAGCTGTGATAGCTCCCCTGTATGGCCAAAATGAACATTATGGCGCAGAATTTTGCTAAAAATTATGAAGTATTCAATTTCAAGCAACTTGTCTCTGCCCAATTCAGGACTCCATGGTAAAGCACCAGCTTCCTTAACATCAATATCTGATAGAGTGATCCATCCAAGTACAAAACAATATCTTTCAAGTATAAGCTCATGCACTTGGGAAGCTTCCCTATTCTGCCACACATTCACATTCTATTGTTTACAGTCTAAAATGTCAACTGATCAGTATACATAAATCTGTAATTTCTTAGTAATAATTTTTTACAACTGTGCCTCTTTAACCGATCGAAGGATACTGTATAATTTAAAACTAAAAGGCCGTCACGGTGCAAAACACATTAAAAAAAAATAGGTTCTTCACAATGAGCCAAAACCTATCTAGAATGATATTTGCTAGCTGTGATAGCTCCCCTGTATGGCCAAAATGAACATTATGGTGCAGAATTCTGCTAAAACTTATGAAGTATTCAATTTCAAGCAACTTGTCTCTGCCCAATTCACGACTCCATGGCAAAGCACCAGCTTCCTTAACATCAATATCTGATAGAGTGATCCAGCCAAGTACAAAACAATATCTTTCTAGTATAAGCTCATGCACTTGGGAAGCTTCCCTATTCTGTCACACATTCCCATTCTATTGTTTACTCAGGAATTTAAACTAAATATAATCGGTGAGGAATTGACAGAGTAATAACTCAGATAAGAGGTAACTAACAGATAAGGATTGTTTTTCAAGATATAATATTTGTATTTTTTTTAAAAACACTTATAGCCGTCGCTTAAGTGACGGCCTGTAGGTGCCGCTTAACCGACGGATTTTTTGTAGGTGTCGCTTAACCGACGGTTTTGAAAGATGTCGCTTAAGCGACGATGTTTTGTAGGTGTCGCTTAACCGACAGTTCTGAAAGGTGTCGCTTAACCGATGGTGTTTTGTAGGTGTCACTTAACCGACGGTTTTTTGTAGGTGTCGCTTAACCGACGACAAGCCACCGACGCTTAAAAAAATATCATAGTGTCGTACATGCGACAGGGAAGTGTCGAAAATCCGACAATACGGCCGTTGGATTTTTGGTCGAAATGTAGTAGTGGTAAAAGATGCAATAGGTGTAAAATGGATCTATAAAACAAAGTTTGATGCTGATGGAAATGTTGTAAAGCATAAGGCAAGGTTAGTTGCAAAGGGTTTTTCACAACAACTCGGGATTGATTACAATGATAATTTTTCTTGAGTAGCTAGAATAGATATAGCAAGAACAATGTTAACAATAGTAGGGCATCATAAAATGGAAAGTTTATCAGATGGATGTCAAATCAACTTTTTTGAACGGGATATTACAAGAAGAAGTATATGTGCAGCAGGCACCAGGTTATCAGATATTGGGTCATGAACATAAAGTTTATAGATTGAAAAAGGATTTGTATGGTCTCAAACAAGCTCCAAGAGCATGGTATAGGCGCATTGATTCATATTTCCAGAGCCATGGTTTTAGCAAATGCAGTAGTGAGCCAACTCTTTACATCAAGGTAAAAAATCAAGGTAAGGTCTTAATTGTATGCCTATACGTTGATGATTTGATATTTACTAGAAACTTTTCAATTGATTCGTTTAAATCAACAATGAAAAAGGAATTTGAGATGAGAAATTTGGGCTTAATGAAATATTTCTTGGGCATAGAAGTAAGTCAAACAAATGATAAAATTTTCATTTGTCAAGCAAAATATGCAAATGATGTTTTGAAAAGGTTCAAGATGTTGAATTAAAAAATCCAACATCTACACCTGTAGCAACATGATTGAAATTGAGCAAAGAAGAAAAGGGTACACAAGTAGATCCAAGTTTGTTCAAAAGATTGGTAGGAAGCTTGATGTATTTGACAGCAACAAGGCCTAAGATTATGTATGCAATCAATTTGATTTCAAGGTTCATGGAAACACCAATGGATTCACATTGGAAGACAGGCAAAAGGATTTTAAGATATATTAGTGGTACAAGAGATCATGGCATTTTATATTCAAAATCAGATGATTGCATTCTAATTGGGTACACAGACAATGATTTTGCAGGTAGCATTGATGATAGAAAAAAACATCTTAGTATATTTTCCATCTTGGTTCAGGAGCAATCTCATGGGCTTCTCAAAAACAACCTATTGTTACTCTTTCAACTACAGAAGCAGAATATGTAGCAGCAACATCAACAACATGCCAAGCAGTATGGATAAGATGAATAATGACAGATTTGATGCAAGATCAAGAAGGAGCAACAAAAATTTATTGTGACAATAATTCAACAATAGAACTATCAAAAAATCAAGTTTTTCACAAAAGGAGAAATCACATTGATACTAGATATCATTTCATTCGAGAACTCATCAACAATGGTGAAATATATCTTTAATTTTGCAAGTCTGAAGATCAATCTACATATATCTTCACCAAGCCATTGGCAAAAGAAAGATTTGAACATCTAAGGAAATGTTTGGGCATCATTGAGAAGTCAAAATTAAGGGGGAGTGTTCAAAAAGTAAGCTTGACGGCGTCGACTACGGACAAGCATCCACCCAGCCGTCCACAGACCGCCGTCCATCAACTACCTAGCCACCCATAAACCACCAAGCAGTCCTCCAATAAATGAATCTCACCCTCCAGCAGAAATTTGAATAGTAAAACATGTGTTGCAAATTTTCTATAAATAGATCATTTTATAGCTGCATAAGGCACACTTGTAGTTTTTCTTCTTTGCTAATAAAATTCTGAGCAGCAGCTCATATTTGCTTATATTTTCTATCTTTTGCATTTTCAGTTCTTCAGGTTTTAAGCCTTCTTCTTGCGTCCTCTTCCTACAAACATGTGGACGAATTCATTGAGACACCAACTTGATTCAACATATTGAGGATAGAAAATTGCTATATGGAGGGAGGCTATCTTAATAGGCCCTTTTATTTGAGGACCCAAGCTGTCTCCCCTTTCCAATTCCTCAATGTCCAGAAAGACTCTGAGTGTATGTGCACGAAGGCGATGGTAGAGATGGTTGGCCGGACCTTTCTTGACATCAGGGCCCCGGTGATTAATAAAAACATTGAATTGAGAGTAGTTGTTGCCAATTTCATATGAAGTGGACGCATATTCCATTGGATACAAGTAAATAGAAATATATAATATAAAGTTATATGTGAGGGATTGGGACTTTAGTGCTCACCCTTTATATAAAGTTATAAAGTTATATGGTATGTTCTTCTATCTCAATTCTAAGCCGATTTGTGGAAAACAAAACTGGAGTGAAATCAGGTTGATTTCTGTGTTCCGTAATTTGAACGGTGAAGCAAGAAATTCTTGGCAATTTCCTGCCACCGTCAACCATATGGTCACTATCCACATAGTTCCAATCGATTTGACTAGACTTGCGTTGATTCACCTATGAAAGGAAATATTTGCACAATCACAAGATTTGGACCTCTTACGTGATTATGCCTAAACCTTTATACAATGGGTTAGTTATAACATCAACAAATCCCACATTATTAAAAGAACATATAATTTTTTATAACAAATCCCACATTACTTAAAAAAAAATCATTTTTTATGATGTTATATGGTATTTTGCTCCATAATATCATTTTTTTTAAATATTAAATGGTATATTACTCTATATAAAGACACTTACACAATATGTTCACTTGCTTATAGGTTATTCTAATTATAATAATGATATGGATGCAATATCAATTGTAAACTACTTCAACTAACTTTAACTTTTTATAGATCAATTTGTAACATTGCTATTAGTGTTGAGATTGAAGTGTCACTTTTCATGTTTACCCGTTAAATAATAATAAATTTTAAATATATATATTTTAATTTATTAAATATAATTTATCTTTATCATCACACTATTTCAAATGAGATATAGTTTATCATCACATAGTTGTTTGCATTTTCAATGTTAATTTTTTTTGGAATTTCCAAAATTCCTATTATTTAATGATAATGATGTCACATTGAGTCCACCATGTAAGGAAGTTTGATATCTTTCCAACAATATATAATTTTCACACTTCATCCATTAGTAGGAACTTTGATATTTTTCCAACAATATATCATTTTCTCACTTCATTCATTACCATTGAAAAGGAAGTTACTAATTAACTAAGTTTCATGACAATGTTTCTATTATTTCAAACATAAGATAATTTTCACATAAAAATGGTAGTTTCCAACAACACTAAATACAAAACTAACCTTATATTGTTATAAATTACTTTCTTTAATCTTATTTTCCTTATGAATTGTAAACCTATATGTAGAATTCACAAGTTTTGGTTAGTTTGACTTAGTTTAGTGCAGAATGGAAATGGATGTGAGGAGTTCAACAAAAAAAATATTGAGATTGGATGTATTATTATTTAAAATTAAATAAAATGCATTATTGGAAAGGATAAGTGGGTATATTTGAACCCAACCTCATGATCCTTTATGACACTTAATCTCCACCCCATAAACAAATGATAACATAGTTAGATGATAAATGGGTACTAAGATATGCATGAGCTCAAAAAGGTTAATACCAATACCTCCAACATTGACGCAAACCCCTACACCCTCTTCATGAGACCTCATGTCCACGCAAATTGTAACATCCCCCCCCCACCCAATCCAACCAATGGAAGGGGACATTAATTAATATAAAGCTTTCAATTTTTTCCCCATATCCATATTATGAATTTCACAATGTATAAAATATGTGCATGGATGCATAATAAAAATACATAGCAATAATAAACTCTCTCCATGCGCACCTAGCATGCATTTACTAACATTATCATCATGGGAATCAAATAAAAACATTGCACATTCAAATACATAAGAATGCTTATCTTTAATAAACAATGTAGATTCAAGCAATTTTCTATGTATGATCAATTTTCCACCCAATTGTAGGCACTTTGTCCAACATATACTCTTTCTACTAAGAGGCACCCCAAGTCGAGTTATGAGACCACTAGGGAAAACGAAACACCTACATGCTTCTCTTTCTCATCCCACAACCTATTATGTTCTCCATGCTTAGCCAAATGCTCATGTAGATGTCTACAGGGATCTCACTCAATCCTCACAGCCTTGGATCCAACAATACATGCCCCACACAACATCCTTTTGTGCTCAAGCATCCCCTTCATCAATCCATGCTTCTCTTGGGTGATTAATCTTGCAAAGTGATTCTAGTGTGTGCAAAGAAGGATGCCAATCTAGTGTATGTTGTTGGAAAACCACCTATAGCCTCAATTCCTGGATTCTCAAGTATGCAAAAGCAACAAAACTCAAGGGGTAAAGGTTCCTAGCTTTCCTAAACTCTGTTCTCACCTACCACCATCTATTTTCCCTTTTGAATCTGCATCTCTATCTCTAAATTTGAATGTATGGGTTACATAGTCTCATAATTGGTAGTAAACATCCAAAGGAAGCTCTGCATAGTGTATATCTGCATGAAATAATGAGAGAATAAGGATTAACTCCAAGGGATTTGAGATAATGGTGAAAAGACAACTGTCATAGCTTCTGATCATAGAAGAAATAACTCCTGGTAGCTGCAAACTGACTTCTAATAGCTAAAAGAACTATCACAAAAGTGCAGTCAGACACATGCTTCAATAACTACATGAGATGCCTTTTCCCACCAACCTCACACATGCATTCAATGACTGGGTATAGTTAAAATATGCTTTATTGTTTAGTTGTAGTCACTTCAATCCGGATAATATACATCTTTTGTTGAATTCTAACTCAGTTATTTTGTTTTATGTGACGACTTAGATGAAAATGTTCAGAACAATTATAAAAAAGTATCGCCTTTTAAAGAACTATGTCTATAAAATATTTAGGAATATGTTCTTTCAACCATTACCAAATTCCTTCGATGTATGCCCATTTTTTCCCTTCTAGTTTTTTGGAATTTCCTTAAAAGTTAGATTCTAACTTTTAAATTTAGATGTAGTAGGTTTGAATGCTCACATTTCGATTGTCATCCCTTGCATGTAAGAGAGTGACTGGTACCTCTATAAAGATATTGGGTCTCGGTTCAACATTTTTTCTTGGATTGTTTGGTATCCGAGTTTTCAACGAGAGTAAATTTCAGTTTCTAGCTTTTGAATTCCATCAATTTAAGTTTTTTAAAAAGGAATGAAAACTTTTACTTCTAAAAATTTTCTTGTAAAAAAAGATATACCGTAGAAAGTGCAATAACAATGACTACTATTATACAATAATATACAGATATCTTGCAAAAAGTGGCAGTATAAAATGACCACGTATCCTCAAAATATGACAATAAATAGTCTACATTTATGTCCATCTTCTCAACCACTTCTTTCCAATGGCGATTGTTGTCCCCATGTCCATTTGAAGTTTTTAAGATTCTGATAGAGCAAGCCAACCTAATGTGATTTGACAACATTGTGGCTTGTGGAGACCGCTATTTTCCATTGGTAAGAAATAAGAAAGGAGGAGACTTTCGACTTTCACTTGGTCTCTTTCCATGATTATGGCAGGCTTCCATAAAATTACTCCTAAACTATTTGATAGATTTGTTTTTCAAAATTTGTCAAGAACTATTTATGGAACTTATGGGACCTATAACATATCATCTAACTATTTAACAACCACATCAATCACATCATGATAGAGCTCATTATAAAAGCATGGAGGGATCATGTCATGATTTTATAGAGGCAAGCATGTTGTCTGTAATCATGGAATTATATGATGCTTGCTCCCACATATGCATCAACTTCCATTGTTGATGACATGGAGCTTATGGGCAGCTACTGTACTAGAGATGCCTTATTAATAAATAGCCAGATTGTAATAGCATGTTATATAGCAATGTTGTATAACTTGAGGTCGACTTTGGTAAGCAAGTCTATTCAAAATTAACTGTAACTCCGTTACAAATTATAAAGTTCATGTGGAAATATAAAAATGGCCATAGATTTAAAGTGTGCACATATTTATTATTGGTCCTAAGCAGTGATTGACTAGTGGTTAAATCATTTCACTAAATGGAATAGTTATCAAAAATATTATAATATTTTAAGATGTTATGAGAAATTTGGATATTTAATTTAAGAATGATAGAGGCACCAAAACTTCTTAGAGATATACTTTTATTAAATAACACGTTTTCCTTTTGATTTAAAAAAAATGGTTGGGCCCTTTTCTTATCACCTCTGGATCTAAATTAGTTTTAAATTTGTAGGAGCGTGTGATTTTTTGTGTGCAATCATGTGTTTAGCTACTCTGTTGAATTTTCAAAACTTTCGTAGCAGCTTTATTTGATGAAAGAAGACACTGCCACTTGTATCAAACAACTGCATCATCAACTAGTGGCTCTCGACATCTCTCTATTGTTCTATTGGCTCCCTTGTATTTACTAGCGGAAACTCACACACTGCTCTCTCGGGTATTGGCTAAAAGTAGTGGTAATTGGTACCTCTTTCCCCGGCGGGTAGCACAAGTGGTCAAATCCCCCTGTCAAGGGTCATATGTCACGAGGTCGCTGGTTCGACCCACTCGTGTCTGGTGGGGTTAGGCCTTGAGGTTGTTGGTTCGACCCACCTGAGTCCACCAGGGTTAGGCACTGAGGTCATTGGTTTGACCCACCAGTGTTTGGAGGGGTCAGCCCTATAATCCGGGTTGGTAGGGCGCAACATAGCCCCCTGGTCCTTGTTACACTTAAAAAAAAATGGTGCCTCCTGTAACTAATGGGATATTAGTTGTCAATGATTGGCGTCTGACCCTCACTTTCGCAATAGATTCATAATTACATGTTCATATATATAAAAGTTTTTAACAACTAAATTTCAATAAAAATCTAATGGAATATTAAATACTAAGCCTTTTAGTCTATGTATGATGTGAAAGGTGACATCGACCTCATATTATATCGTAAACTTGGATGTATTATGTTTGTACTAGGTTTATTAAAGATTAATTAATCTAATAATAAAGATGCTTAATCAATCTAATAATAAAGATCAATTTAAGTTCATTTATTTTGGTAACCAGCGTAGATCCAAATCCTAGGCTCTATCAAGCACCGAGAGGGATCAAATCTCTTCGTAGGTATCCATTGATTTGATTCAAACCAAAAGACACATCTTTTTATTTAAGGTCCACATATAATATTTAATATTATTTATGGCCCACATATAATATTTATTATTATTTTTTATTTTGTTATGAACTAACATTACAACATTTCCCCATACATGGTTTTAAAACCATATGCAAGGCCCTCCTACAACCATGGGTTGTTTAGGAGGCCTTGCACATGGTCTCAAAACCATTTGCAAGGCCCTCCTAAACCATGTAAATAAAACTATGGGTTGTTTAGGAGGGCCTTGCACATGGTTTCATGTACAATAAAACTATGGGTTGTTTAGGAGGCCTTGCACATGGTTTTAAAACCATGTGTAAGGCCCTCCTAAACCATGTACAATAAAACGATGGGTTGTTTAGAAGGCCTTGCACATGGTTTTAAAACCATGTGTAAGGCCCTCCTAAACCATGTACAATAAAACGATGGGTTGTTTAGAAGGCCTTGCACATGGTTTTAAAACCATAAACCATGTGCATGGTTTTAAAACCATAGTTTTATGCACATGGTTTTAGACCATGGTTTGCACATGGTCTATGGTTTTAAAACCATGTGCAAGGCCAACATTTTTTATTATTTTGTTAAGTAAAACATTACAACATCTCCCCCATATTGTGTTTTTTTCCTCACCCATATTTTTTTACGGATAATTAATTTTTTACTTTTTTATTGTTTTGTTAGGTAGGAAGATTACAACATCTCCCCCATATTAGGTTTTTTCTTCTGGCCGACATTTATTTTGGCCTATAATTAAAAAAAATATTTTTTATTAATAAAAATAACGTTACGTAACGTTACATAACGTTACATAATGTTGGCCTTGCACATGGTTTTAAACCATGGTTTTAAAACCATACACATGGTTTATGGTTTTAAAACCATGTGCATGGTTTTAAACCATGGTTTTAAAACCATACACATGGTTTATGGTTTTAAAACCATGTGCAAGGCCTTCTAAACAACCCATCGTTTTATTGTACATGGTTTAGGAGGGCCTTGCACATGGTTTTAAAACCATGTGCAAGGCCTCCTAAACAACCCATAGTTTTATTGTACATGGTTTAGGAGGGCCTTGCAAATGGTTTTAAGACCATGTGCAAGGCCTCCTAAACAACCCATGGTTGTAGGAGGGTATTGCATATGGTTTTAAAACCATGTATGGGGAAATGTTGTAATGTTAGTTCATAAAAAAATAAAAAATAATAAAAAATATTATATGTGGGCCATAAATAATATTAAATATTAATAATAAAATATTATATGTGGACCTTAAATAAAAAGATGTGTCTTTTGGTTTGAATCAAATCAATGGATACCTATGAAGAGATTTGATTCCTCTCGGCGCTTGATAGAGCCTAGGATTTGGATCTACGCTGGTATTAATAAAAGTAACGTTACGTAACGTTACATAACGTTACGTAACATTATAAGATCTCCCCCATACTGGGCTGTAGAGCGCCTCTTGGCGCAATGAATTAATTTTAATCAATATTTTTTATATTTAATTAGTGAGTTATATTACTATAAATATTCCATCTCATCTATACATAGGTATTCATATTGAAATAATTTTATGTTCATAAAGGTATTAATAAGACTCGGCTCGCAACAATTGATCTAAGTGATTTAGCTCATTGCAATGGTTTACCATTGTTGTTTTCTTGTTATTACATGTTATGCAACAATGAAATTCTCAAAGTAAATAAATAGCTTTCATATAGGGAATTGGGTTTATTATTTTTGTCGGATTTCCATATAAAACCTCCATTATAATATGGTCATTCTAAAAGTACCTTTTAAACTCAATAAGAGTGAATATTGGTTCAAATCCAAAGTTTTTCAAAATAAAAAATTTCATTTTTTCTTTAAAATACTACACTCAAGGAAGAATGCAAGTTGCACATTTATTTCATTTATTAGTCTTTCTTACAAGAAAATTAATTTTATTAATTAATAACTCAAACATTTCATTTGAGGAAAAGATTGCAAGCACATTCATTTTGTTGTAATCTGCTTTTATGTGTATTTGGTAAATAGAAACATAAGAGGTGGCACTGTTCACAATTTAGCAGTACAATATGTTGGATGATATTGGGTGAAATTTCATTTACTATTATAAACTTAGAAAATTAAAGTTATTCTTTGGACACTAATAATTATTATCATAACAAAATTATAAAAAAAAAAACATTATTATTATTATTATATTAAATAATTAAATAATTGATTTAGTACAATTTTTTTTAATTAATAATAAAGGTTTTTCGATATGAATTAAATTTAAAAAATTTGACAAAAAATTAATAATATTAAAATTTATATATATAATAACCTAAAAATAATAATGATGTGGTTTAGTAATGTTGCTTGAGTCTACCCTACCCTACTAAAGGAGCTAATGGAAAAATGACTAGATATGTCTAATTGATAGAACATATTTGGATGCTCTTGTGAGGTTGAAAATGTTTTAATGAAGAGGTGAGAAGGCTTTGTTGATGCAAAGCATGTAAAAATATTTGGTGAAGCTCATAATACACATTGATATGAGATGTCACTATGAGTACATTTAGATGTGCATGGAAAGAATTCATAAATGAGTTGTATAAGATGCCACATGTTGAGGAAGGTATCATGCTATTGTTGTCAAAGTTTCTTCCACAAATCAAAATGCATTTTCTTGACTTGTATTATGTCAATGTAAACTCAAGAAGAAATAGTTGTGTCAGTGTGGATGTCCCAACAGAAACTACTCGAATATGTTATGATGGTTTATGCTCATTTAGATTGTATGGTCATTATATGATGATATCTCATGTCAACAATTAAGTATAATAGACCAAATTTACAAAATTAATGATGGTGTTTGTTTGTTGTTGTTGATTCCTTTTCCTTTCGAATCTTTGAAGATAAGTCAATTTTCTTGGTACTTTCATTTAAAGGGGAAAGAGTGTACTTGTTAAAATGGAGACATACCTCAAAAACACCCAACATTTCTAGCGTCCCATCAAATTCAATGTTTTGGAGTACATAACCTCTTTGAAGCAAAAAACCATTTGATCTTGTAGAGCATTTGAGTGTCCATATGAGCATCCACAAAGTACTAACAAAGCTCAAAATTGGGTGACCCATCTACCAAAGTGCACATATGTTTAAGCCATCCCCCAAAACACTGCAGATATAAAATAGACAGTTCCTTAAATACAAGAAACAAGGTTGCTTTAGTCCCAAGCATAAACAAATAGTCATGACATTGTGTGGAATTGGGTGGAAGATCATTATGGGGCTAGATCCTAACCTATACGAATAATAATTCGCAAAAAAAATACTATTATTTTCCACTTCATCATATCTATTTTTCTTCTAATTTCTTTTTCTCTTTCGAGGTTTTATTGCACCTTTTTTCGATGTTTTATTGCACTTTTTAGGGGAAATTGCCAATTTCTTATATTACATTAAAAGTCAAAGTAAATAATAATATAGTGAATAATATTAAGCTTGAGCAAATATTAGCATCCATCCCAATGCTTATGGACAGACACGATATTTAAGGATAAAATATCAATCCAAAAATGAGAAATCATTAAGGGGAAGCGCTGATGAATCATATTGATATGATAGGTCAAGGCATGGAAGATAACCTAGACGCGGCGGCAGGGGAACAGATTCTAGCAGAGAAGAGAGGCGATCAGATCATGGAGGTTGAACATGGATTCGAAAGTTTGATGTTCCATTTTATTAGCCATGCCTAACATATTATTCCATTCCATATCCAATTGGAGCTCGAACAGAAGATTTCGGGTGCAGATAAATAAAGTTCCCATCCAAGCAAGTTCACCAAGTAAAACCCCGCAATTTATACTATATGCATTATTGTGTTGAGAATATGAAAAAGGGTTTTGGCCATTTTCCACATATTCGATGGATCTGCAGAGAGATTTTTTATGAGAAAATTCCCAATAAAGGTTTGATCATGAACCTGATACATACAATTAAATATTGAAAATCATAGTTAGAAGCATATATTTAGAATTCGTGGCTGATCTTTAGTGAAAATGAACTCAAAGGGAGTTTCTGCATTGCAAGCATCTGTGTTTTTTTAAAGGAAGATCAATGTACATTGAGTGTGGTCGATGTACAATTGTATCACTATTGATATAATCAATATGTCATCACATGATTCAATTTAGTAACAAAGAGGAAACTAGTACTCCAACTAGAGGTGAAACTAGTACTCCAGCTAGCTAGAGGCAGCGTGGGTACTAAGAGGGTGCACACCATTGGGAAAGAATATTGACATTACAACATTGTTTTATTGTTGTTATCTGCTTGCAAAGGGACACAAACAGAGTTGGGTGTACTCATTTCAAAGCCACACATTACCATCTCACTCTCAAAGTCAAATAATGACCACTAAAAAAGACTATACTGACTGAAGGTGCTATAGATTTTTCCCTTGTACAGGTCAGATGTTTAATATCCCTTACACAGGTCAGATGTTTATGTAATATTCAGATTTGGTTTCCTGAGTATTGAACTAGATGTTTTAAGTATGGTATTTAAATATTTTTCTCATATAAATTTGTCATATTTATCTTTTGAATCAATAACAAATATTTGTATTATGAGCATATTATATTGTAAGGGCCCATTGCAGTAAGCTTAAAATCAAACCTTGTATATCTAGAAACCTACATCCATTTTTCAACAATGCTCACAAGTGTTTGTAAATCCCAAGAGTTAATACAATCGATGTTTGTACTCCATGTAGTCGATGTGATCAGGGGGCGATGCTGTTAATAAATCCAAGTATGTGTAAAGAGTCGATGCTGATTCTCATTATGCTACTCCATGCAGTCGATCCCAAAGTTGATACAAGATTTGATGCCTTATTTTGCAAGGAAATATTCATTAGAATATTTTATTGAGGGCGATTCTTACAAACCTTGGTGCCATGATTTTTATCTCCGGGTGCCTATTTCAAATTGGGAACTTGCCTTTATACATATTATTTATAATGGTAACTTTCCTTACCATTTTTTTATTGTTCAACCTCTTTCCTTATATATTACTTTATTTGAGAAGGAGATAATCAGTCAATTAATATAGGTCTCATTTTGCCTTGTTTCCTGGTTTCACTTTCAAATGACATTCCTATACGGGTAGATTCAGAAGGTAGGGAAGCCAAGAGCCAGTTGGTTCACGATAGAAAGGAAGTTATGCTACAAGGAATAGCCAGTCTCTTTACCAAGATGGTGCTAGTATATTGATTGCTCGGAGTGAACCATTAAACTAGAGGAATTGGGGAGTACAACTGGAGGCCGGGGAGTACAGATGTTGAGGGAACTCATTGGGGCACAGTACATTACATGGCAGGAGTGAAAGAAACCTCCAATTAAATAGAATTATAATATAGATTTGATATGTGTGGCTTACACCCAACTAGGAGTGGGCTAGTAGATTATAATAATTGGCCGGGCAGTCTACCCCATACCAATTGGCTTTACCCAGTATACCATACTAATAGAAGACCAACCATTACAACAAGTCTACCATACACATAGTATTACTACCTGCCCCATAGTCGTTACCGAGTCCCACATCCCACCTCTCTACCAGACATTACTACTTACATGATTCATTGTTCGTTTAACCTAGTCCACACAATAAAACCAAAAATATAAAAAAAAAAACCATTTTTTTTATATAATAAAATAATTAAAATAAAACAAAAACAAAACAAATCTATATAACTTATATAAAAAAATAAAAAAAATAAAACAAAACCAAACAAATCAACATAATTTATGAAAAAATAATATAT